>JAUNZO010004331.1:0-448458 GCA_031894775.1 Chloris gayana
TAAGGTTATTCCCTGCTGTCGTCCCGACCTGACCACCGCGACGCATGGCATGGTAACCGAGGGCGGATTAGCCAGCCAAGAAGGAATCTGGGAGCAGATTAGCCGGCCACACATGACACATGAGAGCGAGATGCTCCTGAGAGAATCGAACACACGAGCGAGAGCGAGCAGCTGGCATTGAGGCACGTGCCGTGCCTGTAGTGGCTTTTCATGGCGTGCGCCGCGCCGCGCGCTGCAAAAGCCGGCGGCGTCGCGCACACCTCTGCCTGCCTGCCTGCGCCGCCCGTACCCCGATGGAGAGAGAGAGAGAGAGGTGTTGCAGGCATGGAGCACGCAGCGCGGCTCCCGAGGCTGCCTATCCCCCGTCCAACAGGCGTCCAACAGAGCCACAGAGCCAACAGCGAATCCCTTCCCTTTTGGTGGCGAGATCTTTGCTTACCCACCCCTCCTCGTGCTGCCACATCGGTGCTACGCGAGACACAAGCAGAGCAAATCCCTTTCCCGGTTTCCCTGTCTACTAGTTGGCCTCCGACACTGGTAAGCGGTTCAAGATTTGATTAATGCGATTAAGCGTGAAGTTTAGGTTGATACGATATGAGTAGCGAAAACATGACCGTCACCGTCCTCTGTTCTGATGGTTCGGCTGTTACATCATCATCAGATCGACTAAGTATAATCTTTTGACCGTTAGGACAGCTTAATTTTTTGACGTTAGGACAGATTAATTTAGGACAACTCAATTAACTTTCCTACTAGTACTACCCGCGGACACAGCGCTGTCTCTCCCGACGCGACACAGCAACCTGTGGCTGTATTTTCTACTCGTAGAGGGACACGCGTACTCTGTCTCCACGTACTGATCGACTGCTCGATGCAGGAAGAAGGAAGGCAAAAGGGATGGAAGCAACAAGGCGGCGTGGACTGCTCTAGGCTTTGCCTGCAGATGCCGCCCGGGCAGTAGCGCCTCCAGGTCCTGCATGCGTGCACGCATCTACTAGTAGTACTATACAGACCGTTGAAAATTGAATGTGTAGCTTGCTGTAAAAACTGCCGTGCTGGTGTGTCCGTTTCTTGGACGTCTAAACTTTATATCTGTCATATAAAAAATCTTATTCTTTAGAAATACTAAATAAAGTTTAATTATAAAAATAAATTACAGGCTTCTAGAGTAATTTTCGAGATGAATCTAATCAAGGATAATTAAGTCGTGATTAGAAGACGGTTACTGTAGCATCGCTTTAGCAAAACATAGATTAATTAAGCTCATTAGATTCATCTTAAAAATTAGCATCAATCTGTCAAAAGGTTTTTGTTATTAAATTAATCGAAATATTTATAAATAGTAAAATTTTCTTTAATGTGATAGTGCTAAATTTTAGAGGGTAAGAAACGAACGGGATTGACTTCTCCTTTAAGCCCCGTTTTGATGACCCTGGATTTTGAGAATCGGAATCCAGAAACTAGGATGCCTCCAAACATGTTAGATTTTATGGTAGCTTCTCAGAATCTAGTGCATCAGATTTTCAAAATCCCATAAGCTGGAGCAAACTACTCGCTTGTAGCAGCTATTGGTTGATTAAGTTACAATTTTGTCCTCTAACCTTTGGAGAAAATCAAGACACGTGAACACATGCTAGTAGCTGCTAGAAGCTGGTATCCAAACAACATGGGCAGATTTTGACCAAAATGTCACCTTTTGAAATCCGTTCCACGATCCAAATTTGGCAAATTGCTTCTGTGATCCAAACATGGCCTTGATAGTAGTATCACGCACCTGTCTTCGTGGCCTTTGCTTCTCTCCATGCCGCTGGCTTAGGCTGTCGATACAGTCGTGTCTTCTTCTCTCCACTCCGCCGGCCCAGGATCCCCATCACGCCGCGGTTGGCAGGTGAGCAGGCGACACGGCGATCCGTCGCACTAGCCACGGTAAGCGCACTCAATTCGTTTGTTCCACGTTGAGCGAGTGCTCGACAATTCCTTTTCATATTTTCCCTCACGAGTTTGCTTGTTCCTAGCAAACGTATGTTGTTTTCTCTCCCTGGAATAAAATTGTTGTGGTCAAATTGGTATATGAAATCATGTTCTTCACCTGCACACAATTAGAAGATGTGATTTCGTGCGAGTGAATCCATGAACTTCGGGCGGAATCCTCTCGGAGAGTAGACTTCGGGAAGGTTCCATTATTGGTGTACTATATTAGATATTGGCTATCTTCCATTATTTGCACTAGCAATTGGGATCAAGAATTGCATTTGCAAAGAAATCATGGCTTGCATCGTGTAGGGATATAGTTTGAGATGTGTTTGTAACAAATAATGTTGTGTCCTATCAGTCTCTGGTGATTGCAAAATATATGTAACACGTAGGGGTATTATAGTCCTTTTTGAACTCATTTAATGAACTTAAGTCACTTTTAGTCATAATAACCAAACATGAGTGATCAAAATTTAGTCATCTTTTTTAAGTCACTTTGTTTTAGGCACCAGGATCCAAACGCAACTAAGAAAATGGCTCCTTCAATGTACTAGTACGTACTCATCGTCCTTTTACCTCTACCGCTGGACCTGTACGTGACGTCTACTAGCAGCAGCAGCCATGCATGTGCCGCCATGGCCGAGCCAAACACCACCGTTGTTGAAGCATCTGAAAAGGAGCCTGGTCATGGTCCAGCACTGCGCCACGGCATTCGGCAGGGTTTATGCTCTGCCCTGGCCGCAGTTAAGGTCACGTCACACCGCAAGGCATCACCGTGCTGTCACCTTTGTACACGGCCGTCAGGCCAACGTGCCGCACCGACCGATCGAGCCGCCGCTGCCGCGCGCGCCAGAAACCCTAGCGGCTGCTCTCGCTCTCTGCATCGAGAGACAGTAATGGGGACGGCAGGGTGACGAGAAGAGACAAGAGCGGATGCGGTCGTCGCCGTCCTCGCACGACGATCCGCCGCTGCAAGGACGATCCGCTTACCGTCCGGCACTGTTGCGTCGTCAATTCTCTCGCCCGGTCGCCGTGGGCTCCGATCCGCCGTGCACGATCGCCCGCTGCGCGATCCGACGGCCGGCGACCGGTCAACGAGTACGGCTGCGGCGGCATGCGACGACGGCCGCACCGCAGGGACCAGCGGCTCGCGTGCGCACCCGGATCTTCTGCGGCTGGCGCACTCTGCTCGCCAGCTGCTCGCGTGCGCACCGGGATCTTCTGCAGCTAGCGCGCACTCTGCTCTCATGGTCTCTGCTGCTGCTCAACAGTTCTAGGAGCATACAAGAGTGTACGCAATAACCAGGATGCATCGTGCAAGCAGCTAGGGTTTACATAACCGTTTGGGCCGGTAGAACAGACGGGCCCAACGGTTAACCAGTAAACCAGGATAACCATTCCGTTAACTGAGTAGCCAGTGTTGGTTGATGATCGGTTAACCGATCTGTTATTTTAGTTAACTGGCCGGCCGAACCGTTAACTGGTTAGGTTTTCGGGGAAGTCAAAATTTATAATAGAAATAGGAAAAATGTACGAAAAAACATCTAAACTTTCTTTAAAATGTTAATGACAATTTTAGACAAAAAAAATCACACTGTATCAAGTTCATATAAAATTTTTGAATTTAAACCGGGGTTAACACTTCCCGGCGGTTTACGGTTACCCGGATTAACGGGCCGTTTGACCTCGGTTGTTGAACCATTGCAAGGAGTGTGTAGCTGTGCCGAAACAGTTCCGTTTCGTGCCCAGTGCAGTGCGAGCGATACTGTTCCTATATCACTGTCGCGAGCTCTAGTAATAAAGGATCTTCACTTCGGTGGTGGGTCTCGACCAAACGTGATGAACGAAAGGGAGGGAGCGAATCATTTCATGTCCTGGCGATGCCGATGCGTTCTGAATCTTCAATGCGATGGACACAACACAACACTGGTATCGATATCAGGTTCAAACAAGCTAGTGCCTCCGTCAACTGAACTGCAAATTCGCGTGCCCTGCTGTTATCCCGTTTCTAGTATAGAACACACGAGTTGGCCAAAAGGTGACACGGAGTTGAGCGAGACAATGCCACCTGCACTGCGTCTTTCTTCTGATCCGTTCCGGGACTGAGTTACACTTGCGGCCGAGCTTTCTGTTTTTGATAAATTGGACCGAAATCTTGAAGTAGAAGACGATGCTCCTCACGAGACCATACAGATCGATGCTCAGACACTTCTAAGAAGTTTACTGTTAATTACACTCGACGGCGAAAGAATCTAGCTTTGGCACGTAACAACTTTATACTGCAGTACCGCTGCTTAAAAGCTGCCACTGATGCTGTTGTGACTTCAACCAAAGTTTGATGGTTCCAACAGTATCCGTAGCTCTGTTTAAACTTATTGTGTGAGCACACAAGACAGGATTGCCTGCTGTTGTTTTCCATATCTCAAGGGACGAGCAGGTTTCAGAACTTTAGAGTATTATCAGTAAACCGCAAAAGTGAAAATAACTAGCGAGCATGAACTCGACTTCTATTTCTATTATCAAAATCACTACTTCTTCCGTCTCTAAATGTAAGACCTTTTAGCATTCATTCAAAAGATAGGTAATGTGTTAAGAATTCAAACCCTTTATTTTTACTTTCATCAACCCATTTATTAACTCTCCGACCAATCTTAAAGTTTGTCCTGTCTACAATCGCCCTACATTTAGGGAAAAATAAAATTCCAAAAGGCCCTAAATACTACATTTAGAGATGAAGGGAACATAATAAGACCAGTCTCAATGAGTTATCATAGGTAATAAATAGAATGTCATGTAAGCATTTTGATGATGTGACAGTGTATTAGTGAGAAGAGAGATAAAATGAGTTTTATGAGGATGAAACAATGTATTTTGATAATTGTGTTTATAAAACTCCAAATAAGACTGACATATAATTTTACAAAACAAGAGTTAAAAGCTGGTGTCACACTTAAAAACGTGAAATAGAAGACGTCGTCCAGAATGAGAAAAAAAGAATATTATAAACGTGCAGAATATTATTCAATTCGAATCAAAGAGGGGAGTGAAGTGGAACTGTGCAAGTATTAAAGCCAGCCAGCAGCCCAGCACACAGTCTTCTCCCCTCCGCAGCTTCCCTCAGCACCACCAACTCCTACAAGTGAACCCCCACCCCACAGCCATGGCCACCCAGGGACCTCACTGTGACGCCCAGAGCCCCAGTCCATGAGGCGCCCTTCTCCCTCCGTGGCTGCGTCTCCTCGTCTCCCTCAGGCTCCCGCGACGGCAGCAGCATCCATGGCGGCGGCGGTGGCGGTCAGGGAGAGGCGCCTCTCCCCGGCCTCGGCACCGCACGTGGACGCCGGCAAGTACGTCCGGTACACGCCGGAGCAGGTGGAGACACTGGAGCGCGTCTACAGCGAGTGCCCCAAGCCCACGTCGCTTCGCCGGCAGCAGCTCATCCGGGAGTTCCCCATCCTCAGCAACATCGAGCCTAAGCAGATCAAGGTCTGGTTCCAGAACCGCAGGTCAGTCCCTCCCTCCCCCTCCCAATCGATCTGTGCCGCGGGTACGAGTTCTTGCGAGGAATGCGGGAAAGGGAACCCCTTTCTTTGTTGGACTTGTTGGTAGATTCTGAACATTTTGGTAGGGGATTGTTCCACTGTTCGCTGGAGATGACCTAGATGCAGTTTCGTTGTCCGTCCTGCACTTTTTGTGCACAAAGGAGAAATTTTCTGCGAGCTTGCTATGAGCTCCTGGCTTGGCGTTCCTTTTCCTTTTGAGTGGGCTTGGGGTCCCTTATGGTTGTTTCCTTCCTTGCTCTCTAGAACCGGCAGTCGATTCTTGGCGGTACTTGGTATAGTTTCTTGCCATTGCAATTTCAGCAGATTTACAGTTTGGATTGTGAAAAAAATGGTTCGCTTTGGTGGGTTTTAAAAGTGATTAGAGTTTATTTTGCTGTGAAAGCACTGTCACTCAACAGTGTGAATTCACTTTTTTTGTG
Source organism: Chloris gayana (assembly GCA_031894775.1). Lineage (NCBI taxonomy): Eukaryota > Viridiplantae > Streptophyta > Magnoliopsida > Poales > Poaceae > Chloris > Chloris gayana. The sequence continues at coordinate 5,957 of JAUNZO010004331.1, forward strand.
AACTGAATGACTTTAATCTGCATGTACTTCATTCAAATGTCTCTCTTGCTGTTTATGGCTTCTGGGTGTGGTGGCCTGGTGGGTAGGGAGCTAACTCCTGCTGATGTTTAGTCCTGTGGTCTGTTGCGATCTTTGTGTCGAATTATCGGGTTCCACCGCTATAAGTATAACCAGCACAGCTGGTCTGGTTTTTATGGAGATATCTGTTTATGTTATCTAAAAATAGTGTCGCCTCTTGTGGTACCAATGATTGGCCTGAAATTCGTTTCTTTTGTTTGCTCTCTGAAGGGAGGTCCATCTTTTTGAACTCAGGCCCCTCAGGACACCACAATTTGGTCAAAAGAATTCTTCCTGGTCGTGCCACTGTGGAGGGATGTGAATAACAATACTTTCTAAACAAATGTTAAAAAAGTTTTGTGAATGTCACAAGAATCTGTCACCTTGTGGTTCAGGATGTTAAAATTTTGACCTTACTTCATAGATGCAAACACGAACACAGACACATCACTTTCAATTAGGTAATGATTCATATATTACGGTTATTGCATAGTATAGCTGTTTGTCCCTTTTGCCGCACCTTTTCCTTACGTTGTTGCATAATGAGTCCCTTTCAAATCTGTAAGAGAATATCTCTGAAATGCTTTTGCATCACTACCTTTTTGTTTACTTGCTTTTTGCCGATCAGCAACTTAAACGGAATCGTGTTGTTAGAAGCCATTATTTGGATAGTGGTTTACATGTATTCGCTACTGAAGTGGTAGTACTGATTACTGAACAATGCCTTCTGGTGGTTGGTAGATGCCGCGAGAAGCAGCGCAAGGAGTCATCACGCATGCAAACTGTGAACCGGAAGCTAAGTGCAATGAATAAGCTGTTGATGGAGGAGAATGACCGGCTGCAGAAGCAGATGTGCCGTCTCGTCAATGACAACGGGTTCATGCGGAATAAACTCCACAAGGTCAGCTTCCTTCCTCTGTATCTTGTGAACTTTAAAGTGATCTAGTAGAAATGGTTTCACGATGCAGCATTGCTGCATTCATACGTTATTCAACTGTCTGTGACAACTACATTACTTGATTATGAACCTGTGATTGACGTTATTTGCTACTTCTGTGAATTGTTATTTCTTTTACTTGTGTTAAGGTGGTGTTGTAATTTTGCAGTCTTCTGCAGCCACCACAGACACAAGCTGCGAGTCTGTGGTGACAAGTGGTCAGCAGCACCTACAGCAAAACCGACCTGTTCCGCATCCACCACAAAGGAATGCGAACAATCCAGCAGGGTAATTAGAAAAACTTGCTCCTTTTTTTTTTCTGAGGCTATATCCATATGGTTTATGATGGTTTGATGAAATTTATTTTGCTTTTTTTCTTCAGGCTACTTGCCATTGCTGAGGAGACCCTGACAGAGTTTATGTCCAAGGCGACTGGAACTGCTGTCAACTGGGTGCCAATGGTTGGGATGAAGGTATGCACTTCTTACTTCACGCACAATATTATAATGCTAGTGCATCTTGTTGATATTTCTAACCATTTCAAACTTGGTACTAATCACAGCCTGGTCCGGATTCCAATGGAATCATTGCTGTTTCGCACAACTGTAGTGGTGTAGCAGCACGAGCTTGCGGCCTTGTGAGCCTTGAGCCCACAAAGGTATGTTGTCTCTCGTTAAGATTACTTTTTCCTCATGTGGATATGAACTGACCTTCATGGTTTCCTTTTAGGTTGCTGAGATCCTAAAGGATCGTGCAGCATGGTATCGTGATTGCCGGCGTGTTGATATTCTGCATGTTATCCCCACGGGTAATGGTGGGACGATTGAGCTAATCTACATGCAGGTATATATTGCCTCAAAATTTTCATTTCTTTTTCATATGTTTTTTCTGTACTTATTACTATGCTTAATTCATAACGATCATCTCATTTAATTTGTAGACTTATGCACCGACAACTCTGGCTGAACCTCGTGACTTTTGGACACTCCGTTACACTAGTGGGCTTGACGATGGCAGTCTTGTGGTATTTCTTGAGTCCCTAATTTTCTTATGGTCAATTTTGTTGCTCCCTTTCTCGTTAATTAATGGCTTGGCTGAACTTATCAGCAAGCCTTTTCATTGTAATGCCATATGATTTGTTCTTTTTGACCATAGCCAGTACTGACAGTATGCTGAATGTTGTTTGACTGCTTGGCTGCCACTCTTTTGCACTAATTATTTCTACCTAACTGCAGTAGCGATTACAATGTCACTCTATCTTATTCTGTAGATCTGTGAAAGGTCGTTGACTAAGTCCAGTGGAGGTCCTTGTGGACCTAACAATCCCAACTTTACGAGGGCTGAGTTGCTTCCAAGTGGCTATCTGATCCGACCATGTGAGGGAGGTGGCTCCATGATCTACATTGTTGATCATATGGACTTGGATGTATGTAGCAACAATCCTTCCATATTGATGGCTTTTCACTCGAGTAGCTTTTCAAATAGATTATTTTCTTTGTGACAAATATATAACCCATTTTGTGTCTCCACTTTTTACCATAGGCTTGCAGTGTTCCTGAGGTCCTTAGACCACTCTATGAATCTCCAAAGATCCTGGCACAGAAGATGACTGTTGCAGTACGTGTAACTGTTATTTTTCATTGTTTTCAAGCACTTGTTTTTTATTTTTTGTTATTTGGAATATATGATTTACTGATTTCCTTGTTATATACTTGTTGATGTGCAGGCTATGCGACATATTAGACAAATTGCACTTGAATCAAGTGGTGAAATTCCATACGGTGCTGGGCGCCAGCCTGCTGTTCTGAGAACCATATGTCAAAGGCTTAGCAGGTATGCAAACTATTCAAATGGCCCTGTGCTCTCATAACCATTGTGTGACTGCCTTTTATATGAGTCAATGCTATCTATAGTCTACTATACCCCTGAAATCTGAAATCAAATTTGCAGAGGCTTCAATGATGCTGTGAGTGGTTTTCCAGATGATGGCTGGTCTTTGTTAAATAGTGAAGGCTCTGAGGATATCACAATATCAGTAAAGTCGTCATCTCCAATCAAACTTGATGGATTCCATGTCGGCACCTCTCCATTCTTTTCTGTTATTGGGGGTGGCATCATCTGTGCAAAAGCATCAATGCTGATTCAGGTCGGTGCACACCCTTGATCCAGTTCTTTTTTAGTATACATGAACTATTCTCTCGATAACCTTGGTCTACTGTACATCTTTGCAAACTGTAGAATGTACCACCTGCTCTACTTGTGCAATTTTTGAGGGAGCATCGTTCTCAATGGGCTGATCCAGGTGTTGATGCTTATTCTGCTGCTTCTCTGCGGACCGGTCCATATGCCGTTCCAGGTTTAAGGGGTGGCGGACTTATTGGTAGTCCAGTTACAGTAACCCTTGCAGAAACCATAGACCACGAAGAGGTAGTTAATTTCAGAGCCTTTCAGCTGTTTGAGCTTTGAAGTGCGATAAAAGAATAATCATCTGACTTGTTTCTCAATTGTAGTCCCTGGAGATTGTTAAGTTTGAAGGAAATGGCTTTGGCCATGATGAGATGATTCTATCTCGAGATGTGTTGCTGCTGCAAGTACGTGTTTCCTTGCCTTTAAATTCTGTTGCATTAGGATTCATGGTTGTTTGCACTCTCCTGATGGTGTTATGTTTTTGCTTGCTGCAGCTTTGCAGTGGAGTTGATGAGAGTGCTCCGGGTGCCTGTGCACAACTTGTCTTTGCACCTATTGCTGAATCTTTTACTGATGATGCACCACTACTACCCTCAGGCTTCCGTGTGATGCCACTGGATGGGAAAGCGGTTAGTATACTGTTCTGTTTGGGTTATATTCCTGGTTCGGTATCTTGCCCTTGTTAAACTGGTTATTCATTATAAGCTCAAATTGCAGGATGTGCCATCACCCACACGCACTCTCGATCTTGCCTCTGCCCTTGAGGCTGGTTCTGGAGGTTTGCATGCCTCGAAAGACACACCCAGCATGGGCAACATGCGATCAGTGTTGACTATTGCCTTCCAATTCTCATTCGAGAACCATCTCCGTGAAAGTGTGGCAGCGATGGCCAGGCAGTATGTCAGTGCTGTGATGACATCTGTTCAGAGGGTTGCCATGGCGATATCTCCTTCCCACATGGAAATGAAGCATCTACCAGGCTCCCCTGAGGCAGAAACGCTTGCTAGGTGGATTAGCAGGAGCTACAGGTAGAACAAAAATTCTTCTCATCTTAGTTTTTGCCGATCTCAATTTATATTCTGTTCATCAATTGCCTATCCTGGAGTCATGTCATCAAGTGTTGTTTAAGAAGTAGTTCCTGGTTTCACAATTTCAGGGTTCATACTGGAGCAGAGATCTGCTGGTCTGACAATAAAGGTGTGGAATCTCCCCTGAAGCTCCTGTGGAAGCACAGTGATGCAATACTCTGCTGTTCTCTGAAGGTTAGTGCACCATGCATTTTGACACTTTTTTTAAAAAGCCTCCTTTTCGTCCCTCTACCTGTATGTAATCCAACTGCACACCTGCTGTTCTGGAACGTAATATTGTGCTTGTTGACTGTGGTGCAGGCTTCTTCTATGCTCGTGTTTGCCAATAACGCTGGACTGGACATCTTGGAGACCACACTGATCAACATCCAGGACATGCCACTTGGGACGGTTCTTGGCGACGAGGGCCAGAAAGCTCTGTGCCTAGAGCTGCCGAAGATCATGAACCAGGTGATTTGCAATAAGCATTCTTCTATCCTACTGCATCCATAATATACTTTGATTGACTGGTGCCATGATCAAGACTGATTCTGAAAGGCTGAAACCTGTGCGCCTCTTACCAACAGGGTTTCGCTTGTCTACCTGGCGGGGTGTGCAAGTCCAGCATGGGACGGCAGGCGTCGTACGAGCAGGCGGTGGCATGGAAGGTGCTGGGTGATGACGGCCAGCCGCACTGCCTCGCCATCATGCTGGTCAACTGGACCTTCATTTGAGGACCGATGATCAGCCTCACAGTCCACCTTCACAACCACTACCAGCTGTTCACTTCTGCTGCTGGCTTGTGTTAAGACGATGTTGTGATCAAACAAGATTTGCCACCATGTTATGACCGTTGTATGTTCTGTATCGTGTGGAGTAGAACTTTGCTGTTGTCTGTCAGTTTGTGTGTGTGCAAACTTCTTTGTGATCTATGTATGATGGACCCTGGTTTGCTTTCTGCATGTTGCTGTTCGTTCTGCTTTTTACATGGCTGACCATTAACCATGACCTCTGGTCGATGGTGACCCGACTTGTTGCAAGGTTTTCTCAAATTGGCGAGTCAAGTCATTATTGCAGTTTGATTGTGTTTTCGTTCATTGATGGCAAGAGTAATCAGCACTGAAGCTATAATATCTTGTGGCTGCTTGTTCCTCGCTATGGCGCGATTCTGAAGCTCGGCTGTCGGCAGTTGGCACGGAACACGCACGCGCCTGTCCGTCACTTGGACATGGATGGTCGCTCGCTCTGCTCCGCTGTCCACACGGATCCGTTCTGGTAGTAGTTGTCTCGGCTGCTCATTTGTAGGTCGGCGTAGCTCAGCTTTCTCTTGCTGCCCTTCGTCGCTGGTCTGTGCTGTGCCTGTGCGCCTGCATCGCTTTAAAGTTTATACACTCTGCTGTGACCAGTTGACGCCCTGCTTTTGTGCCTGCAATTCGAGCTACACATGGGGACATGCAGCGTTACAGGAGACAGCCAGTTGCCGCCGGGAGCAGGACACGCAGACGGTAGCTGCCAGCACTGCAGGAGGCAGCCTGTGGGCTGGGCTGTACTGGCCGCAACGATGGGCCTGATGTGTGTTCCCGCTCCCATGAAAATGCCTCTACCATAGCCCATCTTTATTGGGCTAACTATGGGCCTGATAACTTACGTAGTTACGGAAGTGCCGAAATGGAGAATCAATTTAGCCCGGCCCAGTTGCTAAAAAATTGATCTCGGCCCATTGCATAATCATCATCAGTCTCCGATGACCTCCTGCCGACTGCCGTCGTCGCCTTCCTCGTCGGCCGAAGCTGAAAGCAGAGCCAGCCGCCATGGCTATGCTCACCTTCGCGTCACGCCCCGTCGCTTCATCCTTCCTCCTCCGCCCGAAGAAATTCAAACCCCAGCACCTGCTCCTCCCTACCAGGCCCCTCGCCTCCGCATCCGCCGCACTCACGCCGCCGGTTCCCCGCGCCGACCCCTCCACCACCGGGAACCCCGATGCGGACCCGACCCCGCTCTTCCTCCGCCCGGCGACGCACGCTGTCCCGGCGTCCGCGCTCGCCGCGTTCCGCCGCCGCGCGTCCGCCCTCGTCCCGCCCTCCGCGCCGCACCTCCACCGCCACCTCCGCTGGCTCCTCGCCGACGCCGCCGCGGACGCCGGTGCCGACCCCGCGCTCCTCCGCGCGCCGCTCGACGACCTCGAGGCCCTCTGGCTGGGCCACGTCCGCGGCCGCCGCCCGTTCCAGTACGTGGTTGGGAACGAGCACTGGCGGGACCTGGTGGTCGCTGTCAGGGAGGGCGTGCTCATCCCGCGGCCCGAGACAGAGGCGGTGGTCGACATGGTGAAGCGGGTGGAGGGGTTCGCTGGCGGGTGGTGGGCTGACCTCGGGACCGGGAGCGGCGCCATTGCCGTGGCTGTGGCCAGGGAGCTCGGGGATGGAGGGAGGGTGTTCGCTACCGATGTCAGTGACGTGGCCGTCGAGGTCGCGCGGCTCAACGTCGAGAGGTACGGAGTGCAGGTGGGTACTGCGTTATCCTTCGTAATGTATAAGCTTTTTCTAGCCACATTGGTCAGGGTGACACGTTCACACTTGTGCTGAACTAACTGCGGTCCCTTATGGTTATAGTCACTTGCTTGTGCTCAACTAACCGAAGTACATTTGGTCTATGTGAATAACCTGAAAATGCATTTTCTTGAAGAACAGATTGGTGCGTAACTGGCATTGCAGGTCTGAGATATGGATGGTTCAGCCAGTTGAATCTGGTGATGTACCAGATGGACTGAAATGGAACCAGTTGTGGAAGCAAAGGATCAAAGTGGCATTTAGATTTATGAAAAATTCAAGCTTAGAGCAAGTAGTAGACTTGTGTGCCTTCCAGCTTTATTCAGACTTTGAGGACAGCTTGCAGTCACCTTCTAGTTTCTATGAATTTGTCTTCAGTATGAAAATTTGCATCTGCTTCATGGCCCTGCATGTTTGTTCATTGTGCTAAACCAATGTAGAGTTCAGTACAAAACATAATACATGTTTTTTAAGACCATGTTGAATCTGTCTTTGATAGTCCAATTTATACCACCTTTGGATCGGAAGCTTCATGCCCTAGTTAGTGTGAAGAATAATATATGAAGTTAAAGGAACTATCAACAAGTGTGGGCTTGTAGAGGTTTTTCATATGCAGTTTGCTTTAACTGACAGAAGTACATTTAGATCCACCATTGACATAGTTCTGCTGTGTTGAAATTAGGACAAAGTTGAAATAAGGCAGGGGTCGTGGTTTGAACCTCTTGAAGATGTGAAAGGAAAACTCACGGGTGTCATTAGTAATCCTCCATATATACCAACCGAGGACCTACCTGGTCTTCAACCTGAGGTGGGTTGGCATGAACCAAAATTGGCGCTTGACGGCGGCGCTGACGGCCTTGAACATCTAATCCATCTCTGTGAAGGGTTATCTTCAGCTCTGAAGCCTGGTGGTTTCTTTATTTTTGAGGTAAACATATTCCAAAAACATTTCATGAAATCTGCTACATTATCACTGTAGATGACTCTGTTTCAATTTCATTTTTCTGTTTCGTGGAAACTTAAATTCTCTTTACCAGGATGTTCTCCTGTGTTTCAGAATTGAGATTTCCATAGTTCTCATGACCGCCATTTAGAGTTAGTAAAATGACTAGTGAATCTTTTTTGAAAGGCCTGATGTTATTACGAAAATATCATGTGGTGTGACACAAAAAAAAAGGTGTTTCCTTTAAGCCTATCATGATTACCCCAACTCAATGACCCTTCGAAGTATTGACTCATATTCCCCACATGAGACAGATGCACATTAATCATGTTTGCTTCTGTTGCTTTGTAAGTCACATTTGTATTGTTGCTTCAGAGAGATCTGACATTAAATATCCATGCATCAATTTGGCAGACAAATGGCAACACACAGTCGGAGCTCCTTGTTGATTTGATAAGTACAAAGTGGAGTTCATCTTTTCATGATGTGGAAGCAGTTTTAGACTTTGCAGACATCAAACGCTTTGTAACAGGATACCGCAGATGAACACTAAGACGACTAGACAAGGATTTTGATCAATCTTTGGGTGGCAGTTTTGGTTCCCTGGCAACTCTGGGTAAGAATCATGCCGTTGACTTGGATGCAACTCAACAGTTTTATATGCTTGTTCATTTTAACCTTTCACCTGTAGTTTATTGTCTCTAATTCAGTTTCAAAGAGCTTATATATATGCTTGTGCGCTTGTGCCCTAGTTATGTATTGGCACAATTGCTTCGTCTGTCTGATGATCAAATGTCAGTCCCTTAGACTGCTAGAATCAGCTGAAATATATGATTTAGCTCTTATGTTCATGATATCTTTGTAATAATTCATATTTTTGTCGAGACATTTTCATGAACAGGAACTTTTTACTTCTTCTTCTTCTTTTTTTCCCCCTTGACTGCGCATGGTGCTATCATTTTTATCAGCGATCTCGATAATCCTACTGATACCAGTCCTGCATAAACTCTTCAATGTTTTTGCTCCTGTTTGTTGGTAAAGTTCATAAGTTGCAAATGAACCACCCATGTTTGAAACAGTCATGCTAATATCGTGTGTCTGTTGGTTAGACAAATTACACTTCTTAGCCCCACACTTCAGCAATCTATACCCCCTTCGCTCATTTGTATTTGGCTAGAGGAGAGAAAAGGCAATATAGTTCTTTCTCCCCATGTTGTTTAGTAAACCTTCTCGTTACTGTAATATTTACTATTAAACCCTTGCCTTTCTATATCTGCTTGTCAGGCCCTTCTCATTTGGAAATTGAGACAAATCTGAGCTGGCTTCAGCAAGAAGCGAACAACTCATCACAATGTCCCTTTGCCTAGCTTATCCCTTGTGAGTTAAGACTCATGGTGGCAATAATATACTACAAGTCAATCATGATATATCCTTTATGCATGCGAGATAATATTTTTGCCAAGCTTCAGATAGATGGTCCAACTGCCCAAGGAAGCTCTACGCAAGACAGGGATAATGTATAGCAGTTAACGCGAGAGAAATGTATGTATTCAGCCACTTGTTTTGTGGTGTGTTGGGTTATGATTGGGATTTAAAGGTGATGCTTTTGTGGCGTCCAGAATTATTCCGCCATCACACGCCACCTTGTGTCCTTAATTATTGGTGCCGTGACCCAGGCTATTATTTTTGTAGTTTCATTACTAACTTGTCGCCCTTTGGATCCATCTTTGTTATTTATACTTTGTGACCCTGAAACTTCATGTAAACAATATCAGATCACAAGGAGGAACTGAAAATGATCCTACCAGATACCATAGCATGTAGGGTTATTGTGCTTCATAATACTACTAGTATGCCCTTTGGGAACTCTATGATATGATGTAAGTTTGATGTGCTGATCATTTGTTCAATGTGTTCTTGGGTTTTGTGCGTAAAAACATTAGAGCTAATATTGCTGCAAAGATCTGGAAAAACTCATGAGATGTGACACGCAAGGATTGCTCAAAAAGTATGTCGGGGTCAGGTCATCAGGATTCAGGATGCCGTTTCCTCTTGGTCTTCTAGTAGCAGCCCCCGGTGAAATTAACAAGTGCTGATACTCCACTTCTACCGCCTTTAGCCAGCTCCTTGACTGCACCCAGAAATTGTGAGAAACTAGTGAGTTGGTACGGTGTCAAGTTGTGAGCATGTGAAGTAGTTCCCTCCTTTTCATCTACCCATCTTTGTCAATGGAACTGGGTTGTTCTGGTTTGTTTGTCCACCAATTTGCAACGCTGCTGTCGCAGGACATGATTAGGCCAAAGCGTGCTGTCTCTGATTTGCCGGTGGTCGCATTATCATTTTATTTTTATCATTGTTTGTGCCGTTGAAAAGCCATAATTTAGGAGGGTGATCTTTCTCAATTATCAATACTTCGCAGGTTTCTTTAAAAAATACTTTGCATAGAATTGACAATGGGGATTGTAACATGCTTAATAATTTAGAAATCGCACAGGAAATGTGACAGATGGTGATGTTTCACCCAGTTTTTCTCTTATAAGTAACAGCAAGCACGAGTCAGTCAAGAAAAAGATCTTCAATTCAAAGTTCAATATGAGTTTTTCATCTGACTTTTTCTCCTGTTTTCTTAGAATATAGAATGACAAGTGATTATAGAGCACAGAGTCAATCAAGAATTCAAGGTAGAAATATTTACAATATGCTATTTTGGCATACTAGTCTTGACATTGCAGTTAATCATAGAAAAAGCTACAAGATACAAATGCAGTTTTCAAATATGCCAAGTCAAGATCCAATCCAAACAGCTTCTGGATTGCTACCCGTGGTTCCTGCTTGCCATCATTGACAAGCCAAAATCGTGTTAGCATCTGATGTCATTCCGATTCATGATGCAATCTCTCATGCATCACATTCTGATCTGTAAACAAAGAACTGGTCAAACTAACTTGTGGCAGCTACGAATAAATCAAACATGCAAACAAAAGGCAACAAAGAGAAAGAAAAGAGAAAGGAGAAAAACATATGCCAAGTTGCTTTGTTTGAGGCGAAACCAAAATCTTGGTTGGGGTCATGCAGACGCTTCCTGACCATCACGGGTCAACTATAACTGGGAGATGCAATGGCATGCCTCTTTAATCTTTACCACGCAACCCTACATATATAATATTTGAACAGCACCTGCCCCAATTATTAGGCATGTGACTGGCATGTGATGTGGCCAATTTCGCATAATCATCCCCTAAACATGTCAAATTACATGGAATTGACACGTACTTTCGGAATGTTCTATTCATTTGCATGCTTACGAAATGCCGCATTGGTATGCAAACATTTTGTTTTTTGCGGGTATGCAAACATTTTCTTGTGCGAAGACAAATTTCTCACCTTTTGGTGCATCAGTTATGGTGGTTCATCTGCCTCATCCATACCCTTACTATCTTGGACCCAACACGTCCCAACTGTTTTTGTACCAAACCGTCGCGAGCGAGAGCAGTAGAGCAACAGTCTATTTATGCACTTGGATGTTTGATATAATTTTGTTCTTTTCTGTTTGATATCCATGTGGACATCTGCATTTTTTCTAGGGAAGATGCTTGGAGCTTGAGGGAGAATCCAGCTGGGCCCACAAAAAAGAAAGTGAAAAAGGCTATCAAACTCCTAATTGTTCTGGAAATATTCGCGCTTGTGATTTCGAGGTCGAGGAGGATCGATAGGTTATTGTCTCAATGGCATGCAGAATATGGGCAAGAAGGAACGAGTGCGCCTGTCACGAACATTTTTCTTACTCTCAATTTGGGATGGCGTAAAAAATACTGATTGGCACCTCACATTTTCCAAGACCCAGTTGCCCGTGTCATCCTTGCCCATTTTTTCTCATGGTCACCAGGGAAGGGATAAATCGATTAATTACTGCTAACTACTCCAATATGCCGTGAACAATAACTCAGCCCTTCAATCAAGCAGATATTAAAGGCCTATTTTTTCTTACCAACAAACAAACATCCACATTAAAGGCCCTGGTAACCATGCTTTTTCAAACGAAAATGATCAAAAAGATATTAAAGGCCTATTTTTTTCTTACCACCAAACGAAAATTCACATTTCAAAGCATAACATTATCAACACTTCAAATCACTGTCAACATTTACACTCTCACCCGTCCTTCTCCGGTGTCATTGCTAAACTACTCTAATCTGCAGAACAGAACACACTTTCTCTACCCACCCACATCCATCGGCACCACTGTACTACCATGCCCATGCCTCCCCCATTCCGCAGACAGTAGCAACAGTAACTGCTCTCTCCCTCTCACTCAGCTCGCTCTTTGGCAAGATCTCTTCGTCTTCGCCTTTTCCCTTTTAACTCCACCGCAATCCCTCTTTTGTCACGAGCGAAGCCGAAACTAGTAGAGCAGCGAAAGCAAGCACAAAACAAGCAAAAGAAGGACGCAGCTTGGGCAAAGCAGGGCCAAAGCTCAGATTCTCGTCTATTTTACCACCCCTCCCGAGCGATTATCACCGGTGCAAGATCCATCCCAGGTGTCGGCAGCCCGGAATCCCCGCGAAAGATGGCGCCTTTCTGAGGCTCCCCGGGGATTTCTCGTCGTTTCTTGGCTTAAAGGCGGCGGCTCCCTGCCATCCCCGGGCCAATTCTGCTGAGGTGGCGGCAAGTGGTTTTAGGGCTCGATCCGGTGCGCAGGGTGTGCCTGGTCTTGTTTGGTGTGGTCCTCGATAAGTTCTGAGCTCGTTGAGTTGCTTCTCCCTGTCTTAGAGCTGCTGGATTGGTTTGGGGGAAGCATCTTGTCGCTGTCAAGAGTCTAGCGAGCTGTTTCTGCAGTCCTGTGGTGGATATTTATTTGAATTCGATTGGGCGAAATGGGGGTCCTGCGCTCTCTGGATTGACCAATTCGGTCGAATTCGTGCGTCGCCCATGGCGGATTTGGAGCTGTGGAAGCAGGGCTGGATGTGGGTGCTGTCCCAGAAGCACATCCTGGCGTGGGCGCACACGGCGGCGTGCGGCAGCAGGGAGCAGCTCGCCTTCCTGGTCGACCGGCATTGGCCGGCGGTGTCCCGGGCCTGCGTGAGCTCCTCGAGCCTCGCGCTCGCGGCGCTGCGGCAATGGCGCGGCTGTGTGGCCAGGGGGCTGCTGGCGGTGGCGAGCCTGGGCCCTGCGGCGGTGTTCGTGATCCTATGGAGCTTCTTCGTGTGTATGACCTCGCCGACGTGCGCTCTCTATGCGCTTCTTAGCCTGGTTCGTGCTCCAAATCCTGCTTGTTTTGTTGCTTCAGCAGCTAAGCTCGGATTTACTGGATAAGGTTGTGGGTGACAGATTCTAAGTCTTGCCATGTGCCGCTTTTGCTATCCTACTTTGGGTTGCATGTGCGGTTACATCTCTATACAAAAGCATGGTTAAAGTTCTATCTGGTGGTGAAAAAGGTTGGATGACATAGACTGGCAGGATTGCTTGGCTTGATGTGGTGCGGCCAAATGCTTGTTTGATTCTTGTAGTAGTTAGCTTTCTGCTATCTCTTGTTACATTAATGAACTCCCAATGCATTTAAGCTTCTACTGTGCTGCTTAGTTACATCTAGATTGTTTTTCTAGTAAGGGTGAAATTAGTGCGATCTGACCTGATCCTATTACGTGAATTTATGATGTCACAGCAGTATATCCGCCTAGGAAATCAATTTTTTAGTTATTCCTAGACCCCCCTTTTATCTCATTTGTTTGTTTATCCAACATAGTTCTACCCCGTTTTTTCAATTATCTTGTTCTTTTATCGGCTCATTGATAATTTAACACTGAGGTCTTTAGCATGCTTCTTAATGTTGACATACTTAACTACTAGTTGCATTTATATACATTGTTTGCTGTAGCTTCAGTCTCTATCTGTTGGAGTACCAGTTGTGGTGAGGTCAATTAGAAGGGAAGATCATACCTGATCTGGTAGAATTTATTTGTGAGTTTAGCATCTCAATTTTAACAGCTAAATTGCACTTGATAATCCATACATATATTTAAGCAGTACAACTGAATTATTCTCCTGTTATTTCTTATGACGTCCATCTGATTGCATTGAATGTTTGCTTGCCATTTGGCGAGGGTGGTAACCATGGCCATTTCATGAATTGCCTTAATTTTTGGGTCAACCCTAAAACAACGTATATTTTGGTCTTTCTCTAGCAGGAGTAGCTTTTACTTGCAAGGATATTGCATTTAATAAATGTATATGAAGATATTTTGTTTTCTGATTCGTTCGTTCATGGTTGGATATTGCAGGGAGCTGCTGGTGCAGTTATTCACTATATGGGTTATACTCCTGGCCTTTTCATTGTAGGAATGTTTGGAATATTGATTATGTGGATGTACGGCTATTTTTGGATTACAGGAATGCTTCTGGTTGCTGGAGGTTTGTCTGTCTGAACATTGATTTTTTCTCCTGGGATTCCTATAGATTTATTGCAAGTCTGTACCTTATTTTTTGTCTACTAATGGTCATTTAACTCTTCTCCGCCTAATAAGAATCTTCTATGGGGTGATGCAGGTTGTATGTGCTCTTTGAAACATGCACGATATGTGATACCTGTTTTGACTGCATATGCTATTTATTGTGTGGCTGTTCGTGTTGGATGGCTTGGAGTCTTCTTTACACTCAATCTTTCTTTCTTGACCAATGATCTTCTGAATAAGTTACTGCAAGGATATGATGAAAGGACAGAAGAAAGTCAATTCGAAGAAATGAAGGATTCTGATCCAGTCATGGATGAATTCTATCGTAGTTGTGAATTCCCTACAGCTCCTGACAGTGAACCTGAGACCGTGTCTTCTGCAAAACCATACTGTTCATCACCCACCCAAGATGTGTTACATGTTCAAAAAGAGGAGTCTCCTAGTAAAGTAGTGAAATCTGATTCTAGTTCATTGGATGAGATGCAAAGAATAATGGATGGTTCAACCCATTATGATGTTTTGGGCATCCCTCGTAATAGAAGCATTGACCAGAAGATCCTGAAAAAAGAATATCACAGAATGGTAAAACAACACTATCTATGTAGTATGTATACAAGAGAATTCATGTCATGCTTATTTTTCTTTTCTTCTTTTCATGTTTATCTAGGTCTTGCTTGTACATCCTGATAAAAATATGGGGAATCCGTTGGCTTGTGAATCATTCAAAAAGCTTCAATCAGCTTATGAGGCAAGTATTTGGAAGTTTATGCTTTGGATTTTGCGATATATAGATTACTGTCAACATTCCATAGCATATGTTTTCTTGATGACTGTTATAATTCTTGATGAAGCTAATTTGTCTATTCATGCCTCTATGCAGGTCCTCTCAGATTTGACAAAGAAAAACTGCTATGATGAACAGCTGAGGAAAGAAGAATCAAGGAAAACGGCACCAAGGTCACGTGCTGTCTCTCAGCAGGTGTGTTTTGTACTCCCTCCATATCAACAATAGTCTGTGTTCTGGATACTTGGCGAGATATCGTAAAGAACTGTGTTTTGGAGATTTATGAGTGTTCCGGACGAAACTACCCTCGCGCACACGGTGCTTTCCCAGGCTGCCGCCTCCTTGTTTCGCGTCTTACCGAGAAAAAGACTAAAAAACTACAGATAAAAGCCAGCGTGCGGGGTTTCTAGGAGTCGAACCCACCACCACGAGCTTTGGGGCACGCACCTCAAACCAATTGAGCTGTCTCAGATTTGTGTGAGAGAGGGAGGTGCTACCATATTTAATATGGGCAAACATGGAAAAATTTTCCTAATTAAGTGCTCCTTGGTATGCTAAATGCTGTCCAAAATGAATTTCTTTGTAGATATGGAGGGAGTATACTTTAATAAAGAATTTTATATTATCTTCTTTACATTATTTGTTAAGTGTTGAAGCATAATGTGTAATTTATCTTCGATCTCTTATCTTGGGGATGTTGTTTTCTTTTATGGAGTCCTTTTATATAGACTTATCATATAAATAATCTTTTTCGTAGAGTGGGGTAGAGTTTCTCTCTGAGGAGTCCAGACGAATACAGTGCACTAAGTGTGGTAATTTTCATATATGGATATGCACCAAGAGAAGCAAAGCAAAAGCAAGATTCTGTCAGGTTAGGAGCCGAGCATGTATTTTACAGGGTACTTGTTGATTGATGGGGTGTCACTGCTGCTAATTAGCAGGAACTATGTGGCTGTAGGATTGCTCCCAATATCATCAAGCCAAGGATGGAGATGGATGGGTGGAAAATGGATTTTCAGCATCCTTGAAGGTATTTTTTATGGAAGAGCTTATGGACAGTCATCTTGGTTGTTTCGTGATTTAACGTTTAAAGCTTAATATGGACTAGTTATAAAAAAAGCTTAATATGGACTGGTCAAACAAGTGGAAAATATAGTAAATCAAAGAAAAATTTTATTAATTATGTGGTTTATCATTTGGCATAGATGCTTGTATGTACTAAGATCGGATTTGTTTCTTGCTCTTTCTTTTGTTGATGCTTCAACTAAGTTAATCTTATGCTTTGGAGGACAAATATTAGGACCAAGAATGCCAGTCAGCTTAGGTGTAACACACTATTTGTTTTAGCATCTGACTAAATGTTGCCTAAGGATAGTATATTTAAGTTGCTACAGTGGCTTCCTGTAAAACTGGACCTTGGTCATCCATCTTCTATTAGTTAGTATTAGGACCAAGAATGCCAGTCAGCTTAGGTGTAACACACTATTTGTTTTAGCATCTGACTAAATGTTGCCAAAGGATAGTATATTTAAGTTGCTACAGTGGCTTCCTGTAAAACTGGACCTTGATCATCCATCTTCTATTAGTTAGGGAATCAAACGTGAGTCAAAAATTCACAAATCATTATGATTTCTGATTATACAGCACATTTTTAAATTTCTCAATTTTGGTGTTGGTATTTATCACCTTTTTATTTGATAAACATTTATTGTTCACTTCAGATGGAAATACCACGAGCTTTTGTTTGCGCAGAGAGCAAAATATTCGATGTGTCTGAGTGGGCTACCTGCCAGGTACTGTCTGTGTCTTATACAGTATATGTTTTGCTTTCTGGCTTTCTGATTTTCTATGTACATTTTTATTCCACTAGCACTTTCAATGCATCATGTTGTTTGGGCACTATTTGCAATTGGTTGTGCTTGGCTGAAAATAGGTGGACCTGAACCTCTATTTGAAGCTTTGCCATAAATGTCCTCTTCCAAAACAAGGCCAACTTATATGACATGGACAGAAAACTGATTCCATAACACTGAGTTTCTAGCTTTGTTAAAGATAGCCCAGGACATCACCCTTCTGCCTTGTTAGTTCATAGAAGTTGTGTTTTAAGTTATGTTGCTTATTAGAGCTACATTTTAACAAAGAAAATAACGTCTTTTTGCACAACATATGAAACACACCATCTTGACCAAATAACCAAACTGGATTATGGTAGCTAGGGTTTCTATCTGCTTTATAAGAGCCTGGATCCGTAACCAGTTTTCCTGTTGGGTAGCAATAGAACAAGCCCTGTCTGAAATCATTTTTTTATGATTTAGAAGTCTGAATCTGAAGTATTAAAGGTAGTAACGAACTGGGTACTGGCCGGTATGAAGGAGAATCTGTCATTTGAGTTGGAGACATCAAAACCATCTGGGAAAATACTGATTCACACTGCTTTTACCGGCTGGGAACTGGTACTGCCAGGGTTGCAATATAATTCTTTCTCCACATAATTTCTTTGAGCTTAAAACCCTTGTTCTTATTCATTGTGAATCTGCCAGGTTAAGAGGAAGGGAACCCAAAGCATATTTTTCGTGCAATACTTAAATGCTAAAATATAAGCACCCATGACTACTGTCATTTTTTATGAGTTAACGCTTTTTGCTTTGTTGGTTATCCAGGGAATGGAGTGCAAACCTAACACTCATGGTCCCACTTTTATGGTAAACATGGTTGGCGCTGAGAGGATGCCTCAGAGATCCTACAGTTCTCGATATCCCTTCAGCTTGGATGCAGAGATGATCCCTGAAGATGAGTTCGAGCTGTGGCTTCAGCAGGCACTGGCATCAGGTGTCTTCGCGGACAGCCCAAGACGCAGGAAAAGCTGGAGCCCCTTCAAACTACCCCAAAAAGGGATTAAAAGTTGGCGGAGATCATCGTGAGAGTATGGCATTTGCAGTAGGGGGCTTGGATGAATGTACATAGACTAACCTACAAAATGCCTGAACGGGCAACTAATTTTTTCTTGGAAAAGACATACAGGAGGTAAAAAAAAATTAAGCGATAGGTGTACTGATTAAATCCTGCGAAAAATCTACATTCCAGGTCTGTGCTGTAACAGGCTGAGCTCTGCTCTGTAATGTTGTAGTGATAATAGAGGTCCGGTTCTCTCACCTGTTGACCTCATCTGGTCTGTGGCTAGTTGTTACTGCTAATTGTTCTGGCAATAATATAGGCCTAATTGTTGCCTATATTTTTGTCCATCAGGTTGCTACTGCTAATACTTATTCTGGCGACAACAATTGCACTAGTTTTTCCTTTTCTTTTTTCTGGGTTAGTTTGGTGACTTGGTCTACGGTCATACTCATGTACGTACTGGCTAATGAAGAGTTGATGCTTTTGCATCGTGTAGTTTGTGATTACCTGGGTTATGTACCTTAAATTAGCCCATTGGCAGAACTTTTGCTCTTTATGTATGAGAAAATGGCACCGAGTGCCGGGTACTGCAAAAATGCAATATTGGCCTGGTTATTTGCTTCAATGCTTCCGGACATAAATTCTAGTAGTACATACATTGTGTGGGCCGTAGATCATGGTGGTGTACAATTAAAGGCACCGACGATTGTACATCGTCAATATATTTACAGACGGCATACGGAAGATGGCAATTAATAAAAAACATTGCACGACATGGCGATTAATAAGGGGGCAACAAAAGGGTAATATTGTATTTACCGCCGTGTGAGAGATGCAGTTACTTGTGACCCATCGAACGATCGATTCCATGGCGGTGTTGAAGGAGCGAGGTCCCCGTGTGCTTTGTCGAACATGCTGGTCGTTTCTCGTCGGCAGAACGGACGCCGCCGTGGAGGCACTGGAGGTTGGTGGAGGAAGTAACTGACGGACGGCGCCGGCGAAGGATGCGGTGGTGCGTACTGCCTGGGCCGGGAACTTTTTGATAGCTGGGAACTTTGCGCGCACGTCCTCCGTTAACCGTCCCGAGCGGTGGTAAAATCCGCGTGACTTTTTTCCTCAAAACGCCGCTAGTGTTTAGGTACCCTTTCAAATACACCCCTAAGTTGGATCGCGATCCAACATAGTGAGCCGTCAGATCTGCGGCCGTGAACGTAGAGCCGTCAAGGAACACCAGGAGATTAAGCAAAATAGCCCTTTACTCATTGACAGTCCTCACCGGTGGCTTTTGGTCATTGACGTGGAGCACGGTCAATTGGTCAAACGCGTCCCAAACTGTAATAAATTTGTAATCGCGATCGAACCTCGGGTGGTTTTGGGCCATCCATTCGTTACTCCGAGGCCCAGACGGAGCCGGGCTAAAATAGCAGGTGAAATTTCCACAAAACGGCCCATCGTGGACTGGGCCGGTCAACTCTCGGTAGCGGCAGACGGGCCGGCGTCTCGTCGGGCTCGCAGCGCCGCACGGAGTCCGTCTCGTCCTGCGCTCGCCGGAAGACTGCCGACGCTGAGGTGGATGCAGGCCAGCGAACTCTCGGCATGGAGCGTATTCCCAATCGAGAGCTGCTTCCCCTGTTCTAGGTTCGTCAACATCCTCTGATTCCAGGTGCTGCAACGCTCTGCTTCTGCGCACACACGGAATGCTACTCCTCTATTCTAAAATTGATGATATTTTAGACAATAAAATTACCTTGATACTAGTTTATTTATGCTATCCTAAACGCCCACATTTCTAGAATGGAAGGAGTACATTTTTTACTATTATTTTATGGCTAGTACTTTTTGAGTGGATCATACAGTCGACGTCTTCCATGTGACGTGTTTTGCATCGAATTATGCATCGGCAGAGGATTATAGACGCACCGTAGTACGTAGATACTCCCACTATATACAGCTACGGGTGGACAGGCCTAGGACAAGTCAAAAATGTGCACGGAGGACCTTGACGTGCTGCCGCGCTGGAGCCACAACAAGCGCCTTGTAGAGGTCAAAGAGCACCGGTCAGGACTACTGTCAATGAATCAATGCAAGGAAAAAGGGTCATTACATCAGTAATTAAGAGGAGAGGAAGGATTTGCAGTGGCATACGGCAGACAGAGAGGGTCAAGACACGGATCTCCACGGGTATAGTATAACGTTGGCCAGGGACCAACGAGGAAGCTAAGAATCCGCTACCCACCACTGAGAAAAGACCGGTGTACGAAAGACAAGATAACGACGTGAAAAGGAGCAACCGAATGTACTACAATTATTCTTTGTTGAGATGGAGTAGCAGCAATTTAGGTTTTTTGTTTGGAGGAACCTGTAGAGAGACAACCACAAAAGCTGTAGTTGAGCTTGGCAGCATCAGCCCCTTGGCCCTTGCTTAACAATAAATTAAGGTAGGAGCATGGCCATGATTGTTGAAGCCGCCTTCCGACGACTCCACTACAGATCAGCATGTCCTCTCAGGAAAGTCAGGCGTTCGGTAATTTCCAGCTCCACTTCCAGAACTTTCTCGAGCTTCGCGGCCAAGAAGAAAGGGACTTCTCATCAGTCCTGCTTGAACCGAGACCACCGTGGAAGGAATCGAGCAGAGCGGCAGTCAGCTCGAGTCGTGGTCGAGTAAACCCAACGGATAATGCGCGCGCACTTTGGCGACGTCGACCAAGAAGAGAGCATGGAAAGTGCAGGGGTGAAACGTCCGTTTCGCCTGTTTCTTTCGCGCGCCGAGGTCCCGGTAGTTGGAGCGCGCAGTTTCCTTGTTTCTTTCTTGCCATGGAAAGGCCAGCGCGGAGCTCAGATCAGTATTCAGTGGGGGAAGCGGGGAACCCGTGAGCGGAGCGGATTGAGTGAGTGACCGGCGTGAGTGAGGAGGACGGAATCACGGAAGGAACAGACAGCTCAGGGAGCGCATGCGACGACTCCGTCTCCGTTCCGCGACGGAACGGGACGGACGCCGTGTCGTTCCGGTTCCGGCCAGACAGACAAACCACGCGGCGCCCCAAAATCCGCTTTATGCCCCTTCCCTGTCAGCGTCGCCGTCTTCCTACCTGTCCGTGTGAGCCCACGCCAAAGCAGCAAGCAACCACCTTTCTCTCTCCTCCGCCCTCTCTCTCTCCCCCGACACGAAGAGACGAACGGGCAGTTGCTCCGGCGCTGATTACTCCCTCCCCGGCTTCCAATTACGCGCCGCGACTGCAGTGTTTCGTGCCTAATTAAGCGCCGCGAGACAACACAAACACGGAGCGGGGGCGAGCGGAAAAAGGAGGCGCCTTTTTTACCGGAAAAAGGCGGCGCCTTTCCCTTGAATCCTGCCTCCCCTGCTTTCGGTTTCCCGCCCCCGTAACTTCGGAAGCAGAGGCGGGAGGGAGCGGTCCGTCCTCGCGCCGTTCTTGGAGTTGGAGGAGCGGGCGGGCCGGCAGCTCCACGGCGAGGGCCTCAGCCTCGGCCAGGCGCGTGATCCGCCTCCGTCGCCCGTGATGGAGGCGGCCGACTCCGTGAGTTCCTCCGCCATCTTTCTCCGCGCTCGTTTCAGCGTTTCCATCTGGGCGTGGGCTTGGGAGACTGGGGATTTCGGTTTGGGTCTGCCTCTGGCGTAGTGGAGATGGGAACGCGGGAGGAAATGGTTCGCTCAGTTCATGTCTGGTCCCATGGGTTAGTTGGTTGTGCTTCAAATTCACATGGCGGTAGTTGAGGACATTTTGTTGGTCAGTGGAAGAGGTGTTCAGGCAGTGTAGGCTCTCAGGAAATCCGCAGCTTTTTGCACGCACACTTCTATCCAAGGAGGGAGCTTCGTGCGCCTGTAATTTCTTGCACAGTTCGATCTAAGACTCGGGCTCTGGTATGTGCATTGGTCAACATCACTCGGCAGTGGCGGCTTTCAGTAGAAAAAAAGCCTCGCATTTTAGTGATGTTTACTTTTCACACGGCTTGGACTACCGATTTTTTTATTCCTTTGTAGGTTTTCATGATACACGCTTTGCTATTTCGTCACCATTCTTGTGGTTCAACAGTTATTTCCTACTGATGCGTACTTTGCGTCAGTTGCTGCAGTATCTTCGCCTCATCAGGTGAATCATCGGATTATACTAACCTCTGTGGTGCTTATAACTTGCTTGCAGTTGGAGTATGAACTGCAGAGAGAGGTCTCCGACATCATGGTTCAGAAGTGCATTAGCAGTCTGCGTAGGGAGTTTGAAATGAAGTTATGGGAGCATCGGGGCTTGGTTAGCAGATTGAACGAGGGCTGGAAGGAACACGTTTCTGAGATCGCCTTGCTGCGAGATGAACTTAACGGTGTACTGAGTGCTGTAATGGGTTCAGAATCTGGTACACATCCTCCTCCGTCCCACAGCAGTAGTCTTGAGAAGCCTGAAGACCATGGCATTGTGAAGATGATGAAAGATGACAACGAGCCTCGTGTGATGGAGAAAGCTGCTGAGTTGAGTGAAGTCATGCTTGAGATACCGGATTTTTCCCTATTGAAGCACATGGGAAGCGAAGAAATCACTAATTTTCTCAAGTCCGAATGGCTAAAACTGCGAAGACAGCATGAGTCTGAGCTACACGAGAAGACAGAAGAGCTGTTCCGAGTGAAAAGGGAATTTGCAAAAGAAAAATCTCTGTCGCCTCTCAGGAAAGAGAGAGAACTTGAACTCATCAAATCAAAGTTGCTTCAGATTATTGCCAAGTTGGATAAGATGGCCTTAAGGAAAGATAATTCTTATTTTGACTATAATGAGGATGCTGAGACGTGCAAACTGAAGGACAGGATCAGTTCTTTACTTCACGAAAATGAATGTCTCTGTGGTCAGCTGGCTGATAAAAGAGAGGAAATTAAACACATCTCTTCTCAAGTATTGGATGCAAAACTGTCAGAGGCAAAACTCTTGAATGATGTTGACAAGCTTAAAGATGAACTTGAGGATCTAAGGATTGAGAGACATTTGGACGATTTACTGAATTCGTCTATGTTGAGGGAAGTTTTTGGCACTTACCAGAATCAGATTTGTGACATCGATCAGGAGGTATCTTTCCTCAAAGAGTTGCTTGTAGAAAAGGATGACCAGCTAAACATTATATATGAAGATAGGCAGAAGCTTAAGTACGAAAATGACCAACTTGTATCAATTGCAGGATCGACATTAATTCAGCACCATGAGCAAGTCAACTTGGTCAATGATGAGCTTACAATGTTTAGAGAGAAAGTGTGTGAGCAAGAACTATTGATATTAGAATCAAAGAGCGAGTCTAGTTCAATGAAAAGTTGTTTATATGAGGCTTTGCAGCAAATCCATATATGCAAGGAAGAAATGCACGGCTTGACTGAAAATTTATCTTACATGTCTATTGCTTTGGAGGAAGCCAAAGAACAGAACGCCTCACTGGATGCTACTATCAGAGAAATGAAGAAAGTACCAACACAATGCATTAGCAGTCATATAGGAGAAGCAGGAAACCCAGAAATTGATCCCGCTAATATGGACAAGCTGTTGAAAGCATATAGCGCTTTTGAAAGCAAAATATCAGAAACTATGAAAAGATATGAAGCAAGGTGTGTAATAAGTAAACTAACATCCCAGGCTATTTTTTAAAAAATAATAATAATTTAAACCACACTTGCTCAGGCAGGCTCGTTGTTTGTCTTGTCAGGGGCATGTTGAGCATTTTAAACATCTGCATGTTAGAGTAGATCGTAGAGAAGCAGCTTGTGCTCATCTTTTTCATATGTCAGCATATATCATTCAGTTATTCATTTTTTTATTAAAAAAATCATTGCAGGTTGGCTCGCATAATTTGTCAGATTAATCCACTGGTGCAGCATGTTGCTTTGTTAAAGAAAAAGAATTCTGGTATAAGCAGATACTTGAGATTAAATGTTCGAATCTTCAGAAAGCAGAAGCCGAGGTTAGTATTGTTTTATAGTTTACCTGATCTTTTTCTTAATCTGCTAGTTACATTCACTGGAGTATACAACAAAGGAACTTGGAGTCAGGCTGACATAAACTGCAAGCTATGGTCATATGTTTTGATGATGTTAAAGCATCCCTTAGTAACAGGGTTGCAATGAGTATATATAGTAATTAATTGTCTGCCAAATTCTGTTAGAGGAACTGAACTGAGGCACTAAGTCTGACTTTTGATTTTTTTGGTGGCCAATAATAAATAAATAGCATCTGATTCTTTTTCCTTATTGTAATTCAGGTTGACGTACTTGGTGATGAGGTTGACACGCTTCTAAATGTTCTGGGGAAAATATATATAGCACTTGATCATTATTCTCCTGTTCTGAAGCATTACCCTGGGGTAAGAAAAGTGCTCACAGATGAACATGTCTCCAATTATTTAGATTTTACAGTATATAATCTTTTTGGCTGTGCTTCCAGGTTATAGACATCTTGAGGATTGTGCAGAAGGTGTTGAAAGGAGAAAGCATTTAGCACAGTGCCACTCTGGGGAAATCTTAACAACCTTCCAGTTCGTAGAAGCAGTTGGACAAAATCCTGAGAAGGATTTTAATAACTTCAGTGATCTGTGCTGTGGTCAAACATTTTTTATCGGCTTACAGCAAAGAAGCTTGCTAACTTGGAATAGTATGTGCCGTGCAAGTAGCCATGACTATTCATCGTTGGATTGCTAGAGTGACCATCTTGCTTAGCTTCAGTTGCGTTACAGCATTAGTGTGCAGTTACAGTTGAGTCTAGATTACAAATTCAAATGTGTATTTGTATTAGTGTGCAATTACAGTTTTATAGGTGAGCTCGAGTGATAATTTATTCAAATAGTGTAGAATTTGTCTGGTGCTGTATATACTTGTATTAGGAGGTGAAATGTATTTGTAACAGTTACCCTTCGGTGATGTTCAAGATCACGGAGATTGTTTGATGGAAGAAAGTAGACATATTACCGACAGGTTTTGTGACTATCATATTTCGGATTTGTTTTACAATTCAGAGAGTGCGAATTTCATGATAATATTTTGCTGTTAGTATTGTTTCTGAACTAGTCATTGTAGACATTGTTTTATAAAAAATTGCAATATGCTGTGCTACCAAAAACATCATGGAAGTTATGCGTGACAACGCGAGTCAAGAAACGGATACTGTTGCAATTGCTATGCTTGGCCACGAGGGCGCGGGCGCCCAACCGAAGCAGATATCGAAGGAGAAGACAAGTGCCACTTCACCACCACTTTCCCGGTCCAACTCTCCCACCGGCCGTACGATCCTCCTCCCTTCCCGTCTCCTCGTCCTCCACAGCACAGCACAGGGCGCACCAACCAGGCGACGCCGCCGCTTCTCGGTACCGATTTCTTCATCCCAACCGCCTCCTTCTCTTATTTGGCCTCGATTTCTTGGCGCACGTCTCTCACCTCTTAGTGCAATTGCTGTCTCGGTAGCATTCTTTTCCCCACAATTTTGCATCATGCTCTGTTAATTGGCGATGAATGGGTAGTGCTACCGGATGAAGGGCGTTCGATTGGAAGATATAGCTGCCAGATTGGTCCGATTCTTTTCAGGGTGCTGCTAATTTAATTCGATGGAATTGGGCAGAAATTGTTTCTTTGGGTTGGAGCGATCTGATCTCATGTATGTAGCGGTACTTGTGTTCATTACTAGGGACAAAATTTTGATTATGCATATGTTCTTGAGTCATGAGGGTCGGTAGCTCGATTGGAAGCTTCAGATTTTCAAAAGCTAGATTTTGCTACCGTATATGTCGACACTTTGATTGTGTATGCCAGTTGTGCGAATGAGACGGGGACTTTAAAATGCTCTTTGTTCCTTAGAGCTCCATTGATAGGTAATCAGTGCTGTGCTTTTTTGTTGATTAGAAGGTGCAATTGTTGATACCCAACAATGATATGTGTTTAACGCAAGGGTGTTTAGACTTTTAGTGTTAGCCTGCTAGGAGAATGTGGGATGCTTGATTATGTACAAACATAGGCTGACATTGATTCATTTGTGATTTAATTATTTACTTAAGATAAACTTTTTATTTTTTTTCATTTTAGTGAATAAAAGGGTAATACCAGTCTGATTACTTAATTTGTTCCAATTCATGGACGCCGATTCTCTTGTTGTTGTTGCATCTATCTGTATAATCCAGCCAATCTGTCTGCAAAAGGCATAGTAGTATAGTATATTTGTTGGGGTGCCAGCTATGTTTCACACACTTGAAGAAAATTTTCTCTGTAATCATATTAGAGTATTAATTATAAAATTTTAGACGGTAATTCTGACTCTTTTTTTAGTTACAAACCTTGTTTGTACATATTTTGATTTGGTCTGATAAGTTTGTATGCACTAACTAGTTGAACCTAAAAGCCTAAGGTGATGGGAAACGGTGGGCAATACATTTATACTTCAACACTCACGTGAAAGGTCTCAAAGGCCGCAAAACGTGGAAATAAGAGTAATAATAATCCGCCTCACGTCAAAAGATACCATAGACCACTAACGTGGAAAGTAGGAGTCAGCAACAATTTATTTAATAAATTAATACCATGATAAGTTTATATGCACCAACCAGTTTGTGACAGCCCGGTTTCCACCGGAGGGTGAAAACCGTGCCTTTGTACCTCATAGTCACTCCCGGGAGGATGACACGTACAACCAATACAGTTGAATATCATAAAACCATAAAAGATTACAATATGACAAGAATCAAGATAAGGTATTATTCTAAGAAGAATAACATCTACAACAATTGAGTACAAGGACTTGGCACGCAGGCCAAGGAAACAACACAAGACTACTAGCGGAAGCGAAACACCAAGCGTTGATGACGACAAAAGCAAATCTTCAACTTGAGCGTAGCGGAAGTCTTCGTAGTGAATCCAAATCCACGAGCAACTTGAGTGTAGACGAAACCCTCCTTAATCATCTTCAACCTTAAGCTAGTTGGATTGATGGAGCCTTGACGTTGAAGCTTGATCTACTAGGTGGCTGAAAAACAAAGTGGTAAAGCCGTGAGTACATAGAGTACTCGACAAGCCGCAACTACCTAGCAACAATGTATGCATGCTTGGATATTTCAAGGATAGGCAAACGGCTAGCTCCTAAAGCAATTATTCCTCAAGTCTATGTGAAGCATATTTTATTATTAGTCAAATTTTATAAGTGACCTTGTGTCGGGTACCTAGATTAGGGAGCCCTAATCGGGTACTTAATCCGCTACGAAGTGGGGCCCGAAACCTCCGCCTCGCCCGAGCCCGAGTCGGGCAAGGTCCACAACTTCCGCCTCGCCCGAGCCCGAGTCGGGCGAGGCCCACAACTTCCGCCTCGCCCGACCCCGAGAAGCGACCCGGGTCGGGCGGGCCCACGATCTCCGCCTCGCCCGACTCGGCGTCGGGTGGGACCGCAATCCCCGCCGCGTTTACCTTTGCTTCGCGGAGAAGCGACCTCACCCACCGGATAGGGGAGGAGTTGCGGCAGGCCGGTAGGCGCAATTACGACGCCCGGGAACTCGTTTCACCAACATGACGCGATGTGACCGGCGCAGTAGCTCAGCTCGCAGAGCGGCGTAATCATTACCAAGCCCATGATGGCTCGTGACCGGGACGGAGGCCGGGCGATTGACGGGACAATAGCCCGTAATTTGTCCCGTGGTCGACCAACGACATCCGCCTAGGCCTACGAAGGCTACGAAAGCCGGGCCCGCGACCTCCGCCTCGCCCGACTCGGGTCGGGCGGGTGCACCACTTCCGCCCCGCCCGACTCGGGACTCGGGCGGGCTCGGCGATCCCCGCCTCGCCCGACTCGGAGGCAAATGGCTTCTTCACGAAGCCTCACGGGTGAACAGGGATCGCCATAACTCCGCTCGGGAACTCACCAATCCACGAGGATTGGGTGAGATCGCGCAGCCTCCTCTTGTCTCATCTTCACGCGTCGCCGGACACCCACGGCACGATGACAAGACGGAGGCGTCAACACCATCTCTCGCCGGAGCCATGATGAACGGGAGTGATGGATGGAGACCGCCATGCGACGAGACGGCCGCCACGGTGACGAGCGTGGCATTGACTCCGGCGCTACCGATCAAGACTAACCGTACGCCGCACGACCGGAGCGCCCAAAGCGGCCCGCATGCGAGCGGGGTAGTGCACG
This sequence comes from Chloris gayana, assembly GCA_031894775.1. Classification (NCBI taxonomy): domain Eukaryota; kingdom Viridiplantae; phylum Streptophyta; class Magnoliopsida; order Poales; family Poaceae; genus Chloris; species Chloris gayana. The sequence goes on from JAUNZO010004331.1 coordinate 33,970, forward strand.
ACGGCCCCGACCCCGCTTGGGACGATAGGTGGTAACTCCGACCCCACCTGTAAGTGGCCCGGCCCTTGGACTATAAAAGGGACCCCACACACACGCAAGAAAGGGGGACACACAACATAGATTGAGCTAATCGAACTCATCACACACACACATCCTAGAGCACATTGCACACGGAGGCTTGGAGCGACCCTCCTCCCTCGCATCCTTTGTAGCTCTTTTTGCAAGACAAAACACGAACAATCCTCGAAGCGGACGTAGGGCTTCGATCGCCCGAACCGGTATAAACCACGCTCTCCTAAAACATCCAAGGCCCATCCGAATAGTAGCGTCGATCCCCTCCAAACACAAATTTACCCGTCGGCCGGTTTCACAACACCGACGGTTGGCGCGCCGGTAGGGGAACCTCGACGCGTTCGACGATCTTGAAGATGGCGAGCCACACCGTCGACCGGACTCGAGGCGCCCTCGTGACCTTCGGGAGCCCGGAGTTCATCGTGACCGGAGCCGGAGCACTGTCGCGCGTTCTCCCGCCGACCTCCCGGTCTCCACACCACTTTCCCGCCGTGTCCGCCGGCGCGGAGCTCGCGGGCATGACGGACTCGGCGGTGGATCCGATGCCGGCAGCCACCACCCCTCGCGGGAGTGTATGATGGTGGAGGACGGGGACACCGGCGACACCGACGGCATCAACGACACGGGCCGTGCGGCCCGGCGGCCGCCGGACTCCCGGCCGGGGTAGCGCCGCCGTCCGCGGCGGTAAATGCCGGCGGTGCAGGGAACGCACAGCCGCACGCCGCGGTGCCACAACAACAAACCCCTCCGGAAGCCCCGAGCCCCGGGAGGAGGACGACCTAGAGCAGCTGCTCCGACGCCGACGCGAGGTCGCGAGAGACCGAGCGGCGATTAAAGGAGGAGCGCGAACGCCTCGAGTGCGAGGTGGCGCGGCGCCGAGCGCAGCGCGAACTCGCTCGCCGGCGTGGGCGCGAAGCCCAAAGAAGGATCCCGGACGAGGCAAACCGCCTCGCTCCCGAGTACGAGAGGCCCGACCGGAACGTGGGCTGCGGCCGCGACACCGATCCGCGCGCTTCCGCAACCGGTCGACGAGGACCGGCGGAGGATCCAAGAGGAGGTCGAAACCTCCCGGACTTAGCGGCCGTCCAACGAGGCCGAGCGTGAGCAAAGCTCGCCGCGCGGCGGAAAGAGGCCGGTGCCTCCTACCACACGCCAAGCCGGCCCGGGACCGAACGGTTCGGCCCACCCAACCGCCGAGCAAAGCGGAACCGGAACTCGCCGTCGGTTCGGCGGCGGATGGGCGAGTCGCGCGACGCGCGCGATACCCGACCGCCGGCGTCGGGAACAAAACCGCGCTCCAAGGCGCGAGCCGAGGACCACGGGTACGCCCCGGCGCGGAGGACGATTCGACCCGGAGGAGGATAAACCTCCGGTTATGACGGGGCCCAAGGCCTTTGGGCTCGCCATTCGGCGGGTTCCGGTGCCCCGGCGATTCCGGCCCCCAGCGAGCATCACCAAATACAACGGGGAGACGAACCCCGCATTATGGCCGGAGGATTACCGCCCGGCATGCCAAGCCGGCGGCGCCACCGACGAGCGGTTCATCATCCGCAACTTACCACTCTTCTTGGCCGATTCGGCCAGGATGTGGCTCGAGCACCTCCCGGAGGGCTCGATCCACGATTGGTGGGACCCGGAGGAGGCCTTCATCGGCAACTTCCGGGGCACGTACACGCGCCCGGGAACCCGTGGGACCTCGGGACTCGCCGGCAGCGGGCGGACGAGTCCGACCTACCTCAAGTGGTCCGACGCGGCAATCACGTTCGACCGCAGCCGACCACCCCGAGCGCGTTCCCGACCCGGACGCTACCCGCTCGTCGTCGACCCCATCGTCGGCAACAAACGACCGACTAAGGTGCCGATGGATGGGGGTAGTGGTCCGAATGTTTTGTATGCGAGAGACTCTTGATGCCATGGGGATCGGCCGCTCTCGGATCCGGCCATCGGGCGAGCCCTTCCACGGGGTTGTGCCCGGAAAGACGGCCGTGCCGCTTGGGCAAATCGACTTGCCCGTCACCTTCGGCACGCCGATCAACTACCGCACCGAGACCCTCACCTTCAACGTGGTGGACTTCCCGGCGCGTACCACGCCATCCTCGGGCGACCATGTTGGCACAAGCTAACTCCGCCATGGGAGGGGCCCTACACGGTAGCCGAGGTGCTCCGACCCGGCACGTACAAGCTCAAGGACGCCAACGGAAACGTGCTCACCAACGCATGGAACATCGAGCAGCTACGTCGCTTTTACCCTTAGCTTGTTGCTTCGATTATCTATGCAAAAAAAAAATATAAAGAGAAAACCTTTCTCTTTTTTCTCTTGTCGAAAACAAATAACGAATAAGTCCAAATTTGCCGGCCGCCGGCCTCGACTCTCCCGAGTCGGGGCTCCACCCGGCGGGTGCGCAAAGGAGGCCGTGTGCGGGTCCCGATTGTGCCCACGAGCTGCGGAACTCACACGAAAATCCCTCGGTGCGGGCCCGACTTGGACAGAACCTAAGCGCCGACGATGGCTCGGCCGGTCCGATCGGTCGGCTCGGGACTCCGACGCCTCTACGACTAGGAGCGGCCCGAGTTGTCGATCACCCGAATGAAAAATCTAAAGCAACCGGGCGGTCCGAAAGAGAAAGGAGCCACGAAAGGGCAAGAGTTTAAAATTTTGAACGAAGTCTAATCCCATAGTGCAAGTCCAACTCGGACAGGACTCGGAACGCCAACGACTACTCGGCCGATCCGATCGGCCGACTCGGGACTCCGACGCCCGGCGGCTAAGAGCGGCCTAAGTCACCGATCAATCGAATGAGGAATCTTAGGCTACTAGACGGTCCGAATGAAAAGGAAGCCACGAAAGGGGAACATGTGAGAAATTTCGAACGAAAGTAAAACGGATAACTTGTTTACAAAATAAGCGAGTTCTTTATATCTTGGCCACCTGGCCGACTCGACTATCGGCCACTCGGCCGACTCAACTAACACACTACATCATCTACTCGTCATGCGGCGACGACGGCGGCGGGAAGGCGCGCGAGGCGAGGAGCTCGGCAAGCTTGGCGGCGATCGGCGCGGCTTTCCTCTTCATGTCCTCGATCTCTCGCTCGGAGAAGCCGGGCACCATGCCTAGCCGCGCAAGCGTGTCGAGGTCAAGGTTGTCCTCGAAATGTGTCCGCTCCGAGTACCGAGTCCACGGGACCCCGGCTTCAAAACTCTCACGCCGCGAGCACCAAAGCGGTTGGCGATGGAGAGAAGGCGCGGCTCCAAATTGGTGGTCCCGGCGGCTGTGGCACCTCCAGCTCGTTGCGAGAGGAACTCGGCACCGATGCGGATTCGGTCGAGCCGAACTTCTTCCTGCCGCAGCCCGTCCGGGTCCGTCTTGAGTTACGAAAATGAAAAGGAAGAAGAAATCATGAGACATGACACCAATCAAAAGCAAAATAGGAGGAGGGATGAGAAACAAAACTTACGGTTAACCTCACTCTCCAACGTCGAAAGTTGGGAAGTGAGCTTGGAGACCGATTGGGAGACGGCCTCCTTGAGCTTGCGCTCGGTGTCCGTCGCCTCGCGCGCGCCCGTCGCGTCCTCCTCCGCCTTCAACGCCCTCACCACTGCCGCTGGACCTCGGCCGGCCGGGACTCGGCCACCGACGAGCGTTCGCGGCATCGGACTCGGCCTTCTTGGCCCTTTCTTCCGCCGCCTCGGCCCTCTTGATGGCTTCGGCCGGGTGGGACTCGGCCGTCCTCCGCGCATCGTTGGCCTCGGCCGCCACCCGGCCGCCTCGGCCCTCTCCTTCTTCGCATCCTCGGCCTCTCGGACGGCTCGAGGGCTCGCTCCGTGGCGCTCTGCGCCTCCCGGTCAAGGCGGGTCCGTTCCCTTTCTTGGAAACGGATGCGGGCATGCTTGGCCGGCTCATCATATCCGAGTCCGAAAAGGAGGACAAAATCATGAGCGAAGCGAAAAAGACCGATATTCCGCGAAGGAACGAACTCGCGCTCACCTCGGCCGGCTCCGCCGGCGACCCGACGAGATGGAGCGCCGCGCCCAAGACGTCGGCGGCCCGGCCGCGATCGCGGCGGAACGCGCCCCAAAGGGTGCTGCTCCGCCGGCTCGTCAAACGTGTGCGTCCGCCCTTGGGGCCCCACAACGTGCACGACCCCCGACTCCGGCGCCGGTCGGTGCGGCGCGGCGGAGGAGCTCGGCGGAGGTCCCTGCGGCGGGAACGGCGCGGAGCCGGCGGCCGCCGTCACCATGGCCGTAGTTGGCGCCGCCGTCTCGGCCGCCCCCACGGTGCTTGCCGGGCGAGGGGCTGCCGGGGATGGCGCAGCGGGGCCCCCGACCCTAGGGCCGGTGCTCCGAGCCCCGACCAACGGACCCTGCGGGATGCGCAAGTCAACAAACCGAAAGACAAGAAAGAAGGAAAGACGGAAGGAAGCAACGCTTGCCGGTGCGGTTGTCGTTTGGGTGGCGGAGCGACCGCCGACCCAAGGCCCTCACGCGCCTCTTGCCAAGAGCCGCCCGGGGCACTCGGCGCCGCGAGATGAAGAGGTCGTGGAGGCCGGCGCGGCCGTACTCGGACCCGACGGGGTTGCGGCCACCGCCGGAGCGAGGCCGCCGGCGGGCACGGTCACCGGCGCTCGGACGGACGCCGATGGCGCCGCGGAGGCCGTCGCCGCCATCGTCGACGAGGTGAGCCCTCCCGTCACCGTAACCGGCGCTACGGTCACCACGGTCGACGTCACCGCGGCGGCCGAGGCCATCATCGCCCCGCCATGGTCGTCGCCAAGGGGACTCGGCGTGAGGGCGGCGAGGGCGGCGTGGTGACGATCGCGGAGATCGGGGCCGCGACCCCGGGCACGGCGGCGGGGCGGTCGGCGTTGTGGTGGTGGTGGGCGCCGAAGTCGGCGCTGCGGCGCCGGCATGCGCCTCGGCTCGCGGGGAGCCGGCGCTCCTTCCCGGCTCGGACCGGCGAGCGACGTGCCGGCGTCGTCCGGCGGGGCCCACTTCCGGAGGGGCCGGCCGAGTCGGGCCCTGCTCGATGTCCTCCTCCTCGGCGAGCTCGCCGATGGGAGAGGACATGTCGACGAGTTCCTCGTCGTCACCCCAATCGTTGTCGTCGGAGTCGGTCTCGCTGCTCTCGGAGATGACGATCCGGCCCGAACGGCGCCGGCGCTCCTTCTCCGCTTTCCGCTGTTGCCGCTCCGCCTTCCTAGCCTTCTTGGCATCCTTTCGAGCTTTTAGCTCCTCGGCGCGCGCCGATTGATGGCCGGACGTCGGCATCCTCGGGCAATGGGGCCGGGAAGGAATAAATTGCAAACCTCTCCGTAACACGGAAAGTAGAAAAGTAAGAGAGGTCGGCACTTAATACCGACTCAGCCGAAGGCGAGAACTAAAAACTTACAAACAAAATCGCCCCCGTTGCGGGAGCATTGGTGGGTGATTGGGAACCGGCCAATCAAGCCGATCCCACGCGGCGGCCGTCTTCGGCATCGCCTCCGCGAGTCGGGCCTTCAACTCCGGAGCGAAATCCGAGGGTCCGCCCGGGGTCCACCATGCGGGTTCCCTCCCGGGCGAAGTCACTTCCCATCTCCGACATCATCCGACGCCGGACTGCGGCGGTGCAAGCCGGCGCAGGTGGTAGGAGCCAATCACTCCAACGCCGGTCACGCCGGCTCGGTCGAGCGCTTCGACCGCCTCCAGCAGCGCGACGATCCCCCTCTTCTCGTCGCCGGGCACCCCGAAGTGCCACTTCTCCGGCGCGGCGATGATGAGGTTGCCGGTGAACTCGGGGAGGGGTGTGGCAGCGGTGTTCCCGAGGTAGAACCATCGCTCGTGCCGGCCCTTGTTGGAGTCGGTGAGGGCGATGGAGATGTACTTCTGGACCGGCCGCCCGCGATCGGAAGGCGGCGCTGCCGATGGGGACGGCGCGAGGGTTCCGGCCGTGTCCTTCTTCGTCACCAGCCGGCAATCGAAGAAGTGCTTGAACGACCTGAAGTGGGGGCGATCCCCGGGAAGCCCTCGCACGGCGCCACGAAGGCGGCGAGGTGCTCGAACGGAGTTAGGGTTGAGGTGCTGCGGCTCCGGCCCGTAATGGTGGAGGATGCCGCGGAAGAAAGGGTGAGGCGGCATTCCCAAGCCGCGCTCGTGGAAGTGGCGGAAAGAGACGACGTAGCCGTCCCGGCGGCGCCGGCGAGGCCTCATTCCCGGCACCGACCACTCCATGGCGTCGGTGCGCGGCATCGAGAGTCCACGCGCGACAAGGGCCTCAAGGGACCCGACGGTGCGGCGGGACGGAGTCCAATCCGCCATGGCGGGGCTCGGATCGGATGCGCGACGGTGGATTGGGGAGAAGTGAGGAAGGCGGCGAGCGGCGGACGCGGCGAAGAAAGGCGAGTCGACGGAGCGCGCGAGAACAAAGGAAGGGGATGAGTTTTTGCGAGCGCAAGGTGAGAGAGAGGTAACCGGATGCGTCCTCCCTTTTCCTTTAAATAGCGGTCATGTCAATTGCCCCCGCGGCGCCTCGACTCCCGCACCTCTCTCGTTCCGCGATTTAACCGGGTGCGAGGAACCGAAGAGGCCGCCGCACGCGCCCGACGCGGAGCCATAATGCGAACGCAAATTTCGCATCTACGACGAACCGCCGCGAGATGCGCGCCGTCATGGGAGGCGAACCGTTGCGCTTCGACGGCGCTCGATGACGGGCCGATTGGGCTTGGAATCCCATAAGGCCCGCGAGTAAATAAGGCTAGGGGATGAAAACGCCACGACGCCCGGTTTCCAACCCGGGGGTTCGAAGGGCGGCCCAGCGAAAGGGTTCGGACGCCCGCCCTTGGACAAAAGTAAGTGAGGGGTTGTCGAGAGAGGGATCCTTAGCGATCAACACCCGTGCACCGTAGCACAATGGGCCTCTGTCGACGGCGTCCGAGTCCGAGTTGAAAAAGCCGTGATCTTGAATCCCGCGAAGGGAGGGCAACGAGCCCGCCGACCCCGATCGAAAGGGGTCGGAAATCACAAAAGACAGGCACTCGGATATGAATGAGGCCGACTCCCGCTAGTCTCCGTCGGATCCCCGCTAAGGGCAAGCCGAGGCCATCACTCGGACATTCCCGTTTGGAGCTTAAACGAGCACCACGCATCGAACCATCGAGGAATGACGTGGCCGCTCACTGCACGCCTCATCTTATCGCAAAGATGCGCGGGTGTGAACGAAATAAAAAGACGAAACGACCCTCGGACGGATCCGAGCAACGAGCGAAGACTCGGGGCTCGCTTTCGCGAATAAACGATAAAACCGCTCAAAATCGTTAACCCTCGGCGCAAGTATTCTACTTGCCCCGAGGCTCGGAAGCTACACCGGCGGGTGCGCTCGCGCGCACCCACCGGAAAAACAAACGCACGGAAAAATCTAAGGATTTGTCGGGAAAAGCCTCGACGGCGACCATTTGCCCCGGCCGCCGCCAAGGCTCGGAGCTACTCGTCGGGTACCTAGATTAGGGAGCCCTAATCGGGGTACTTAATCTCGCGCTGACGTGGAACGATGGGGCCCGAAACCTCGCCTCGCCCGAGCCCGAGTCGGGCAAGGTCCACAACTTCCGCCTCGCCCGAGCCCCGAGTCGGGCGAGGCCCACAACTTCCGCCTCGCCCGAGCCCCGAGAAGCGACCCTCGGGCTCGGGCGGGCCCACGATCTCCGCCTCGCCCGACTCGGCGTCGGGTGGGACCGCAATCCCTGCCGCGTTTACCTTTGCTTCGCGGAGAAGCGACCTCACCCACCGGATAGGGGAGGAGTTGCGGCGGCCGGTAGGCGCAATTACGGCGCACGGGAACTCGTTTCACCAACATGACGCGATGTGACCGGCGCGAGTAGCTCAGCTGCAGAGCGGCGTAATCATTACCAAGCCCATGATGGCTCGTGGCCGGGACGGAGGCCGGGCGATTGACGGGACAATAGCACGTAATTTGTCCCGTGGCTGACCAACGACATCCGCCTAGGCCTACGAAGGCTACGAAAGCCGGGCCCGCGACCTCCGCCTCGCCCGGACTCCGGGTCGGGCGGGTGCACCACTTCCGCCCGCCCGACTCGGGACTCGGGCGGGCTCGGCGATCCCCGCCTCGCCCGGCTCGGAGGCAAATGGCTTCTTCACGAAGCCTCACGAGTGAACGAGGGATCGCCATAACTCCGCTCGGGAACTCACCAATCCACGGGGATTGGGTGAGATCGGCGCAGCTCCTCTTGTCTCATCTTCACGCGTCGCCGGACACCCACGGCACGATGACAAGACGGAGGCGTCAACACCATCTCTGCCGGAGCCATGATGAACGGGAGTGATGGATGGAGACCGCCATGCGACAGGACGGCCGCCACGGTGACGAGCGTGGCATTGACTCCGGCGCTACCGATCAAGACTAACCGTACGCCGCACGACCGGAGCGCCCAAAGCGGCCCGCATGCGAGCGGGGTAGTGCACGACGGCCCCGACCCCGCTTGGGACGATAGGTGGTAACTCGACCCCACCCGTAAGTGGCCCGGCCCTTGGACTATAAAAGGGACCCCACACACACGCAAGAAAGGGGGACACACAACATAGATTGAGCTAATCGAACTCATCACACACACACATCCTAGAGCACATTGCACACGGAGGCTTGGAGCGACCCTCCTCCCTCGCATCCTTTGTAGCTCTTTTTGCAAGACAAAACACGAACAATCCTCGAGCCGGACGTAGGGCTTCGATCGCCCGAACCAGGTATAAACCACGCTCTCCTAAAACATCCAAGGCCCATCCGAATAGTAGCGTCGATCCCCTCCAAACACAAATTTACCGTCGGCCGGTTTCACAACACCGACACCTTGTAGGAAACAACACAATCCCGCAAGGGTCAAATTTTATATCCAAGCACACCTCCACTAGAACCACGACTCGAAGCCGAAGTAAAACACCTATCGGAGGGAAGAAGTAGTAAATGCTAATCAAGCGTGTCGCTCAATGGTATTGCCCCTTACCCGAGGGCTAGGCTATACGTATAGATTATATATCTCTGCAGAGAGTAAGCAAGCTGTACCCACGTGAAGAGGTACCATAACATAGGACTACCGCAGTAGCCTATGCACAAGCAACACTCACAAGATCAATCAACAAAGCATCGACCGCGGGCGCCCGTCCTCCAGGGTCGGGATCCCCAACCACAACGCGGAAAAGGGTCCTGAAGGTGTGAAAGGTCTACCACGGGCCGGTGGGATATCCTCTACTCATGGGTCGAGACACGGCTCCAAAAACCCACTAACACTAACTCTACACCACGGCGGGCCCACCGGTCCTCCGCTAAGCGTCCCGATCCGGCTCGCCCATACGGGTCACGTGGTAAGCTAGTAGACCAAAGAGCGAGCAACCAAGAACCGGTCCTCATGCTGCCGGGGCGAGTCACCATCCCTCTCCTCAACAACGAGTCTCAACAACGAGTGTCACCACAACGAGGGCCCCATAACCCAAGGCCCCTACACAATCTGCGCCCGCAACGAGCACTCTCCAAACAGAGACTCCCCAAAAGTCTCCCAAGCACCTAACCACCTACACTCGCCCCCGCAAAAGTCCTACAGGGTATCTAGTACGTAAACTCGACACCTAAGAAACACCTACATTTTATTTTACACAAAAACATGTATAGTCATCATAGGGTTCAATTAAGCAACTAGCGGATTCTAAGCATGCGAGTAACGGTAGAACAACCTATGGCAAACAGTGGCAAGGATAGCATAGTATGGCATAGGTAAACTACAAGTGCAAGTAACCATTTATCATGCATGGATCAATTTAATGCAATTACTAAATAGGAGCAAGAGTGGTCAAGGATTGCGGCTTGCCTTAAATACGGTCCAAGAATAGATCGGTGTCCTCGCTTGGCTTTGACAAGTACTCCATGAGCTTCGACCATCCGATCCCACCGTCATCCAAATTCGAGGCGAACGGGTAAGTGACGCGCGAATCAAGAAAACGACACGAATTACGAGAAAGATTGGAAAATGAAACGCACGAATAGATTTAATCGTCGCTAGAACATGTGCATTAACAATACTAACGCGTAGGTAACGTCGTCACGATTCTAGCGCATCTAGTCTCATATAATTCCGACGTCGAGAGGATCGTCTACTAAATTCCGAAGATTAAGGAATGAATAAAGGAGCTTACGGGAAAAGGGGCGGAAATAATTAACGATTGAGCAAGATACGGCGAATTTTGAGATACCGCAGAAATAAACGATGCAATGATTGGAACTTGGAGAACACTAACGTAACACGACAAATCTAACGCAATTGACCGCACAATTTCCCCGAGGTCCGGAGAGAAGGGTATGATCTTCCGAAGATTAAAGGAATTATCGGAAAATCCGAGAAAGAAAGAAAAGAATTAAACAGAAGAATATTCTAGGGAATATTCTCTGTCGGTGCACCACTCGTGCCATGGATCGGGTCCATCCAAAAACCAACAAGAGACTCATGGACCATCGGCCACGTCACAGGACACCTCAACGGCACGAGAATTGAGATGGATCGGAAAACGAATCGCAAGAACCTAATTAGTCGTTGCTAGAACATAAAAACTACCGACACTAACGCGAAGAGCTCGACGAGATGAATCTAACTGAACCGACCGCGTAATTTTCCGAGGTCCCGAGAAAAAGATATGAATTTCGGAAGATGACTAGATTAACATCATTTTATGCACCAAGAAAGCTAGTCCATTGGCTCGGTTTGGCTCGCCACCTAAGGGTGCATACGAGCAGGGGATTAGACCAAAGAAAATAGCACAAATCTCCGGAGAGTAAACCAAGGAATAGACCTAAGTAGCTTTGAGGATGCACGCAAATACGCATAGGACAAAAAGCCCAAGACTTCCTAGCGTGAGCTACCATGCATGGTGATTCCACTTTGCTCACGGCAAGGGCGAAGAAAAGATGCTTAACTTAGCTACCAAGCAAAAATCATGGACAAACCTTCTCCTGAAAACCTTCTGGCAACACCACCCAACACGAGCCGACCTTGATTATGAGTACATGTCCCTAACGTTCTCGGATCCCACTAACCAATAATATGAAACAATTCTGGAATCAGACACTGCTGTGAGGATTCTAGCTTGGGCATGGGGACAACCTTCGAATGAACCAAAGGTGCAGGTGCACTGACACGGAGCAGATAAGCAGTGCGGCAAATCGTCAAACACCTTGCGACAACTAGCATCGTGGCCTAGGAGTAGGGATTAGGAGGCACGCGGATGATTGCTCACCTCGCAGCAACAAGAGGCAAACGACACGGCTTGGTGGAGGAAGGAGTCGAAGAAGATTAACAGCTTGCGATGCTCACGGCACAGCACAAACTTGCACTCGGCCCTCACGAACTGGTTGATTGGCTCAAGTGGCCTAGGCTTGCAAACTTGGAGATGCATCCGATGGCATCCTTGGCAGACAAGATACGCATCCCAAACTTTGGCAGAAAAAGCAACGCATGACCGCGAATAAAGAACGGATGATGGAGTTGAGTGAAGCTCACCAGAAACGCATGAACAATGACGACTTAAGCTTCAGCTCGCGCACTGCCTATTGCTCGCCTCACGGTGACCAGGCGGGTTCACAACAACGGTGATCTTAGGCTGCTGTAGAGAAATCACATCGGTAACAGGGCTTGAAGAAAGGGCATTGGACACGTAGAACAAGTAACAGGCACAACGGCGGGGGAACCTCACCGTAGAGGAAGAACAACAGTGAGGTAGGTTGGGCGTCGATCTTTGAGTTCCTCCTAGTTCCCTCCTCCCTTCGAGATGCACGACCGCATCTGGACCAATCGCTTCAGCATGGGAAGGGGCACACGTGGATGCTGACGATGCTCACCGGCAACCACCTTCTTCTCCATCGGCAGCAGGCATGAGAGCTACGACGGCTAAGGTTTTGGGCACTCTCGCTGCCTGGCGGCGCGAGGGAAGGGAGCAAACGGACGCGGCGGCTACCAGGGATCTTGTAGGTACGATCGGGGGCAGGTTTTGCTGGGCGGCAGCAGGGGATGCAGACGCGTGTCCCACGGCGCCCGCGCACGGCGTGCTTGCAGCTACGATCGCAGGGAGGAAGACGACAACAGTAGCTGGTGGCGTGGGTTAGCTGGGCCGAGCGGTTGTTGGGCTGCACCAAGGCCTGCTACTAGCTATCCAGCAGGGAAGGAGAGATGGGCTTCGTACAAGATGGAAAGAAAACGCGGCCCAAGCTCCAGATCTGAAAGAAAAAGGGTTTAGTTTTTATTTGAATGAGTTGGTTTGAATTCAAACGCTGGTTTTGAATTTTTGGCTAATTCCAGGCTGTTACAGACTTCCCCCTTACAAGAATCTCGTCCTCGAGATTCCCAATGTGACTTGCTAATAGTCAAGGGATTCCTTACTCCAAGTTATTCTTCTATTTCTAAGATTGCCCCAGGCTCTGAATAATTATTCCATGGTTCCTTGTAGGACCTGTTTCATTTTCTCCTTTCTCCTTAACACCTTGTAGGCTTCTCCAAAGATTTTATCAGGTACTCTAGAATACTCTATGTTGTCATGAAGATCCATGACCCATGGTGACTCTTGTTCTACTAGTGCTCCAGGCACTTCTCGGGTTGTGAGTTCGGGGACACTCAAGCACACGAGCCGGCTATGCTTGCAACTCACTTCCTTGGGTAGAATTACGAATACTCTTCACTATGTGAGAAAGTCTCACGCAACTCAAAGTCCACTTACTTCACACGTCTTCCGGAGGACTAGGTTCACACGGCAACAAGGCAGCGGGGAAAAACAAGGGGGTTTGGCCAAGGTGGTAACGCTATTTCGAATCCAAGCGCGAAGGGTATCGGTCTAAAAACGACAAGCCAAGCGAGATCCTAGCTGGTACGATTCTACCCGCTCTCCACGGAACTTGAGACTAGCGTATAAGGTGATTAAACAACCGCAAAAAACATCCTCTCGCGGACTCTTGTCACTTCGGGTATAATTCCAAAATATGTGGTCGGTAACTTGATTCCAACAACCACTAGGTCACACGTGCTTCCGTTTATAATTACCGTCGATCCCTACTAGACTACACTAAGAGTATTCTTCACTCTTAGTGGTTTTAACTCAATGATCCTTTTTGTCATCCGCTCGGTACGACATAGATTGCTTGAGTATCTTATCCAAATTAGTCGGGTATTAAGTCTTATTCCAATTCGCTTTTTCGTTGCCGAAGCCTAACACTCGGTTGACACATTCTATCGCTTGCGACTCTATTTCTCTCTTTTAGCGAAGATCTCAAATTCTTATGTCCATAATTATCTGTTTCGCCACTTAAGAGAAAATGCACATACTCACAACTATCCTCTCGTAGATTCATTGCTCGATGTGTTCTCGTTGGGTATGAGCACAAATCATAGAGTCGTTCCTCAAAATTGCACCGTCGGAAGATCTAGCTGCATTTGCATGTTTAATCATTTCCGTATGCAATGCCTTTGAAACCATTATTGCATTTTCTTAGTCCTTACAAGCTATGCACTAGACACCTTCGGTTGATTTGGTCAATTCTACCGTTGTTGACTTTGTATGGTCAAACGCCTCCTCTTATTTGCTTGAGATATTCCATGAACAGACCTTCTACCCCAAGATTACTCGGACGACAAGAGTACGTTGAAGCAAAATGGGTAAGTCCTTTCATTAACGTACTCTCTCAAGAAAACAAGTACACGTCTTAGCTAGATACGACGATATCCGTAGGTACTCTCACGCATATCGAGCATCCATATTTTACAACACAACGAAACTCTCGTGAGGAGACCTCTTGATCCGATGTTCCATTATGTACAAGTCCCATCACGAGGAAATCGGACTTGCCTCTCGGAGATCCAATGCGGTTATACTTGGTAGAGATTGAAATCTTCATATTCCTCTAGGGCAATCTTCGATCGGTAAAATAGCACCGGAATGGTGATTGTCCTTGGGTGCAAGCTCAATCTGTCATTGATGGACCTTATCTCCTGCGATCATGGCTATCGGGCATAACCATCTCATGGTGTCTCATCTTTGCCCTTTATTTCCAATTGATACGTGTCCTCTCTTTGGCGGGCACAAAAGCATTGGTTATCCGTGGCTTGATCCTTTAGAAGCTCCTCTTATGCTCATGTGCCCACTCAAAGTCCACTTTGTCCTGAAGTTCCGTCATGGGTTCCAAAGATAACTCTAGGGAGATCCTCATTTTGCAAACTTCGGGTTTCAAAAGCAATATAGAGAAATCCAAAGGCTTCGCAATTTGATTGGTGAACTCTTCAAGGTAAAAGTACCGAGAGAGAAGATTTGAGATAACCGACAAGATGAAGCAAGGAGTTCGATTAGACAACTCAAGGGTATAGGGGTCGATCGAACAAAAGGAATTCTTCACACTAAAGGTCTTTATCAAGAAGTGCGTCTTCAAGAACCAAGAGAGATTTAAAGGTAAGGTACGATGAAGGGAATCATAGCTGATTAGATTACTAGAAAAGGGTCCTTATTTTAACGTCCATTTCTATGGGTCTCGTACCTACGATCAAGTATGGCTCCGATACCAATCGTGACGACCGGTTTCCACCGGAGGGTGAAAACCGTGCCTTTGTACCTCATAGTCACTCCCGGGAGGATGACACGTACAACCAATACGAGTTGAATATCATAAAACCATAAAAGATTACAATATGACAAGAATCAAGATAAGGTATTATTCTAAGAAGAATAACATCTACAACAATTGAGTACAAGGACTTGGCACGCAGGCCAAGGAAACAACACAAGACTACTAGCGGAAGCGAAACACCAAGCGTTGATGACGACAAAAGCAAATCTTCAACTTGAGCGTAGCGGAAGTCTTCGTAGTGAATCCAAATCCACGAGCAACTTGAGTGTAGACGAAACCCTCCTTAATCATCTTCAACCTTAAGCTAGTTGGATTGATGGAGCCTTGACGTTGAAGCTTGATCTACTAGGTGGCTGAAAAACAAAGTGGTAAAGCCGTGAGTACATAGAGTACTCAGCAAGCCGCAACTACCTAGCAACAATGTATGCATGCTTGGATATTTCAAGGATAGGCAAACGGCTAGCTCCTAAAGCAATTATTCCTCAAGTCTATGTGAAGCATATTTTATTATTAGTCAAATTTTATAAGTGACCTTGTAGGAAACAACACAATCTCGCAAGGGTCAAATTTTATATCCAAGACACCTCCATTGGAACCACAGCTCGAAGCCGGAAGTAAAACACCTATCGGAGGGAAGAAGTAGTAAATGCTAATCAAGCGTGTCGCTCAATGGTATTGCCCCTTACTCGAGGGCTAGGCTATACGTATAGATTATATATCTCTGCAGAGAGTAAGCAATCGTACCCACGTGAAGAGGTACCATAACATAGGACTACTGCAGTAGCCTATGCACGACAACACTCACAAGATCAATCAACAAAGCATCGACCGGCAGGCGCCCGTCCTCCGGGTCGGGATCCCCAACCACAACGCGGAAAAGGGTCCTGAAGGTGTGAAAGGTCTACCACGGGCCAGGTGGGATATCCTCTACTCATGGGTCGAGACACAGCTCCAAAACCCACTAACACTAACTCTACACCACGGCGGGCCCACCGAGTCCTCCGCTAAGCGTCCCGATCCAGCTCGCCCATACGGGTCACGTGGTAAGCTAGTAGACCAAAGAGCGAGCAACCAAGAACCGGTCCTCATGCTGCCGGGGCGAGTCACCATCCCTCTCCTCAACAACGGTCTCAACAACGAGTGTCACCACAACAGGGGCCCCATAACCCAAGGCCCCTACACAATCTGCGCCCGCAACAGGCACTCTCCAAACAGAGACTCCCCAAAAGTCTCCCAAGCACCTAACCACCTACACTCGCCCCGCAAAAGTCCTACAGGGTATCTAGTACGAAACTCGACACCTAAGAAACACCTACATTTTATTTTACACAAAAACATGTATAGTCATCATAGGGTTCAATTAAGCAACTAGCAGATTCTAAGCATGCGAGTAACGGTAGAACAACCTATGGCAAACAAGTGGCAAGGATAGCATAGTATGGCATAGGTAAACTACAAGTGCAAGTAACCATTTATCATGCATGGATCAATTTAATGCAATTACTAAATAGGAGCAAGAGTGGTCAAGGATTGCGGCTTGCCTTAAATACGGTCCAAGAATAGATCGGTGTCCTCGCTTGGCTTTGACAAGTACTCCATGAGCTTCGACCATCCGATCCCACTGTCATCCAAATTCGAGGCGAAACGGGTAAGTGACGCGCGAATCAAGAAAACGACACGAATTACGAGAAAGATTGGAAAATGAAACGCACGAATAGATTTAATCGTCGCTAGAACATGTGCATTAACAATACTAACGCGTAGGTAACGTCGTCACGATTCTAGCGCATCTAGTCTCATATAATTCCGACGTCGAGAGGATCGTCTACTAAATTCGAAGATTAAGGAATGAATAAAGGAGCTTACGGGAAAAGGGGCGGAAATAATTAACGATTGAGCAAGATACGGCGAATTTTGAGATACCGCAGAAATAAACGATGCAATGATTGGAACTTGGAGAACACTAACGTAACACGACAAATCTAACGCAATTGACCGCACAATTTCCCGAGGTCCGGAGAGAAGGGTATGATCTTCCGAAGATTAAAGGAATTATCGGAAAATCCGAGAAAGAAAGAAAAGAATTAAACAGAAGAATATTCTAGGGAATATTCTCTCGTCGGTGCACCATCGTGCCATGGATCGGGTCCATCCAAAAACCAACAAGAGACTCATGGACCATCGGCCACGTCACAGGACACCTCAACGGCACGAGAATTGAGATGGATCGGAAAACGAATCGCAAGAACCTAATTAGTCGTTGCTAGAACATAAAAACTACCGACACTAACGCGAAGAGCTCGACGAGATGAATCTAACGGAACTGACCGCGTAATTTTCCGAGGTCCCGAGAAAAAGATATGAATTTCGGAAGATGACTAGATTAACATCATTTTATGCACCAAGAAAGCTAGTCCATTGGCTCAGTTTGGCTCGCCACCTAAGGGTGCATACAGGCAGGGGATTAGACCAAAGAAAATAGCACAAATCTCTGGAGAGTAAACCAAGGAATAGACCTAAGTAGCTTTGAGGATGCACGCAAATACGCATAGGACAAAAAGCCCAAGACTTCCTAGCGTGAGCTACCATGCATGGTGATTCCACTTTGCTCACGGCAAGGGCGAAGAAAAGATGCTTAACTTAGCTACCAAGCAAAAATCATGGACAAACCTTCTCCTGAAAACCTTCTGGCAACACCACCCAACACGAGCCGACCTTGATTATGAGTACATGTCCCTAACGTTCTCGGATCCCACTAACCAATAATATGAAACAATTCTGGAATCAGACACTGCTGTGAGGATTCTAGCTTGGGCATGGGGACAACCTTCGAATGAACCAAAGGTGCAGGTGCACTGACACGGAGCAGATAAGCAGTGCGGCAAATCGTCAAACACCTTGCGACAACTAGCATCGTGGCCTAGGAGTAGGGATTAGGAGGCACGCGGATGATTGCTCACCTCGCAGCAACAAGAGGCAAACGACACGGCTTGGTGGAGGAAGGAGTCGAAGAAGATTAACAGCTTGCGATGCTCACGGCACAGCACAAACTTGCACTCGGCCCTCACGAACTGGTTGATTGGCTCAAGTGGCCTAGGCTTGCAAACTTGGAGATGCATCCGATGGCATCCTTGGCGTTCCCGGTGCTCTGGACAAGATACGCATCCCAAACTTTGGCAGAAAAAGCAACGCATGACCGCGAATAAAGAACGGATGATGGAGTTGAGTGAAGCTCACCAGAAACGCATGAACGATGACGACTTAAGCTTCAGCTTGCGCACTGCCTATTGCTCGCCTCACGGTGACCAGGCGGGTTCACAACAACGGTGATCTTAGGCTGCTGTAGAGAAATCACATCGGTAACAGGGCTTGAAGAAAGGGCATTGGACACGTAGAACAAGTAACAGGCACAACGGCGGGGGAACCTCACCGTAGAGGAAGAACAACAGTGAGGTAGGTTGGGCGTCGATCTTTGAGTTCCTCCTAGTTCCCTCCTCCCTTCGAGATGCACGACCGCATCTGGACCAATCGCTTCAGCATGGGAAGGGGCACACGTGGATGCTGACGATGCTCACCGGCAACCACCTTCTTCTCCATCGGCAGCAGGCATGAGAGCTACGACGGCTAAGGTTTTGGGCACTCTCGCTGCCTGGCGGCGCGAGGGAAGGGAGCAAACGGACGCGGCGGCTACCAGGGATCTTGTAGGTACGATCGGGGGCAGGTTTTGCTGGGCGGCAGCAGGGGATGCAGACGCGTGTCCCACGGCGCCCGCGCACGGCGTGCTTGCGGCTACGATCGCAGGGAGGAAGACGACAACAGTAGCTGGTGGCGTGGGTTAGCTGGGCCGAGCGGTTGTTGGGCTGCACCAAGGCCTGCTACTAGCTATCCAGCAGGGAAGGAGAGATGGGCTTCGTACAAGATGGAAAGAAAACGCGGCCCAAGCTCCAGATCTGAAAGAAAAAGGGTTTAGTTTTTATTTGAATGAGTTGGTTTGAATTCAAACGCTGGTTTTGAATTTTTGGCTAATTCCAGGCTGTTACACAGTTGAACCCAAAAGCCTAAGCTAATGGGAAGCGGTGGGCAATACATTTATACTTCAACATGGTCAACTATAAAATAAAAAAATGAGAAAATTTTGGGAGATTAATCTGGGTCTGAATTATTTCCTTTTCCCTCTTAAAACTTATACCAAAGTCTGATCAGTCATCTTTCATTTGGTCATTTTCAGTTTCTAGTAAAAGACACATCATTTTTTGTGATCCAAGTACTGGTGGTAAGCTCCTGAAGAAGAACCAAGTTGGTCTCTTGCAAAGTTGGAAAGCTGGTCCAATAGGGCTGGCTTCAAAAGATCAACCACGGCTCCAAGGATAGGATCCCGTACTGCACTAAGAAGGGGAAGACAATGTGCCCAGTTGTTTCCTAAGTTTCTTCTTGCATCCCCTTCGTTTCACGGTGGCCGCGGTGCCCTCCCATCTGCAGGAGGGCATCCTTCTGATTTGACCTACCTTGCTGGCGGTGGTGCTGCTGAGGCCTGAATTAGTACTGTTAGCATTGTAGATATCAGTTAGTATTGCTTACATTTTAGCATCACAAGTATGGTGTCGGCTGCTAAGTTAGAAGGCGAATATTCACTTCCAAGCAAGAACTCCCTTCTGGATCAATCTGAAGGTAAGCAATAGTTGTTGATTGCTTTATCGCATTACTTCTAATTTTCATACTACAATAAATTCGTCTGTTATAGCTCTACAAAAAAAATTGCTGAGCTTGTAAAATGATCAACCTGTCCTTCTCTGTATTAAAACTCTCATTTAGTATATTCCAGTTTCAGTTCATAACATATACTCATTTGATTCTCAAAAAAATATTTGTAATACAACACGTAGATATAAGATTATCAAGATTTATTCAATCTTACTTTATAGTGATGTTAATCATAAAATTTCCTTTGCATTATCAGGTGTGAAGACACATCTGTACTGTTTTGGAACTGAACAGCATGACAATGATAACCCCAGAAGCTTTGTATGTGCTGAGCAAAGTGGCCCTAGTTTGCTTGATACAATAATTCTCTCTCAGGTTTTGCAATTCCAAGAGTTTGGGCAGTTTATATTTTTTCTATTGGATCGTTTGTTATTTCTGTTTTTTTTTAAAAAAAATCTGTTTTTGCAACAGTGGGATGATTTTGCTTGGAAGGGCCACTTGGACTATGATGTTACTGCTTGCGAACTCAAGGTTATCAGAAAACATTTTGTTATCTTCATCTTTTTCATTGCTAGGAGTTGAGGGACCTCCATAAATGATCAGCTTTTGTTCACAATGGGTGGAAAATTGCAACATCAAGAGTTTTATTTTGGAATTATGTGTCTTTTTCTTGTTCTGCAGATGCCATGCATTTTATTATTGTTAAAATTTTTCTCTCTCTGGCTGACTGGCACTACCATTGCCAGTTGGTGGTGGCTATTAGAAAGAGAAATCTACAACTGTGCACTTAATTCCATCAGCAATTAGGCATATATATCGGGTAACATGTATCTGTTAGGCTAACCCTTGATTGGATGGGCAGATGGCAATGGTATATTTGGGCCAAACACATGTTAAACTTAGGATTGGAATTTGTGGGTGGATTGGTGAAATATTGTCTTGAAATTCTTTGGCAGGAGATTACAATTTTCAAAATTTAATCTGCAAACTGCAAAATATTTTGAGATGTATCATTGACAGTTGTGAAATTTAATGCTGGGTCATCAACCCTGCTAACCAAATTGTTACTAGTTCTTTGCTTTATACCCGGAGGTCTATTGGATTAATCATATTTGAGTGTCTACAGGTCATAGAAGGTGAAAGAAATTTCGTGGTTCAGCTGAATGATAAGTGGAATTCATTTATCCTCAAGGAAGATGATAAGTTCTTTGAACGGTTTGAGTGCCTGAACGCAAATTTTAAAAAGAGTTATGAGGGATTGCTTTTGTGCATCACACAAGGAGAGAAGGATAGACCTGAAGTTGTTCCTTTGACATCACCACCAAAGGATGGATTGCTGCTGGTTGCAAATGTATGTTTTAGGTTTGCTACAGATAACTCCTTACCCACGTTTTTATATTTACGTATCGATACAAAATAAAAATGTAATGCTAGGTGATATCTGTATGGTCTTTTTATTTTTTGAAACTATGGTCTTGTTTCATCTGCTGATGGGCATCTTTCCCTGCAGGCACATCCTGTTGAATATGGCCATATCTTCATGGTCTCGAGCGTAGTCAATCAGCTCTCTTGCTCCTGGGACAAAAAGATGTTAGGGTTGGCTATCAAGATTGCCTCCGAAGTAAACAATGCAACATTCCGGATTTTCTCTGACAATGGCTTGTCTGTTGTGCCAGACCACATTTTTTTTCAGGTAATATTTCAGAACTTATTGCCTAAAGTGTAATTTCATTTATTGTTTTTGCTTGTCACCTGTGTTTCATTCCTGATTCTATGGAGGATATTTAGTTGTTTGATGATATATAAGAAACTTTACAATCTTAACCAATTTTCAAACTGTACCCTTATGCGCCATCACAGCATACCTCTATTTTTGTCCTTCTTTGCATCTATCTTTTGATTAGAATTTTCTGTTATCTGCAATTTTACACGAGACATGTTTAGCATCCAACTAACCTGTTCCAATATTCTATATTACTAGTACAAATAAAATACTTTCAGTAGATCCTATTTGAATAAGTTTCTTGAGACAGTAGAATTACTTATTTTGCTGTTTGCAGTAAAGCTTGAGAATAGTGTCTAATTTTTTCGTAATGTCACAGGCATGTTACTTTGCGAACCCTTTACCAGTGGAGTCTGCCTCAACCGTCACAGTTTATGATGGCAGATCTAGATTTATTGTGTCAGAAACAGTTGACTACCCCCTAAGAGCTCTCGTTTTCACCAGCAAGAACCTAAAAGCTCTAGTCAATATTGTCATTGAATTATCCTTTTCCTTGCGTGCAAACACTGTGACATACAGCTTGCTGATTTCCAACAATGGCACAAAGGTTTTCTTGTTTCCGCAGGTGAAATTATTAAAACTTTTGTTCTATTTCGAAATAGATTAGATTTCATCTAACAAGGAACGCAAAAACACTAACACCTGATCTCTGTGTTAAGGTTAAAAATCTGGTTACTGGCTGCTATCTTTCTGCCTGGGAGTGTGGTGGTTACTTTGTTTACCACAACAAATATGGTTTTGACAAATGCTCTGAGATCGAAATTTCCAACAGAATGGCCTCAGTATCACTCCAAGACGGTGCCTTTGATAATCTAAAGCATCTTTGTTGTGCTATTGCCAATGACATTGTCATGTAAAGGTTGTGCAAAATGAAACTAAAGTTGTAAAAATATATTTGTAAACATCTTTATCGTGAAATAAGTTTAGTGGTTCTATCCACTGGCTGATCACCAGTAAGGTAAGATAAACCCACTGTCACACTGGTGGGAACTCAGCTTTCCCACTCTTCTATATGTAAATTGTGGAAACTATGCTTGAACGAATTTGGATTGATCAATAAAGCTTGCTTTTCCAGACATAAATATGTTGTCATATTGTGAGGTCGTGTACTAGTAGCACCTTCGATGGCTGGTGGCATATCTCGGTTTACCCAATCAAGTTGAAATTTAACTGATACTTGAATATGTCATCTCCGAGCTTTCCTTGGTTACAGAAACTTTTTAACATATGAGATGGCCTTCCTTGGTTACACAGTGAAGTGTTGCTTTGTCTGTTTTAAATTTACAGTCCACATATTCGTTTAAAAGTTCAGAATTCAACATGTTTGGCAGGTGTGTTCTGAGTAAATGCATTTGGCCCACCAAACTTTGTCTTCGTAGCACACAGTTCATGTCGGTCACTCAGCTCTGCAGATGCACCTGGACACAAATCAGACCTCCTTGCAGTATTCAGTTCGAAAAGATTTGGGAAAAAACAAAACGGCATAAATCCGTGTGAAATTTCACTCAGTTCCTGAATTTGTTTGGTTGTACCAGCGAAGAGAAGCTCCTCTCATTTCGTGAATCGTCCATTCAGCCCCTTCCGTCTGACCAGAGATCTCCTTCTCCTTCGTCGTCCCACCGCAGTCCTAGTCCTAGCTAATTGCATCAGTGATTTTGAACTTGGAGATGCTCTTAGATCACTCGCCTGGCGAACTGCAGAAAGATGGAATTTTCAGATGATGATGATGATGAATGTCACCCCTTATTCTTAATGCAATGATACATAGCTCTCTAGTCTCTACTGTTCGAGAATAAAAAACATGAATCCCAGGATAAGAAACATATAGCAGCGGGGAAGATGTGAAAACGGAAGAAAACAAAATATGCATGTTGTTCTGCAGGTTTCAAGAGGCTGAAACTTGGTAAAATGATGTTGCAGTGCTGCCGTTATTCTGGAGTTGGTTCAACCGATACTATAGTCAGATACTCAGATGTACACATGGCTGCAAATCTCAAGGGCATTTGCTCATGTTTTTGCTTCTTTTTCCTAATGCCGAAAATTGAAATAACAATCTCATAGATGGACTTTTTTTATAACACATAGATGGACATTTGCAAAATTGATCAGGACGAACGAGATGTTGCGCCACATCGTCAACCTATAACCATTAGCAATGATCGGCACAGCACCGCCTTCCTCAAAATAAGTGGGAAAAGAATGGCCAATTCTCGGTAAAATCAAGATATGAGGACCTTTGTAGCTCATATAGGGATGATGCAAATGGGCAACTATGGAAAGCTAAAATCCCTTTGAAAATCAAAATATTTATGTGGCTGATAAAACAAGATGCAATCCTGACCAAAGACAACCTTCTGCGAAGAAAATGGAAGGGAAATAAAAACAAAAGCTTTGCAAGAAAGGAAACAATTGAGCATTTGTTTTTCAAATGCAAAGTGAGTAAATTTGTGTGGAGCATTGTTGCATACACAATTGGGGCATATTGCAGACCTGAATCCTTTGAACAATATATGATGTGGGTGAATCACTTTATGCCCAAAGGGAAGGAATTCCATATAGTAGGCTTAGCAGCGATCTGCTGGGCTACTTGGAAATTACGCAACAGAAAATGTTTTGTGAACAAATCAATTAAATCTCCTACTGAAATTGTGTGCTATGCGTGTGTCTTCCTCAAATATTGGGCAGGTCTTCAAAAGAGTGTTGACAAAACAAATCTGGAAGCCGGTGCTGAAGCACTACAACGGAATGCAGTGGCTGTACATCCAGGTGGCGGTCAAGATGGAGGACAAAACAACCAAGACCAGAGAGCGATCGTGTCGATCAACTGATGAAGGACCAAGGTGGAGGGAAGCTCAATGGAAGTCAGCGAAAATCGCATCTTTATATGTTTTGCTAGCTGCTTTGTTCTGTAATAGACCTTATGGGAGTTGCCGAATGCGGTTTTTTACACTATGGTAATAGGTGGAACTAACTGATTAGGAACAATCTGGATCGTTGCAACCCTGTTCTGGAAAAAGTTAATTTAAGTCAAGTGCACAAGTTTTCTATTTTGCAATATATAAAAATTGTTACCTATCTAAACAAGTCTTTATTTCTTGCTCGAGAGGAGTAAAACATGAAAAAAAAAACTTGTTCTTTTGGCTTCTGCCCAAGAAAAGAAAAAAAGAGAATCTTCAGATGGGTCAACACGAGTTTGCTGTCGATGACCGTTGCGACGCTGTGGGCCGGACCGTGTGCGTGTAGTACACTAGTACTCACCAACTAAGGCTCAGGTTTCACATTCGCACGGTGGCCTTTTTTTGGGGCTAGTTTTTCGCTTCTTTTTTTGGCTAGACGGTCGCGTTAATCCAACACACCGCTCCAACCACAGCGCCGACCGCGCAATGGCCTCGCCGCCGGCGAGCCGGATCGCCGCCTCGACAGCCGAGCAGCCGCTCCTCCCAGACGAGATCCTGGAGGTCATATTCCTCCGTCTCGACTCCGGGTACGACCTTGCCTGCGCCTCCGCCACGTGCCGCGCCTTCCGCCGCGTCGCCACCGGCCGCCGCTTCCTCCGCCGCTTCACATCCCTCCACCCGCCGCCCCTCGTGGGATTCATTAATTTTGAAGCAATCCCAGTGCTCCACCCCACTGATCCACCCCACCGATCCGCCCCAGCCGCACGCGCCCTCGCGCAAGCCGGCGACTACGAATTCTCCTTCCTCCCCAACGACTCCCACCCCGTGAACAAATGGATCCTCTGCGATGTCCGCGACGGCCGCTTCCTCCACTCTCGGTACGCAACCGGTGTTTCCACTTTCCTGCAGCTCGTGGTCTCTGACCCCTTGTACCGCCGGTACGTCCAGATCCCCCTCATCCCCGGTGATCTAGTGCCTCGCATGCCGTCCTGTAGCGAAATGGAATCCGAGCCATTTCTTGCACCAGCTGAAGAGGAAGTTAAGTCGGACCAGGATTCACATTTCCGAGTGATCTATAATTGGTTGTCCACCTACAAGCTCGTGAGCTTCGTCTTCTCTACTGCCACCGGAAAATGGTGCTGCGCCACTACTTTCGGCTTTTTACCTGCCAGATTGATTTTTCAACCGAAAAAGTTGGAGCGCTACTATGCACACGGCTGCTTCTACTGGGTGCATTCGCACGAAAAATATATGCTTGTGCTCGACCCTTGTGAGATGAAGTTCTCACTCGTCCTGCATGACAAGAATAAGAGTCATCGCAGTAATAGTAGTGTGCGAAAACTAGCCATTATAGATGTAGCAGAAGACAGGCTTGGGTTGATAACTCTTGATGGCTACCGCATGTTAGACCTCTTTACCAAGACTTACCAAAACAATGGTGTCGGGGAAGACGAATGGCGCCATGAAAAATTCCTTCGCTTGCCTGAGACCTACTATGATTACTTAATCATTGGCGCAGATGAGGGCTACTTGCTCCTAAGAGGGTTTTTATGCAGTGCAGTTGTACACTATTTCGTACTGAACCTGGAAAGTTTCGTGGTTGAGAGGCTGTACGTGTCGAAGCTTAATGGATCCATATATCAGGGTCATCCATATGCAAGCTTCCCGCCACCCTTATCACTGCCAAGTTTATGAAAATGTAAGAACTAAGAACCTTCCTCCTATTTTTATTAATTGATGATTACTTATGATGTTGTTCTGCTCATGTATCCAAATTATTTGCTTAGCATGCTTATGTTTGGTGCATTTGAATCATGAATCATCTTGCTTCCATCATTACCATAGTATGGTTCAGGGATCACACTGTGTGTAGCATGCTCCCTCCACTTGCTGTTTGTGGGTTCATTAGACCTACTGCATTCAAATAAATTTATAGGTGCCGTTTGGATTTTGAAAACGTTGTCAAGTTAGATGAAGTTAGATTCTACCTCTACCTCTAGTTATTCATTCTAATCCCAAACCAATAATTATGGACCGGTAATTTCAGGTGTCTTCTTGTTATTGCATTGTGTATGTGACACTTGTATGTCCTCTGTTGTTGTTTTTTTCTTCTAATTAGGTGAAAATAATGGAAATATCATATGTGACACTTGTAAGCTGTAGAATGGGGTGATAAGCATCTTACCTTCTAACGTTGTAATAACTAGTTACTTGATTTACATTAGATTTGACTTTATTTACTTCAGTGGCCATTTATGAAGCTAGATGTGCTTGCTGGGGTGATACCGTGATAGCTGGCTATTTAAAGGGATGCCGGTTCGCTGTTGGAATTGAAAGACCAATCTATGTAACATTAGTCCCCTCTAACCCTATTTCCGATTATTTGTTCTAATTCTAAGCCAGCATTTATTCACTAGTAAATTCATATTTTAACTATATTATTTTTTTCTTCCTTGGTGCACCTGTCTAGGTTTGGTGTGTCCCATACTATTTTTTTCTAAAGTAGGGTGGTAAGCCTTATTATTTCCATATCTTGGGTGATTAGATTTGACTATATTTACTTCGTTTAGGACTAGATTGGTTGAGATGAAGTTAGATGATGGGCAGTCGGCTATCGGCTTCTCTTTCTGAATAAAGCAAAAGTCCATTCTATGCATTACTATTCTCCTCTCCACCTGTACTTTTAACTAGTCATTCTAATGTTACACTAGTAATTATTCACAAGTAATTTCAGGTGTTAATGTGTCAGAATTCCTTTCTTGTTATTGCACTATATATGTATGTGAGAGTTATCACAAATATCATATGTTAGGAAGTGATAATTGTTAGTTGTACATGGGGTGATAAGCATCTTATCTTCTACTAACGTTGTAATAATTAGTACTCCATGTACGTATGATTTGACTATATTTACTTCAATGACCGTTGATGAAGCTAGATGAGTTTGCTAGGGTGATAGTTTCCTAATTAAAGGGATGAATTAAAAGACCAGTCTATATAGTATTAGTAGTACCCTCTCTAACACTCTTCCCAACTAGTCGTTCTAATTCTAAACCAACATTTATTCACTACTAGTAAACTCAGGTTTTAGCTAATATTACTACTTCCCCAGTGCACCTCTTTTTGTCTTTTGTATCACTTAGTATTTTCTTTCTAAGTAGGTAAAAAATGGTAGTATATTTGTCTCACATGCATTATTTAGAGGGCACTATTCACGTGCATTGGTTCCTGTATCTCAGTATCTCGTAGTGGTCAGCTACCTCTTTTTCGTTAAGTTCAATTGTATTTGGTTTCTAAAGTGAGATGATAATGTTAAAAGAGGTAGAGGCTGATCTAACTTGACTTGGGACGAGACGGTTAAGAGGGACTTGAAGGAGTGGGATATCTCTAAGGAACTAGCTATGGATAGGAGCCCTGGAGACTAGCAATAGACGTGCCTAGACCGTGATGTTACCCTTTTTATTCTTTCTTGCTTACCCTTAACTTTACCTTTTGTCTTGTGTTCCTTTTGCGTCTCTCCTTTTCGTGTTTCCTATGGGTTTCATCTCTAGCCTACCCCAACTTGGTTGGGATAAAAGGCTATGTTGTTGTATTTGGTTTCTTTAGATTTGATTGGTTGGAGATGAAGTTAGATGCATTTGGTGTGGTGGTGAGCTGCCTATTGACGAGGCGTTAGGCTCTAGGCTTTCCTTTTGGCCCAGTTATTAGTTCCTTCCTTTAGATTGGATTTAAGCAGATCTCTACATTTGGATCAAAATTGTTAGAGATAAAGTTGCATGATGTTGTTAACGTGTGGAGTTGCTTGCGAAAAGTGCGGCAGCTCATGTAAGCTGTGGTGCGGGCTAGTAACCCTTCCTTTTGGAATTTTGGAAAGACAAATCCATCAAGTAGATTGGTGCCACTCCAGTCTTGACCCCTGCACTTGTTGTCTGGCTGCTGCTTGTGGGCTTGGCGTGCTGCACTGCTGCCTAGGCTCAGGAGAATATCTTTTTTAGGTCAATCCATTGTCATATCTACTTTACCCATACTCTGACAAATGTTAGAACGTATGGGACCCCAGGTGTATGCACCCATGGATGGTTTTATTGCATATGAAGTAATGTTTTATGTGCTGTCTCTCTAGGCGAGTTTGTGCTTTCTCTGATTTAGTTCCTGTGGGAGCTTACTGATGAACTTTTTTCCTGTAAGATACATGGACATAGGGTCCTTATATTTTCTGAGGCTACAATGTTTTATGAACGTGCCTGTCCGTTACATTTGTGCAGCTATTTGTTTGTATCATCTTTTAATGGACCCTGTAGGCTGTGGCTAGCATTTCTTGAGTACTAGAGCTGAACAAAATTGTGCCTTGCTTTGCTGTTACGAATGATTGCATTAAAAGCATTCCTATGCATAACTGTTAAGATATTTCAACTCTTGTAATTATGACCAAAATCCTTGTGACCCTCTTGGAACAGTGGACCATCAGTGGGCTACTTCTGGTTGATGTCTACAAAATTCCGGGCAAGATATCAGCATTTGCTGGTGACAACAACGAAGCGGCAATTTCTGCAGTCATGTTTTGTTCTGCCATGTATTGTATCTTGTACCAATTTGGTCTTAAAGTTAGTCACTCCGGTGCACCATCTCACTGAGATATGATTTTACGTTTGTGCTTCAGTCTTTTGTCGAATTGAATCCTGATAGTCCAGTACTGCTATGACCAAAATGAATTCAGTGTTATGAATTATGATCGACTTCCTATATATTGTCCCATTCATGGAGTGTCTTATCTGCCATAATATGCATTTATATACTTCCTCCTTTATCCGAAATTGATGTCGCCATCGATATTTTTAGTTACGTTTGATCATGTATTTGACTTTTTTAATAAAAATAGCATATATTTTGTTATAATTTGTTTTACAATTTATAATTTTGTATATTTGAATATTTTTTTGCCTAAGATGAATAATCAAACAGAACTTAAAATGTCAATGGCTACATCAATTGTGGAACTTTATCATGTTCTTCCATCCCCTAGTATTTTCTCAGATGTTGTCCTACGTGAAGTAGTTACATATGAACTGTTCTTTGTCAATGTCCTCTGTTATAAAGTTTAGAAGTTTCTGATTTGGCACAAAATGTATAATTATTGTGAGAGCATGGTTTCATTTGACGTGTGGAAAATGCAAGTGAAACATTCATTCGTTTGTAGTTAGTTGATAAGTGAAAACAAATAATTTGTCACGACCGTTAATCTTTTCAGATTGTGGGTCCATGGGACGTCACTTCAAAAGAAAGATGCACCGCCATGTTGTTATGTACTAGTATGTCTGATTCCGAATTCTGACACTCGATTGGCACCGTTGCTATGCAGTTTTGTTTTAAATGAACGAAATTCAGACGCATACATTCACGTATGCATGAGAACTCACTTCATGAACACACGCCCACACACATATCCATATAAACTTCTTTGAAAGATCGAACTGATTTAGTCTTGAGATTCATGAAATCATCATGTGTCTCACTATCAAGGAGATATTGTCACCAGAAATGTACACTTCAACTAGATTATAACAAATGCTACTGTTTTTTTTTTCATTTTTCTTTTTATGTCAAAAAACGAAGTTTAAGGCTTAAAGTACCGAATAGAGTCAAATCTCCGGTTACTCCCTTCATTCTACAATGTAAGTATTTGAAGCATTCAAAAATTTCTCCACTATGTAAACATTTCCAGGGTTAAGATAAAATCTGATGAGTTTGTGGGTGAGTGAGGAATTGATGAGGTACTGTAGGTATATATATATGATATTTCTTAGCTTGACTATTTTTACCACGGAAGTTTAGAAATATTTATATTGTGGAACGGAGGAGGTAGTTGCTTGTAAAAACTGATCAGAGTGAGCATGATACGAGTTACAGATCCTGTGTTTCTATGTTATTATCACAAAAAGTTTGTTTATTTTTTTTCTTTTGTCAATCGCATAAAACCACTGTTGATTCTTTTTTTCTCGAGAGGAGTTGGGAAATATAAAAACGATTCCTTTTGCGGAGAAGTGGGCCGACCCATGTAACACCCACCTTAAGAAACCCAGGCCCATTAAAAGGCACACGTGCATATTCTCATCATTATAAACAGTAGCTAGACGCCTAGACTACTGTAGAGTGATTAAAAAAAGACTACTGTAGAGTGAAATCAAACACCGCTCCAGCCACAGGTCCACAGCGCCGACGGACGATGGCCTCGCCGCCGGCGAGGCGGCCGATCCGCGCTCCCGCGGAGCAGCCGCTCCTCCCAGACGAGATCCTGGAGGTCATCTTCCTCCGTCTTGACTCCGGGTACGACATCGCCCGCGCCTCTGCCACCTGCCGCGCCTTCCGCCGCGTCGCTACTGACCGCCTCTTCCTCCGCCGCTTCCTGTCCCTCCACCCGCCGCCCGTCGTGGGATTCTTTGGTTCCGAAGCAATCCGAGGGCTCAACCCTGCCGATCCACCCCACCAGTCCGCCCCAGCCGCACGCGCCCTCGCGCAAGCCGGCGACTACAAATTCTCGTTCCTCCCCAACGACTCCCGCCCCAACAACAACTGGATCCTCTGCGATGTCCGCGACGGCCGCTTCCTCCTCTCTCGGAAGGCCACCGATGCCTCCACCTTCCTGGAGCTCGTGGTCTCTGACCCCTTGTACCGCCGGTACGTCCAGATCCCCCTATCCCCGGAGATCTTGTGCCCCACATAACGTCCATCGGTGTCATGAAGTCAGAGCCGTTCCTTGCACCAGCTGAAGAAAATGGGCTGGGGGTCGATTCACGTTTCCGAGTGATCTACAATTTGCTGTCCAGGTCCAACTACATGGTCGTGAGCTTCGTCTTCTCTGCTGTCACCGGAGAATGGTGCTGCGCCACATCTTTCAGTTCCAGATTGATTCGTCATCGACCGACATTTCAGCGCTACTATGCACGCGGCTGCTTCTACTGGGTGCACCCGTGGGACAAATATATGGTCATGCTAGACCCTTGTGAGATGAAGTTCTCAGTCATCCTGCATGGCAAGAATCTGAGTCGTCATAGGAGCTTCTTTTAAGCGATTGCAAGTACGAGGTCTTGCCATTATGGCTGCAGCGGAAGACAGGCTTGGCTTGCTAGCTCTTGATGGTGCCATGTTAGACCTCTATACCAAGACTTGCCAAAACAATGGTGTTGAGAAAGAGGAGTGGCGGCATGACAAGTTCATTCGCTTGCCTAGGCCCTACTATAATTACTCTATCATTGGTGCAGCTGAGGGATACTTGCTCTTAATTGGGTTTCTGTGCTCTGAGATCTGCCTATCCCCAGCGGAGCAAAAAGTGCAATATTTTGTAGTGAACCTGGAAACGTTTGTGGTTGAAAGGCTGTGCGAGTTGAATGGCTCCATGTATCATGGTCACCTATACGCAAGCTTCCCGCCACCCTTATCACTGCCAAGTTTATGAAAATGTAAGAACTAAGAACCTTCCTTGATTTTTTTATTATTTGAGAATTACTTATGTTGGTGCTCTGCTCTTGTATCCATATTGTTCGCTTAGCATGCTTATGTTTGGTGCATCTGAATTATCTCACATCCATCATTACCATAATATAGCTCCGGAATCAAATTGTGTGTAGCATGCTATCCTCCCCTCGCTGCATTCAAAAAAGTTTTAGGTGACCTTTGGATTTTGAAAATGTTGTCAAGTTAGGTACTTTATCCAATTTTATTGGATGTGTTGTGCAAAAACTAGTTAATCTAGGACCCACAGTTATTTGCTAGTATTTTCATGTTTTAACTATATTAACACTTCTTCATCGTTAGCACATTGTATCTATGATTCTTGTGTTCCTTGAGTTTTTCTTTTACCTCTGAAGTGTGTAATTATTAATAGGAATATCTTAGTCTCACTCCCAGAATTTAGAGGATATAATTTGCTTTTCATGGGTCTTGAGCAGTTGAGCACATGGTCCTAAGTCTTACTACCTCCATATCTTGTGATGTTTAGATTTGTCTTTTATAATGAAGCAAAAGACAAATGTACCTAGTACAAGCCACATACTGACCCGTACCTCTAATTAGTCATTCTAGTCCTGAACCAACAATTATTTACCGATAGTTTTATATTTTGTACCTACTCCCTCCATATTTGTATTTTTTTTTTGTCAGGATAGTTCTTAGTACAAGTTAGAATTAAGCATCTTGTCCTAATGACGATAAAAAAGGTTCGGAGGTAGAGGTAGTATATCAATACTTTTTCCTTGTTGTTGCACTGTCTTATGTGACACTTGTATGCCCCCCCCCCGAGTATTTTTCCTGATTAGTTAAAAGTTCATGGAAATATCATATGTGACATTTGTCCTGTAGCATGCGCTGATAAGCTTCTTATCTCCTAATCATGTAATGATAAGTTACTTCTGTTAGATTAGATTTTATTCTATTTACTTTGGTGGTTGGTGATGCTGAAGCTAGATGAGTTTGCTGGGGTAGGGAGTTGTCCATTTAAATGGATCTGGATCTGAAACTGGAATTAGAAGACCCATCTATGTAATACTAATACTCTCCTTTCTACCCCTATTCCCAACTAGTTGCTTTAATTCTGAACAAAAGTTATGCACTAGTAACTTTAGGTTTTAATTAACTATGTCAATTTTTCTCTCATTCTCAGTGCACCTGTCTATGTGATAGTTTTGTGTCCTCTGCGATCTTCTTTATAAGTAGATAAAAATGGGAGTATATCATCATATCTCATGCGTGATTTATTAGAGGGTATATTTCAGTCGCGTAAGTTCCTGGCATGGGGTTGTTAGCCAGCCTTCTTACTCATTCATAGAGTTCAGCTACTTATTCTATATTAGATTCAACTATATTTAGTGTCTTTAGATTAGATTGGTCAGAGATGATTGAGTTGCGTTTGTTGGGATGATGAGTTGGTGATTTAAGGGGCAACAGGCTTCGCTTTCGAACAAAACGAAAGACCAATCTAGCTAGCACCAATCCCCTTTATCTCTATCCCCAAGTTGTTATTTCTAAACCAACTGTTATTCACTGTTAATTTCATGTTTTAAATTATGTTAACACTTTCTTGTCACTAACACATTGTCTATTTATAGTATGGGCTGATAAGCCTTCTTATCTCCTAATAGTGATTAGTTACTTCTTTTATTGAATTTGATGAGACTCTTCTGATGTCGAAGCGGCCATCCCTATCCACTTCCTCTCAAATCCACTCTAGTGCGGTAGTGCCTCCACTCCTGGCCCATTGAATTGGTGGCCGATGAATAGTCTTCCGCAAGCATCCGAGCATTGAGGAGCGCCACACACACAGGGAGCTGATGAGTGCTACTAGAGTCACCTAATCAACTTAGCTAGAGGCCCGTTTGCATGTCTGGTGCATCCGATTTCATTATTATCATAATATAATTAAAAACTCACATTTTTAGAAACATGTTCTTACTTGCTGCTTGAGGGTACCGTTTGGATTTTTGTGTACTATGTGGATTTTGGAAAGGTAGCCAATTGTGGAAGTGTATTAAATATTTTTGGAAGTGTTGTGCAAAAACTGGTTGATCTAATTTTTCCCAATAGTTATTCACTAGTATTTAAGTATATCAATACTTTTGCATCATCAGCACATGCTTGTGTCTCCTGAGCTCTTTTTTTTTCCTAAAACTATTTAATAGGAGTGTATGAACAAAGAGTTGTTTTTTTCCACTCCCTCTGTTTTTACATTCTTGCCATTAGGACAACAGTTTTCTAGTTCAAAAATGAACTAAAGTTGTTGGTCTAGCAAATGGAGAGAGTGTTAACGGTAATATCATATGCGCCTCTTGTCAGATGTAGCATGGGGGAATAAACACCTTATCTCCTAATCTTGTAATGATTATTACCTTGTTTACATTAGATTTGACTATATTCACTTCAATGGCTGGTGATGAAGTTTTCTGGGGTTATAATTGCCTATTTGAATGGGTTGTCAGTTTCCTGTTTAAAATAAAAGACCAACCTATATAATACTAGACCCCTCTCTAACCATATGCCCAACTGCTTGTTCTAATTCTAAACCAGCAATTATTTACCAGTAACTTTTGATTATAATTATACAGTATTTCTTCCTCAGCGCACCTGTCTTTGTGACAGTTTGTGTCCCGTTTTTTTAGCAATGTATAGTAGGGGAAACCCCGACTGTGTAGCGATTTTACTCCCTCCAGTCTTCTTTTCTTGTTGGTTAGGACAAGCGTAGTAAGAACGAAAGGGACAAGAACTGTACAACCCAAAAAAGTGTGCAAAGGCAGGGGCAGCCCACCAAGGCCGAGAAAATGTCCCTTGCTATGTTCTTTCTAAGAATGTAAAAAATGGGAATATAATAGTCTCACATGCATGATTTAGAGGGTACCATCCATGTGCGTTGGTTCCTATAGCACACAGTCAACTAATCTTGTTGTTATTAGGTCCTTCATTTAGCAATGGATCTCACCTGATTCTCTTCTCTTGGATTTAAGTTAGTTGGAGATGAAGTTGGATGAGGGGAGTTGGCTATGTAAAGTAGGGCAGGTCATGTAAGCAGCAGCTTACATGACCTAGTACCACTTCACTATGTCTTGGGAGTTGGCTATGTATAAGAATCCATCTAGTACCACTTCACTCTCGACCCTTGCCCTCTGCCTGCTGCCTCTGAGTTTGGTGTGCTGCCTAGGCTCAGGGACATAACTTAGGTCAATCCATGGTCATACCTACACCATGACACTTTGACCATACACTGACATGTGTGTGAATGTCTGGGACCACACATGTATTTGAATGTACGTATGGATAATTTCATTACATATGAAGTCTCTGTATAGGAGTTTGTGCTTTCTTTGATTAAGTTCCTACATGAGCTTACTGATGAACTTGACACCTGTAAGATATATGGATATAGTGCCTTCAATATTTTCTAAAGCTACATTGTTTTATAAACGCACATGTCTTTCCCATTCTGTAGCCTTTGTTTTTATCATCTTTCAGTGGACTGTAGGTATACTAGCATTTTTTAGTACCAGAGGTAAAAATTGTGCCTTGCTTCGCTTTTATGAATTATTGAATTATAGGCATTCCTTGTTAATATGTTTCTACTCTCATGTGGCCCCAGCTGGAAATACTTGGTGACAGATGCTTTGTTAGTTTGTTTTGAGTGACTTCCTGTAACTATTCTAAAGTTTGGTACATCTGCTTTCTTGACACTGATCAGGACTCTTCAAGGGAACAGTACACCATCGGTTGGCTACATCTGCCTGGCAGCTACAGAATTCCGTGCAGGATAGCCGTTTGTACTGGCAAAGCAAAAACGCCACCTGCATTTAGTTTTTGTAAGAGTAAAGAGCTGGGCGTAGTTTTGCATTCATGTTGCTCTATTTTGCCATATGTTGAATCCTGTAATAATCTGGTCTTTAATGATCAAAAAAAAATCCAGTCTTTAAGTCAAGTCACTCCGGTTCACCATCTGACTGATGTATGGTTATTTAAGTTCGTGTTCCTGTCTCTTGAATGTTTGTCCTATGAAACTGCGGTAGTCTCCGGTTCTGATGTGAACAAAATTAATGCAGTGTTATGATCAGTTTCCTATATTTTGTGTCCTGTTATCTGCACATAATCTGCTTTCATATATTTTGTGTACAAGAAGCTCTCTTGGTACTTTTATGTTGGCAAAGAGCTGATGCTCATTGTGTGCCAGTGCCATGTTCTCACCGTGTCATTTTACCTCAGATCTTGTTCTAGTCGCATATTAATTGTTCTTTCTTTGCCAATGTTATGATCGGCTATCTATATATTACCCTTCTTTCATTCTTCTTTTCAATACCACAGTGTTCATTTCTTTTTCTCGAGAGGAGTTCGGAAAGAAAAATGTAGGGCGGCCCATATAATACCCAACTAGAGAGTAGAGACCAACCCAGGCCTAAATTTTGTGGGTCGGCCCATGTAATACCCAACCAGAGAGTAGAGAGTAGAGACCAACCCAAGCCTAAATTTTGTTATGGCACTCTGATTAGGACTCTTCAATGAAACAGTGGACCATCAGTTGGCACTCTGATCAGGTGTCCAAACGGGTCGTCCGACACGGCATGGCCCGGGCCTGTTGAAGCACAGCCCGATTAATTTCGAACCGACACGGCACGAAATTCATTTCATATCGTGCCATGCTAGCCCACGAGCTGAGGCGACGGCCCACGGCACGGCACAAAATTGATTTTTTGTGTCGGACCAGCCCGTTAGGCATGACAAGCTTGTTCAGCCCGACAGGCCCGAGCGGCGCGTGGAAGAAGCGGTGGAGGGAGCGATGGGTGAGTGCGAGTCGGCGGCGGCCGAGGGTGAGGGCGCTGGAAGGAGCGGCGACGCGGGAACGAGTGGCGGGCGGCAGCCGTGGGCGAGGGCAAGCGCGAGTGCGCCCGACGCCCGATAGTGACGCGGGCATGGAGCGGCGGACGCCGGACGAGACGGAGGAGATGTGGCTGGCGTCGGGAGGGAATGGGCGAGACCGCGAGTGGCGACAACGCTGGCAACGAGAGGTGGCGAGGGCATGGAAGGCGGTGGCGGCGGCACGGGTCGAGACTGCAGGGGATCGGGACTTTGCCTCTATCGTGCTTTTGACGGGCCTCCATGGTGCTTTATCGGGCCACCCCGTAATCAGGCCGCGTCGTGCCACCCGCTGGACCGAGGCATTAGCCCAAACACGACACGAAGCCTCGTGTCGGACCGGCCCGACACAAAATTGGTATGGGTCATGCCATGCCTGAGTCGTGCTTTTTGTGGGCTTTCGGACGGCCCACAAAGCACGGCTACAGTTGGCCAGCACTACCTTCTGGTTGATGTCTACAAAATTTCGGGCAAGACTTTTACTGGCAACAAGCACCTGCATTTAGTGTGTAAGCGCTCTGCGCGGTGGTTTCTTCGGTCATGTTTTGTTCTGCCATATGTTGTATCATGTACCAATTTGGTCTCAAAGTTAAGTTACTCTGGTGCATCATCTCACTGATATATTGTGTCATGTACCAGTTTGTGCTCCAGTCTTTTTTCAAATTGAACCCTGATAGTACAGTACTGTTGTGATAAAAATGAATGTAGTCTTGTGATCGCCTTCCTATATATTGCCCCTCTTGCATGGCTAGCTCCGATGATGCTTTAAAAGCTCTGATGATGCCGCCACATTGTCCCTGTATGAAATAGAAGATAGGCATCCCTAATATTCAGAGCTTATCTGCAAATAGAATTTTACTGGAGATGATGCTCGGTACTTTTGTTGAAATTCTGAATATTTGATCTTGTAGAATATGAGCAGTAGGAAAAGTCAACGAAAGATCCACCAAATTTGACCTAACCATCAACATCTGCCATAACGCGTCCTTCAAACCGACCTACTCCTAGCACCCCGGATCCACCAAATCAATATGGCAGAACTTTTATTGATTCATTTAAGAGTTTGAGTATCGATCTCAGATCAATACAGCAGTCTTAATGAAATAATCGGTGACTAATACAGTTGGATTCATCATTCATCATATTCAGTCACACACTCACTATTTGGTGCAGCAGTATCTCAGAAGATGAGAAAGCTAATGCCGAGCCAATATGGTGTCCTGGCTTACATATTACTGGTGAACGTGCTGTTGCACAGGAGCATGATCCTGTCTGTGATTCAGCAACTCGTCGCGCATATGGTTCCTCCCAGTCAGCAAGGGGAGGACAACGAGAAAATAAATGGTTGCAACTTGCAACTTGATCTCATTTCACACAGACGCAGAGTATCTTGCAAATCGCAACCGATTAGTTTTGTTCTTTTTCATCAACTTGCTTCGATTTTACATGTTATGTTGTAACAAAGATGCGGTCATGTTTCATGTACAGTCACTTTCCAAGCATAGAAATTTACAGTTAAAATAGAGAAGCAACTTTTTTTCCTGGCAAAGCTTGGCCCGTAGCACCGATCCTTTTGGGAAGTTCTCGCTAGAACAGTTCAGGGCTTATTACCAAACGGTCGAAGGAACCAAAATGCCTGAATCCAAATAGGGGAAGCGGATGGGGTAGTATGCGTCTTCGTGCTCTGCACATTGTAATAGACACACTGAAACTTTGCTTAGGACAGGCAGGGCTGTGCTGCCGTTCATTTGCACTTAATTTAATATAAACTTCATCTAGAATATATTCGTCTATGCTTCAGTCAAAATATAGACGCGCCAGACCTTGCAAATGAGATATCTTGCACAATGTTGTTGTTGACTGAGATTATTGAGAATACACTTGAAAATGCCAAAGCAATGTCACATGGTTATTACATGACAGTTGTTTATGTGCCCAAGTGAAGCCCAAGCATTGAAGAGAGCCAACAAATATTCTGCAGCTGTTTGTATATAATTATCAAGGTAAACCCAAAAGGTTGCACTAATCTAATCTATAACCGTTTACCTTCTTGTTCCTCGATGTAAATCATGGGGTTGTACTGTACAGCCCATCATTACAAATACATGGTGAAAATTCCATGATTCAGAGATGTTGTGATCCATTCTTACTATTATGTCACATTAACCACACCTATTACTTTTACATTAGCGACAGTATTGCAGCTAAAAGAAATACTGTTGGCTAAGAAATCTGTACATCTAATCTAGACTGATCGCAGGCAACCACCAGGAAGTAAGAACTTGAATTTGCCTGTGTTCTCGACCAAATATGAAGGAAGATGTATAGCAGATGCTGACTTCGTTATTGGCCCCATCTTCTTGAATAGGTCCCTGAATGTGTACTCTTCAGGCAGCATGTCAAACAAGTCCTCCCCATTGCATATGATCTTCTGGATTCTCGATGGATTTAGGAAGCTTTTCTGTTTCACCCGGTCTGCGTGACTGTATGCCTTCATCTTGAAAACAAAATCCCTGATGTTCCTGAAGCAGAAGCTGCAATGCCAACCTGCATCTGCTAGGATAAGGTTGCTCTGACGGGAGTGACGATATGGTGTGCGTTCAGTGAACAGATGTGCTGTCGCCCTCCAGCTGTTGTGATCCACAGGAAATTCAAACGAGTACATATAGTTCTCAAGCTCAAGATGCATGACTGGTGGTATTCCTTTACACCACTTGAGCAGTTGCACGGTCTGAGGGCTAGGCATCTCATCAGCATCAGCCATAATCAACACATCCCCCACAGTGATACCTGCCCTTCGTATCAGCATGTTAAGTGCACGACGGTGATAGGCCTCAACATCAAAGGGCTGCCTGGTAGCACCAGCATCCAGATTTTGAATAGAAAGTTTGTCATAGACAATCTTTGATCCGGCAAACGCAAAACGATCGAGGTTTTTAAAAGGAGAGTGACTTGGGGATGCCAGTGAAGGTGGTGTTGGCCTCAAGAATGACAAAGCTGTCAACATATGCAAGGAGCTCATGGTAGCGGATTTCCAGAATATCAAGTTCGTTACTGAAGAGAACAGCATCAAAAACACGTCGAGGTGAGGGGAGGATGCCCCAGCCATGGAGCTGGCACAGCTGGGACATGGAGATGTTGGGAGCATAGTAGTGCGGGATGCGTGTGAATGGTGTAGGTGGTTTGTCCCATAATGGTCGAATGAGGTAGGAGATACTTTGGAAGTACTGGGTAGCAGCAAGAAGAGACACTGAGAGAATCAAGGCGAGTATCAAGATCTTGATAGGCACAAATTTTCGTCTGGTTACAGGCAGACGAGGCAGCTCTCTGGCCATGACACGATCTTGTGTTTGGGACACAGAAAGGAATGAGCTGATGAGGCAACTCTGGAAGCATGGAGAGTGCTCCAAATACTCTACTTGCTGGGGATGAGACAAATGTCCAGAGCTGTATTTAATCTGCATGTTGTAGGAGGATGAAGAA
This sequence comes from Chloris gayana, assembly GCA_031894775.1. Classification (NCBI taxonomy): domain Eukaryota; kingdom Viridiplantae; phylum Streptophyta; class Magnoliopsida; order Poales; family Poaceae; genus Chloris; species Chloris gayana. The sequence continues at coordinate 73,922 of JAUNZO010004331.1, forward strand.
AATTAGCAGAAGATAAGGATAACATTTTTTTTGCTAGAAAGAAGAAAAGAATAATATGACAGCACATATAGTCAACTATGCGAAATAAATTAGAGAGGTTAGCAAGTCATGCACTCATGCAGCTGAATTTTTCTCCATTGCCTTATTCTATAATTTACTTTGGGAGGCAGAAAAAGAACAAAGGAATTGGTCCATAGCAAAGAAAAGACTCGTTGATTTCACCTCAAGCAAAAAATTGCTGATTCCACACATATGAATTGTCCATGGCAAAGAAAAAATGCTCATTGATTTTAGCGTGCCTCCTCAAGGTTAAAAAAATAATCTCATCCGTGATTGTGAATGCTTTTAAACCCATTCACATTAGAGGTACACTAAATATTACTACCTCCAAAATTTCTTAGTGTCCATGGAACATATGGATTCACTGAAATTAGCGCTTACGACCGTGCAACATATGAATCCATAAAGTTGAATGCTTTTAACCATCTAAAATTAGTTCTTACAAGCATGGAACATATATGGATCAATTGAGCGACTATGAGACCATGCCAACAAAATGGATATAATAGAACAGCATAGTTAGGAGTTAGGACAAATATCAACACAATGTTCTTACCAAATAACCATAAGAACAATCCCGATCTGAAGATTCGTGAGCTCAGTGCAAGCTTGTATTCCCACTCTTTTCAGCAATTCCAACAGCATATGTGCCTATCGCAACAAGGCACTCGGCACCAGTGACAATCGTTGGTCTTCATTTCCTGATATTTGAGGAGATAATTCACGAGTCAAAAAGGAAAAACTAACAAGTCCACCCATGTATGGCACCACAGGTTGAACAAAAATCAAATGGAGCCAGCCTTATTTATAGCTGCACCTGTGCCTACTAAATAAAAATTCCAAATTTGAAGTGCAAGACGGCACAAAGTACAAGAAGAAAGGAATAAGCAGGTGGAGTCACCTAAGGTAAGAATACGAATCGAGACGAAAGGAGAAGACAAAGGCTGTAAGCTTCCGCCGTTGGATGATCCATCACGCTCCATCGCCTCTGCCATTGGAGTGCTCTTGCTTGAAGTAAATAATGAGAGTGGTGCTTGTGAGCAGAACTGCAGAAAGCCTTGGACTGTCCCAACGCTCCTGTTGGTTATTTCTTGCTAGCATATTGCGAACTGTTCAGAGCTCATAGCTAACGAAAAAAAGGCTTAAATTCAGTGGAATCGAAAATCTAGCTGATCTTCTGGGGTCTTACCAGGCCGGGTGAAGTTCAGTTTCTCAAGCAACGGCGCAGAAAATGTATGGAGTGCTAGACATGAACTCGCATACGATCTGAAAATATCAGACGCCATGGGTACAGACAAGTGGATGGTGAGGGCAGGCACTGATGGCGTACGGCTCGCCTCAAGATACGCCTCCTCCAGATCATGAAGAAACGCGAGAAGCTGCCACACTGGTACCTCCTCACCGGAGCGCTCACCGCGCGCACGAGAAGCTCCTCCGACTCGCCATTCCAGCTCAAGGCGGTGATAAGAACCGGGCCCTCCATGCCCTCAAGGATAAACTAGGAACGAACGTGGCGGGGGAGGGGCAATCGGGAATCCGCCCGGTCGCCGCCGCGACGCCGTCGCCGGAGGGTCGCCGACTGGGAAGTGCGAACTGCGAACTGTATCAGGGGGTTTTGTGCAAATAATTGATCGAAATCAACCTAGGGGCTATCTCAAATATATCAATCGTGTAAGGAGCTCCATGCAAACAAGCAGTGACAGGACGCGCGGCGGCCACGGCGGCTCGCCGGCTCCGGTCACCAATCCCCGAGGAACTGACCTCAGTGCTGCTACCGCGTCCACTCCACTCCACTTCATCCGGAGAGGTCACTCCTCCCCTGTCCCGTCACCCCCGCACTCAAGCGAGAAGGCTGCCAGAAGAACGCGGCGGCGGGGGCCATAGCTTTGGAGCTCCCGACAGGCCGACACTGAGCTATTCAGGTGTTCATTTGCAAAGAGCAGGCTTGCAACAAGATTTCTAGTAGTAGTTTGCTAACTGTGCAAGAACTATTTCATCGATCCTGACAGAATTGCTGTTTCAGCGGTGAGCAGAGGATGAGTATTTTTCAGATAAAGAATGAACGTTACACAGCTGGGAAACAAGGATTATGCTATTCTGCACATTGCAAGTGAGATTTTGAATCTTCGTGAGAACAATGCCATACCTGTACTGTCATAATTATAATGTGCAGTTACTTCAATCTATACTTCAGTCAGAACCTAAGGTATGCACTATGCAGTCAAAAATGACAGTAAATTGTCTTTGGATTCGTGTTGATTTTCTACGCACAAGCAAAATCCCAGCAATCACCAATGTCAAAAAACAACCTCCAGCTGTTTGCGGATATCATCTGAAACTTGAACGGACCCAAAAGGTGGCAATCATTTATCAGTTATCACCATTAATACTTATCTGTTTCTTGCTATAAATTCTGGTTCAACAGCCCATCAGGACAGATACAACAGGAAAATTCTCTGAGTTCCCCAAAACACAAAAAAGTTTCTACCGCTGTCTAATACTATTTACTGTGAAATGAACCACACCCACTTTCTGCAAAAATAACAGTATTGCAGCTAAAAGAAATACTGTTGCCTAACAAAACTACATCCCTAATCTAGTCTGACCGTAAGCATCCGCCAGGAAGTAAGAACTTGAATTTGTCTACATTCTTGATCAAATAAGAAGGTAGATGAACAGCAGATGCTGACTTCGGAATTGGCCCCATCTTCCGGAAGAGATCCCTAAATGTGTACTCTTCAGGTAGCATGTCAAATAGATCCTCCCCATTGCATATGATTTTCTGGATTCTCTCTGGATTTAGGAAGCTTTGCTGTTTCACACGGTCTGCATGGCTATATGCCCTCATCTTGAATGCAAACTCCTTGATGTCCCTGAAGCAGAAGCTGCAATGCCAACCTGCATCAGCCAGCATAAGGTGGCTCTGACGGGAGTGGCGATACAGTGTATGCTCAGTGAACAGATGAGCCGTTGCCCTCCAGCTGTTGTAATCCACTGGAAATTCAAACGAGTACATATAGTTCTTCAGCTCAAGATGCATCACTGGAGGTATACCGTCACACCACTTGAGCAACTGCACGGTTTCAGGGCTCGGGATCTCATCAGCATCAGCCATGATCAGAACATCCCCCACAGCAATACCTGATCTTCGTATCAGCATATTAAGCGCACGACGGTGATACGCCTCTACGTGGAAGGGCTGCTTGGCAAAACTGGCGTCCAGGTCAATAGACAGCATGTCATAGACAATCTTGGATCCAGCAAACGCAAAACGGTTGATGTTTTCATAGAAGGAGAGTGACTTTGGGATGCCTGTGAAAGTGGCATTGGACTCAAGGATGACAAATCTGTCAACATATGGGAGGAGCTCGTGGTAGCGGATTTCCAGAATATCAAGTTCATTACTAAAGAGGACAGCATCGAAGACGCGGCGTGGAGAGGGGAGAATTCCCCAGCCATGGAGCTGGCATAGCTGGGGCATGGAAATATTGGGGGCATAGTAGTGAGGGATGCGGATGAATGGTGTTGGTGGTTTGTCCCACAGTGGACGCAGGAGGTAGGAGATACTTTGGAAGTACTGGGTGACAGCGATAACGGATACAGAAAGAACCAGAACAAAGGGTATCAGGAACTTAAAAGGTGGAATTTTTTGTCTCCTTACAGGAGGGTGAGGTAGCTCTCTGGCCATGGCAAGATCTTATGTCTATGACAGAAAAAAGAAGTTGGCAAGTTTCGGAGAAGCATAGGAGAGAGATCCAAAAGCAAATGTCTGAAGCTGAATGTAATCTGCATTTTGAAAGACAAAGTAGAAAATAAGTAACACAAAACTAGCATGGTATCAGAAAGTTTATTGACATAAGGAGAGTGATGAAATGAGTTTATTCTAAATTGGTAACAGAACTGGCATGCTCGATAAACATGGAAAGCAAAGTATAAAAACATGGAGGCTTGGATTTAAACTAAAGACAAATGACAAATTGGCAATTCAATAGAATGGTTCTAAAAACAACAACATTGGAGCCAGCATGATTACTAAGCCTACGATTGTTACTGAAAGAATTGTACTGGCACATTCATGGAATATGATCCAATTGTTATTTACACTTCCAACAGCATATAGAAATGCAGAACAAGGTTTATTTTGGAACAAAGCAATTTTAAAAGAACGAAGCAATTTTGAACGAAAAAAATCGAGGAATTCTTATGCATGGTATTTGAATTGTAGGATTAGCTCAACAATTCCCAATGATAGTAAGGTTTCCTCCTTATTTTGCATTGCATGAGGGTTTCATTTCAGTCTTCTTCCCTCCCTCGATTTCGCTAACAGAAAAAATCCTAACTTTTGTTGTGAGTCATCCAGATACCTATTGTGAGCAATATTACAGTGCTCATCAATTCCATAGGATTCAAGGTGCTAGACAACTCAAATCCACATCTTTCTTCTATATCTATATGTATCGAGTTCCAAAAGAGCCAAAAAGATTCAGATCTAGCTAATGTGATGTCCATTGCCACATTGGTGAAAGAGCAAGGAAGCAGTACCAGAAACTGATCTACATTTCAATAGTACAGGCAAGGTTTGGCAATTCCCTACTGTCTAAATAAACAACCATTAATTAATCTGCACTTTGAGATACGCATTGATGAAAGATTGGACAGATGCATTAATTTCTACTTAAATCTCATTCCACATTCTTTTCTCGAGCCAAACCATCCTAAAATAACTGCGATAAACATCAATAGAAGGTCTGACAAGACGTCGACAGGGGGTAATCCAACGAAAACAACAGACGAACGCTGCCCCTTCACGGATTTGCATCGAATCCGACGAAACCAAGGATTGTTTCTTGCTACCGTACCCATGGAAATCCCAAACTTATCGAGCAACACGCCTCAAAGCGCTGGAACGAACGGAACGACAAGGGAAGTGGAGTCACCTCACCTGAGGGAAGGAGGAAGACGCCGACGGCGACGAAGACGGAAAGCTCCCGGCTTTGGACGAACCGCCGCGCGCTCCGCCTCAACCGCCTGCTGCTGACGCTGCTCCCCTACCGCCTCATTCAATCCCTCCGCCAATCTCTCTGCCGTCTCCCCGCCACTCTCTCCTCGTCCCCGTCACCTCTTCCATGGACGCGCGGCTGCCAAAATTAGGCGACTGGTGAATGGTGAGCGAGGATCAGCCAAGAGGCCGGAGCGATTTCTTCACTGTTACCACGATCTACAAACAGTACCAGGAGGCTTTTTCGATCTGGGGATATACGACGAGTGCTTTGCCTTTGCCACCCCAGCGGCACCGCTCGAGGCTGCGTGGTGCGTGCGCATTGGAACAAGAGATGGCTTCGCTTGTGCGGCACACGGATTCTGATTCTCTGCACGGTTGATCTATGTAGGACCTCGTGTCGCTGTCAACAAGAAATGGAGACATTCCCCCGTGTAGTCAACAATCCCACTAACCAGAAGTCCAGAACACGTGGCTCTGTTGCTAGTTGGGCCTGGTCACGTTTGGTTGACCACAGCCCATCCAGTGATAGGCCGGTAATTCGGCCCACGCCGAATAAGCCACAAAATCCCTGACCCGTTGGTAGCTCCTGCTGCGGTGCTGCCTCATCATCAGACATCCATGATCACATCACAACTGATTAAGGATCTCACATCTTATCAAAAAGAAAAATTAAGGATCTCATATTTCATCGATTTATCTAACAAGGACGTCATCATCCTTGACTACCACGTATTTACAATACATAATTACGGGTTGATACTAATGTTTTACGGTTACAGTTACCTATACATATATAACTAGAAGCGAAGGCCTCGGGGGAGTGTATTGCTACCGGCCGGGAGGACAAAATCTGACCAAAATTTCAAAGTTCTGTACAATTAAAGGGGTAGCCTGTGTGCAGGCATGAATAGAATTGCCAACAGCTAGTAGTCAACCAAAAATTTTAGCTTCAGCTTTAGTCAAAATCAAACAGTTGAAACCCTGCATTAGCTGCCTTAGCTACTCTTTGTCTGTTTTTTCATTTGTTTCCAGACTCTGTTTTCCTCCTCCTTTAATGAATCGGCAGAGCACCTGCTTTTATCGTAAAAAAAAAAAAAACAGTTGAAACCCTGTTACACCGGAACTGCAATGCAGCTCAGCGTGCTCCCCCATCAGGCACCGCCGTTCAATCCAGATAGATATAAATAATAGTAAAAAATTATCTTTCCATTCCACCGCTGCCCAAGTGTCTCCTGTCTCATTTCCCAGGCAGGAAATTGACTTGCATGCAAGCATGACATCCTTTTTCTCTCGCAGAGCCTGACGCCCCAACCACCGAAAAGATCAAGGTCAAGCAGGAGACGATCGGAGAGGGACAGCCAGCATTTAAATAGATTACTACATTGTGTCCCCGTTTTAGATGGAGATGGAGAGAACGCAACTAGATACAAGATTCCAATTAAAATTGTGTCTGCAACTCTGCATATATGTCCCGTTCCTTTAGCTTGGTGGAGTGTTCTCTAGTCTCTTCCTCCCCTTGTGCATTGGTGGTGCCGCACCATCCACTCATGACATGCCCTTTAGCTTGTATCGTTTTTTGTTTTTTTGAACAAACCTTTAGCTTGTATATTGTTTTGCAGAGAGAAAGCGCCTTAATTTTTATATCACACTTGGAGGTCCTCAGGTCCATAATAATTGGCTGCCTAGAGACGTCCTACCGAACAAAGGCACATATCCTCCTCCTCCTCAATTAGTGGCAGAGACGTTGCGAAAAACTGTGCATCAAATCGCAGCAGAAGGAAATATATAGTGATGAATAATATCAGTATAATAAGGCCACTACTAAAAGACGGCCAATGGATGAATGGAATATAAATGGGAGCCAAAATGATGAGGATGGTGACCAGAGTTTAGATGCTACTATACGTGAACCATGCTAACTGGGGTTTATATGTGCCCAACATCATGGACACCCGTGTCAGGATCATATCCACAGAGTGAAAAGACAAGTTCCATCAAAAAATATTGATCGTCAAAAGAAAAAGAATAACATGATGGCGATTGCAGAGACACGATGCAGGTAGAAAACGAAGGTCCATTAGCAAACTGAATAAACAAAAACATCAAAATCATCAGGCCATCTCATATTAAATTAGGTGATTTCCTAGTAGACAAACAATACTGTACAAGGATTGGATCGCAACAACAAACGAAATAATTGAGACGCATAATAAACATTGTATAAATAAACAATCATTTTGGTCTGCCACTATCATGATCTCATTTATAAACAATCTTTTTAGTATTTCACAATAAAAAAATGTTCAGAGCATGTGTATTCTTGCGAAATGCCTTGTGTCTAAAAGCAAAGGTACGCTAGATATACAAATGTCTCAGTAGCACTCAAAAAAGATAGTCTTGCGAACTGTCGAGAAGCATGTCAAATATGATTCGATCTTTATGTTTGACAAAATATAACTTCGATGCCACGAGCCACTGGCGAAGCCAGGTACACCTACCCTGGTGCACATGCACCATGGTAAATCAGAACTTCAATGGTAATTGGCTCAAAATGACCCTTAGTGCACCTCTTAAATTACGTACTAATCACTCCAAAACACAATTTTTTGTATGCTTGGCACCACCGTCAATGTCGCTCTAGCTTCGCCACTGCCACGAGCCACTGCCTTAACCACAATTTGGATGCTTGCACGTTTGCACCTTGAGATCGAGCTAGTCCGCATTCACGAGGAAAGTTCAATGCATTCATACGTAGCCGGATACGCATCCGCATCCTCAACAAAAGTAGATGACACAGTTGTGGCTGCCATTATACCATGAACCTGTGACAAATTATACGCAACAATAATTGATTAATAAACTCGATGACAAAATTGAATCGAGTTACTGACAGAGACACGTATGAATAACTACAAATCCAACTTAAAGCACGCGTTGCACGTACGAACAAGACCTGTCGCTAGACGAACCATATGTTATACAACGCACACGTGCATGAATGGCGATTGTGTGTATACATACAGAAAAACAGTATCGATCGCCAAGCGTCACTGTCTCAACGCGTTCCTTCTCAGCACCAAGCTACGCGTTCATCAAAATCTCGTCGGACAAATAAACTTTTTAATTGACCAGGAATTAGGGAGAAGACGACGCTGCTGAGCGGCGATTAATAATGGTGTGCGTGGTCGCCACCATGATGCGGCGGTTGTTGCCATTGCCGGCCAAGATATATATTTCTGCAGTACAGATCTGTACCTTGCACAACCCTTTGCTGTACATATGATCCAACCTAATACTGTACCAACACTCCAAAAGTAAAAACAAAACTCGATCAGCTTCATCCCAAAAAGCTAGCTGTTCGATCATTAGGTTTAGCTAGTTGGTCTGCCATAGCACTGTAGCGTAGCGCACGTGATTAGCGTCCAAAACCACCGGATTAACCGGCGCGGCTACCTCTACAAACGACATTCTCCTCATTCATGCTCGTTTGGATGCTTGTCGCTGATCATGCGATCCGGTCTGGCTAATACCTAGCTTCAATTGACTAATTGATGCTAGATTGCTAATAGCTGTGTTTTGTTTGCTGCCAAAACTTGTCGTGGGAACTAATAGTTACAGTGGGAATATATAGGAAAAGTTTGTCATAGTGTAACCGAACAATTCCAATAAAATGTATTTGTCTCACTAGCATATACTAGTATATACACATGTCATTGTTTAGGAACTTTGTTCTGTTATCAAATTTAAAAAAAGAGGAGTTTTCTGGTCTAAAATAATGGTCATTATTTTACAACTAATATATGGTCATTAGTTGGATCCAATGGTGTAGATTTAATTTCAAAAATTAACAACAAATGTTCGTTATTAAAGGGTAATATTGTCGAAATAATATGATTATTATACAAAAATTTATCATAACTAATAAGTTAGTCAATTTTTATATGAATTTATTATAAAATATTTATTATAGATCTAATTAATCATCATCATTATTATTATAATCAATTTTTAGTGTATCTAACATAAATATGTATGAATAAAAAATGTTATTTTTAGTGCAATTACTAAATTACTCTTCAACTAATGGTTATTAGTTGAGAAAAAATAATAGTCATTATTTTGGATCAGAAAACTTCTAAAATAACATGTCATTCTACAAGGGTAATCGCAGATATCTCGAGAATGCGATTGATGGCTTGACCAATAACCGAATCATATATACGGGTGCTATGCCTATGCGAGTGGAGAAAGCTACTTGCACCGATGGAATTATATGTATAATCATTTAGGGTGTGTTCGTTTCCAGGTATATAATTTTTAGAGAGGTCAAATCAAAGAGAATTTTATCATTTTGGAGTACTAAATAAAGTCTAATCTCGAAACTAATTGCAGACTCCCTATCTAATTCACGAGACGAATCCAACGAGGGTAATTATGATGTTATTAGAAGATGTTTACTGTAGCATCACCGTAGCAAAACATAGATTAATTAGGATCATTAGATTCGTCTCGCAAATTAGAGGGGGATCGTGACATAGGTTTTGTCATTAAATTAATAAAAGTACTACTAAATAGTAAAATTCTCTTTGATGTGATGGGTATAATTTTTAGAGGGCAGGAAACGAACAGGGCCTTAGTTGGAGGGCCAATCATGGGTGGACAGGCACACTGTAGCTTGCGATATGAGGCAATGTCAAGAAGCTCTTGTTCTACGCGTCAACTACCTCATTAGTCTATAGACTAGTCCGTCCAAGGCTTATCCGAACGTGTGTACAAAAGAGTGGTTGCTACTTTTCAGGTATGCTCATTATATAGCTATCCCTAGTCTATAGTTCATGTATCCGGTGTAATGGGGATTTATAAGACTAATTCAGATCATCAAGATGGGGATCAAGATGAGGATTGAAGCTTTTATACGACGGATTGACGGAACCGGCCGGCCGGCTACCGCTGGCACTTTACGTCGACGGTAAGGCCAGCTGGGGACGAGCTGGATGATCGACGAGCTAGCTTGGCTTACATTCCGGTGCACGTGTGCGGGTAATCTGTTAAAGAAATTCGAGCGAACGAATGAAGACATTTTTTTCCTTAACGAACTACTACTACGATTAAACAAGCTTTCTCGTCTCGAAAGATTATGATTGGACAAGTTGAGGACATTGAACGGCCAGTCTTATTATGAGTTAATACAAGCACTAAATTCTCGTATTATTGCTGGTCCAGTAGTTACCGTTTCACTGGCACTTGACAGCGTGCACGGCAGAGAATCGAAGCTGGCCATCGATCCAAGCACTCGCTTTCAATTTCGCCTGCGAAATCTGCAGAGCTACTATTTTACTTCAACTGCGCAGACGACACATTCTCTTGCATGCGCGAGAGCAGTTATGAATCGAACGAGAATGGATCCAGCTCATGCGCAGATGCAGCACGGTGGTGATAACTGATGAGAACCTGACGGCTCAAAGGTGGTGCCCTCTTGCTCTTGTTTTCACACGCACCAACCCCCAAAACCTATAGGCGCGCAGCTCCGCAGTTACAAATACGGCGCGTATTTAATCGTTGGATTTTGATTCGAAGAGCAGTTTGATGCTCCATGCCGTGCTGTGGTCTAAATGTGACGTGCGAAATTAATCGATTGATCGATTGATTTGATTCGAGGAGTACTATCCCTTTTGATTCGAGGCTTCGAGCATCGTTCGATCTTATAAATGCGTGTTTAAGGATGGGTCGGATGGAGGATCAAAGAAACCCCATTAGTCCCTCTCTCGGGCAACCATGTAGTATCAACACCAATGCATCTTCTCAGAAGGAAAAAAAATCATTTTGTTGACGTATTTGGCATGACCAACTGTTCTGTTGTTCAAGTGCAGGTACCAAAGGTCAAACATAATGGTGAGTGGGGAAATAATAAAGCAGAGAAAGTCCAACATAATGGCGCAACATCCCAACTTGGAACTGATTCGTACCACTACAACCAAAAAGCAAAAGAAAAAATTCCAGAAGGAGAAACACATATCATGCAACGCATGGACATGATCAGTTATCAGATTGGTCAGTTGCCATTTGTTGAAGCTACTAGATGGTGAGTTTTGCGTCAGATGCAAGACATCATATATCTCATTATGCAAAACTATATGTCGTCAAATTAAACGTCAGAGAGAAAACTAGTCGATCCTCAACCCAAACCCTTTTTCTTAAATAAATGAAAGATGCATCAACTCTCATGTGTATTCTGGGAGAAAATACATGACTGTTTTGTGCGAAACAAGGCAATGTTTGAAGCTGAATTATCTGCTGCCAGATTCTTTGGAAATATAATAAGGCCACTCTCAATGGGAGTTTCATAAGCATTAATTAATAAGGCGTCACATCAGCTAAAGTGATGATATGGCAAGGTAATTAATAAGAAAGAGAGGATGAAACTCATTTGACACTGTTTCATAGAATGAAACTCTCATTGAGAATATAAAGTTTCATCATAACATATTTTAACCAATCACATTACAACAAATACATGTTAATTTAATGCTATAACTTGTCTATAAAATCGTGAGATGAAACCGTGCATTAAGGCTACTCCCAGTGCGAGTTTTATTTTCAATAAATGAGCTGCCACGTAAGCAATTTTACTGATGTGGCAGAAAATTAATAAGGAGAGAGAAGAAAGGAGTTTCATCTAGATGAAACCATCTCTATACTTGTTTCCAAGACATTTCTCTCTTGCATGTGTTACCTAGGAAACAACAAAATAAAACTATGCATTGTATGAGGTATTTCATTCACCCTTGTTGCTTATGTGGCATCTTGGAAACAATGAAATGAAACTCCCCATTGAGAGTAGCCTAAGAGTGACTATTTCATCCATCAAATCATATCTCCAAATACGATGTGGCACTCTTGATAAGTGTGAAATGAAACTATGCACTCGAGACTGGCCTAATGCTACGAAAGAAAGTCAGGAGAAACTAAATGTTGTTGTTTTTCAATAAAGGGAGGGAAATATTCACATGGACTAGCTTCTCTTCTCTTTCCAATTACCAATTCTCTCTCTCTCTAAAGTTTCTTCTTTTAAAAATATTGTCATATTAGCGATGCAAGGCTGCATTGGCTAATAAGAAAATGATATTTCACACGAAAAAGTTTCAAACGTTCTTCCGTTACCAATTGTGCTCAATTTTTTCGTGTAAAAAAGGCTTCCACGCGATCGGTCGCACACTTGACCCAACCTCGCGCTAATGATTGGATAGGGAGAGGCGAGTGAGCGAGCGGATAAGGAGAGGCAAGGGGAGTCGGGGAGAGCGAGGGCGACGGCGGTGTGCGGGTGAGGAGGTAGCGACGGAGCGCGTTGGTCGTGCGAGTGGTGCGATGCGACGACGGGAGCGCCTCACATCGTCGGAGGTGGATTAGCACCGATGGTGAGCGTAGAGGAGCGTAGCGGCGGACCGGGCGGGCGATGTGGCGTCGCGACGACGGCGCCGTTGGTGAGTGGTTCATGCCGACGGGGTTAGAGGTCTAGATTGCTAGGGTAGAGCTCCCCATTGACCATGGTAAGGTTTTGGGGTCAACCGCCGCCTTGACGACGGAAGGCATTGGAGGCGCCGTCTCGACCACGGGTGGAAGGTGGACGGAAGGGGAGCGCGCATAAGGAAGAGGGTTATAAGTGGACGAGGAAGAAGGCGCGGACCACCTTCCGATGGACATGGTTTTGACAAGCGGTTGGAGGCGTGGCGGGAAAGGGCGATGAGCTCACCAAGCGCGTTAAGACCTATCTTAATGGAAGTGTCATGATAGTGTCATGACGCATTAAATTTGCTAACATGACGCGCGAAAGAAGAGAGAAAATATTATGAATCAGAGATGAGCATCACCACCGTGACTCTCCATTATCATGATTTTTTAAAAAATTGTTAGTACATTATACGACGACACTCATCCGCTAATAATCGCGATCTGTTGAGCTGTGTTTACCCGACCGCTGAAAATGCTGTTCCATTTACTGCAGTACTAGTACAATGCATGCGCTGACTGCAAAGCTGCGGAGGAATGAAAGCGCGTTGGCTGAACGCAGACTAGGCTCGGTCGGTCCCTCCGATCCGACGAGTCAGCCAGTGTTCCTCCCGGCTCCGACACGCCGATTCCGTCGGTCACGCCTGCCCCACACAGCCACACGTGCGACCCACCACGCCTCTCGCTTACAAATAGGCCCACTTGTTAAACCCACATGTCAGTTGGTAAACCGAGCCCCCGTGCCCCACGTGCCAGCAAACGGTGAGTACGACACGCCGCTGTGCGTTCCGTCGGCGCCCGGTCTCATCCGGCCGTGCGCCGCTCCACGTGGCAGAGTTAAAACCCGCCAGCCTGCAGAGGAAACGTATCACTGGAACCCGCGTTCGGACGTACCCGTGGCTGTACTGCGGGCGTGTTATAAGGCTGGGCGGGGCCGCGACGCGCTGGGCAGTCGCGACATCACCACCGCCCCCGAAAGCTCGCCGCTCTCCTACTACTTGTGCCACTGCCATCCCACCATTACGAGCTCGATGGCGTCGCCTCCCCAGCCGCCGGCTGACGTGGACCTGGGCAAGCTCAGCTACGAGATCTTCTCGCTGCTCGAGAGCAAGTTCCTCTTCGGCGGCGTCGGCTCCGTCCCCGGCACGCCGGGCCGGCCGGGCCTTACCGCCGCAGCCGGCGGCGAGGGCGGGAGGGTGCGCGTGCTCACCATCGATGGGTGCGGGCCCGGGCCCGGCGACGCGCTCCTCGCCGCGGCGGCGCTCGCGCGGCTCGAGGCGGCGCTGCGGGCCCGCGCCGGCGACCCCGACGCCCGCGTGGCGGACTTCTTCGACGCCGCGGCTGGCGCCGGCGCCGGCGGCGTGCTGGCCGCGATGCTGTTCCTGAAGGGGGAGGACGGTCGGGCGCGGTACTCCGCGGCGGACGCGCTGGGCTTCGTGGCCGCGAGCCTCGGGAAGGGCGGCGGCGTGGGGCTCCGGCGGCGGCGGGCTGCGCCGGCGGTGGGCGGCGATGCTGTTCGGGCGGGCGCGGTCGCCGCCGTCGCTGCTGCGGCGGGTGTTCGGCGACGCGACGCTGCGCGACACGGTGGCGCCGCTGCTGGTGCCCTGCTACGACCTGGCCACGGCGGGGCCGTTCCTCTTCTCGCGCGCGGACGCCGTCGAGAGCGACAGCTTCGACTTCCGCCTGCGCGACGTGTGCGCGGCGACCTGCGCCGGCGGGGCGCCGCCGCCGCGGTGCGGTCGGTGGACGGGCGCACGGCCATCGCCGCCGCGTCGGGCGGCGTCGCGGCCATGGGCAACCCCACGGCCGCCGCCATCACGCACGTGCTGCACAACAAGCAGGAGTTCCCGCTCGCCGCCGGCGTCGACGACCTCCTCGTCGTGTCCATCGGGTCCGGGTCCTCCGCCGGCGGCGGCGCCGCCGCTCCGTCGCCCGGGTGGCGGACGCCGCTCCCCGCGCGCTCGCCGTCGCCGGCGGAGATGGTGCGGCTCACCGCCGAGGGCGTCGCCGATATGGTAAGCACGGTGGCAATCAATCACCGCCCGCATTCCGGATTGATTTGATTGGACGTCTTCCTCCCTGATTTCCTCGCTGATTAGTCGTCCCTGCTTCCTTCACCGGACGGGTGCCAGTGAATGAATATGTTCATCGCGAAATAACCATGGTTAAAGAAAATCTAATCTGATTATTACTGCCTTGTATGTATATGTGCAGGTTGACCAGGCCGTGGCCATGGCATTCGGGCACACGTGCGGGCGCAACTACGTTCGCATCCAGGTCAGCAGAAATCACCACTCTGCATTTTCACTCTCGTCCTTTCTCCACTCAACATGTCGGCGAGGAATCTCAATTCACGTTAAAAAAACATGAAACGCAGGCCGCGTCGCCGGCGTGCTCCGGGAAGGCGCTGAGCTCGCTGGACGCGAAGAAGGCGGTGGCGCTGGCCGACGGCATGCTGACGCAGCGGAACGTGGAGGCGGAGCTGTTCCGCGGGCGGCGGCTCTCGGAGAAGTCGAACCGGGAGAAGCTGGACGCGTTCGCGGCGGAGCTGGTGGCGGAGCACGAGCGGCGGGCGCGCAGCCCGGGCTCCCCGTCGTCGTGATCAAGCAGGCGGCGACGCCGCGGCCGTCGTCGGCCACCACGGCGTCCTCCGCCACCGCCGGCACCGGCCGCAGCACCATGCCGTCGCCGGCGTCGCAGGACTCCGCGTGCCGGTGCTGAGCCGTGGGCCCGTTCTAAGTTTTGTACATGCCGTGGACACAGGAAAGGGGGTTGGTTCTCCTTCTTCCTCTGCTTCTCTTTCTTTCTTCTCTTTTTTCTCCCACACTGTCGGGTCACTGGCATGTGGAAACAAGCCGATGCCGAGCTTGGATTTTAAGTTATGCGACGAATGTAGAAGCAGTAACTTATATTTGAATCGAGCAAGGTGCGAACTATTTATCAGCTCATCAGTTCCACGATGCACCAACCGGTTCGGATAACCCATCCATTTCTCTGCACTGCGCTGCATTCCCCATCAGAATTCAGAAGCAGGCACGATTCGTTTTCAAAGTTTTCCCATCATCTTCCACCGTCCAATTAAGTAGTAGCACCACCATCACCACTACTACTACTACTGCTGCAGCTGCTGCAGTAAATTAGGACGGAAGGGAGCTCGGGTTAGCCCGTGACGGTCCATTAGCGAGGACGTTAATGGCGTACTTGCAACTCGATCGGTACATGCAAACGCCTATTTACTGCACTACTACTCTCCTTTCGCACACCAGCAGTGTCGTAGTACTCGCGTACTCAACCAATGGATTCATGGAACCATTTATTCGCGTTCGTGTCGCGGGCGGCTTGCTTTGAAGGGAAAAGGAGCAGGGGAAAATTGAGCCTTGAAGGCTGCATAAAGTCGGCTCGTTCCTTGCTGCTCCCTTCGCTTCCGTTGCGAGCATGGGACACTTGCTTTACTTGCGTTCAGAGGATGGACTCGTGCGTGCGTGCGTGCGTGTCGTCGCTCGTCAGATCAGAGGGACTTGTGTTTGGCGCGAAAATTAAACGCTTTGGTCCGTGGCGGGTGAACCGTTGGAGCTAGATTTTAACAAGCTCATGAGGTGAGGCGCCGGCGGGACGCTGAGCTGAAACCACCAACCACTGTGAAAGAGTCAGGCGAACCGTTGCATCCGACCCAGCAGCAGCAGTGCCTGCTCGTTCGTCGTTCCCGTTCCCGTTCCCGTTCCCGTTCCCGTTTCGTGTTGCACTGAGACCTAAGCTGCATTCACAGAGACGTTTTGCACTCTTTAAACCCGGAATCAAATTAAACGGACCCGTACTCTTTAGGTTTTCTTTTTTACTGCCCTCGGATCCACCGCGGCCACGCCCTCCTCGTGAACCGACCCGTCGCAGTACCGGACTCCATGCTTGCCACGGCGCTCCATTCCATTGTCTATGCTCCGCTCTTCCTTGACACGCAGCCACCACGTCTGCTCTCCACGCCCACCCAATTCTCTTTTACCGCCACAAATATACTACTCCTGCTGATACTAACAGCTTGTAAAATCTTCGAAGTAGAATCACTAGTTCGGTTGCTGCGCCTCGCCTGGCCAGAGGTCCACGGCTGCGGCGACTTTGCCAGAGAAACGAAGAAGAAGCAGAGTTAACTAAGCTCGCCGGAGATCTCACGGCGCCCAGTTACCAACGCCCCGGATCGGTTGAGTACGCTCGCTTCGCGGTTTTCACTGCCTCCAAGCCGTTGAAAGCTGTCCTCGGACGCGGCGGCCGAGGGCGATCGTTTCTCTTTTCTTACGTATTTACCGGTGCCTTAATTGCCCTGTCAATTTTCTACTGCTACTACAGTTTCAATGGCATCAGCTGCATCTATTTGCTCGGGTCAACTTCCGTCCTCGAGTTTTGACGCCGGCCTTTCACTTTTTGCGTATATACAGTGTAGTTTATCTCCGTCTCGGTAAGTAGTAGTTTAATGACAGTAGTAGAATGGATTGCTAAATTTACTCCGGCGTTTCAACGCATGGCAGGCAGCGTCAGGTGGTTTAGTTTTAGGCCCTGTTCGTTTTCCTTTCTCTAAAATTTAGCGACTGTCACATCGAAGAGAATCTTACTATTAATGAATATTTCGATCAATTTAATGTCAAAATTCTTTTAGAGATTGATGCTAATTTTCGAGATGAATCTAATGAACTTAATTAATCTATGTTTTGCTAAAGTGTTGTTACAGTAGCCATCTTCTAATCACGACTTAATTAACCTCATTAAATTCGTTTCATGAATTAGTCTAGGGTCTGTAATTTATTTTATAATTAAATTTTATTTAAGTACTCATAAATAAGATTTTTTTAAAGTCGACAGTTATAAAGTTTAGATACTGGAAACGAACACACACTAGTTTAAGCGAGGGAGGTGTGTACTGTTGCGGCAGTGAAAGCACATGGCCGCCGGTTGGTCCTCCTTGGGAGGGAGGTGTTTACCTCGCGTGCATGTCAACGAGGGGTTGACACGAGCGGCTAGTTCCGTGCCGACGTGGCCGCCGGCCAGTTGTGCTGCGTTGCTCCGCCGCGCGCGGGGCTTCATTAATTGGCGGCACGTCGGAGTAAACACCGCCTGCAGATCTGGGCCCGGCCCTGGCCGAGCCACAGCCAAGGGAGGGAGTGACGATGATGATGAAGAAGGTGTGCCCTGCTGCGAGGCACGTGACACACGTACGGCAATGGAGGAGATGCCGCGACGGCAAGGCTTGCTTCGATCTGTCGTACGCTCCGCAGCAGCGGCGTGTACTGTGGCGCACTGGCACGGTGCAGTGTCTTTGAAGCTGCGATCGATGGTTCCATGCCGTACGTGCCATCCATGCGCTGCTGTGTTGTGTGTTCGTGCGCACTGCGATGGGATCTCCCTGCCGCGCGCGAGAGCAGCAGCAGAAGAAGGTTCCGCGTTGACTCGTCCCGCAATTCTTCGGATCCTCTTCCGCACGTGGCCGTGCGTGCCTTGTGTGCTCGTGCACGCCGCGATGCGATGAGGAGAGATCGTCGCCTGGAGCGAAGAAGAAGAAGAAGAAGTCTCCGGCGTTGACTTTTCCCGCTTCGGATCCTCTCCGCCTCGCACTCACCTGACGTGGCCTCCTGCAACACGGTACGGACACGTCGCTCACCTCTATAGCAGCGCCGCCGCCGCCGGCGGATCGCATTCAGTCAGTCATCCACCCCGTGTGGTTGTTGGTGTCCGCTTCCGCGAACGCTACAGTAATCACGCATGGACGAGCAGCTGCAACTACACGTACGTATGACGACGCGTACCGTACGCCGGGTCGGGCGACGTCGACGGGTACGCTACTACCGTATTAGTATGTAGGTTGCCGACGTGATGCCACTCCTACCGGCGGCGGTGGCGGCCCGGCCGTACCCGTAGCCTTGTTGCCGGGCGGTGCCCAGTACCTGTTCTGTTGGATCTGACGTCGCAGTTGCAACACCCCTCGGTCGATCGATCGGAAGCAGAGGTACGAGGATCGTCGGGCAGTCCGTGCTCGATACGGATTAACACGGCCTCTCATCGATCGATCACTCGCTCTTCATGTCTTCAGTACGTGCTCCTCTTGCAGTCATGCACGGAAGGTTGGGCAACAACAAGCTGGTGGCGCGTATTGCGCGTACTAGTACTACCAATTAACAACCTCGGCAACGGCTGTGCCTCTTGGTAACGTTTGAGTGAAACCCCGCCAACACACAGACCTGCGTGCACGACTCCTAATCCAGAGCCCACTATCAAAGTGGTTACGCTTGTCCCCGCGAAAGGGGGAAAAGGGTAAAAGCTGCTGCTCCTGGCTCCTGCTTCCGCGAGCTGATGCGAGGACAATGATCAAAGGGAAAGGAAAAAAACATTAACGAAAAGCGCAGTGCCCGTCGTGCTCCATCGATCATCAGCTGCTGGTGACGTGGCCATCGCCTTTTAATGATTGTAATGATGCTAAACACACCGCTTTGCAGGCACAGTCAGCATCTGCGGGTGCTAAGCAAGAAATTAAACTGACCTTACGCAGAACACCTCGTCGCCTTCTTTTTACCTACCCGTTCCGGTATGCTTCCTTCTCTCCATGTGGGTTTCTCCCTTCCGCGTGGAGTTTCCTTTTAGCAGCGGCGGGCGGCACTCAAAAAATTTTTTTTAAAAAAAAACTCGGGTGGTCCACGGGGAGCTTTGTTCTTCACAATGCCACGCACGCACCACTTTCCCTCCCTCCCCCGAATTTCAGAGCTGTCCGTCGGATTCCCTTTGCCTGTCCGTCGTTGGGGAAAGGAGGAAGAATCTGTTCTACTCTCCCTTCCCGTGACGGTCAGTACTCAGCCCGAGCGTCTGAATTTGGCCGCTCAAAAGGGTTCGGCTGGAGCAGAACAAGTGCAGTGGCACTCACGATTGGGCTCGTGATGATTAAGGTCCTGTTCGTTTCTGCCTCTAAAAATTATACCTATCACATCAAAGAGAATCTTACTATTTATCAATATTTTTATTAATTTAATGACAAAACCTATGTCACGACTCCCTCTAATTTGCAAGATAAATCTAATGATCCTAATTAATCTATGTTTTACTACATTGATGCTATAGTAAACATCTTCTAATAACATCATAATTAACCTTGTTGGATTCGTCTCGTGAATTAGATAGGGAGTCTACAATTAGTTTATAGATTATACTTTATTTAAGACTTCAAAATGAGTAAAATTCTCTTTGATTTGACCTCTAAAAATTATATACCTAGAAACGAACACACCCTAACACCTACTCCTTCGTTGGTACGGCAAGAACAATCTCCTATTCGTACCGGCCGGCAGTGAGCAAATGATTGGCGCCTTTTCCTCGGTCGGGCTCGCACTCACACGCATGCCCGCCGGGGGAAAAGGCAGGCCAGGGCGCGCGCGCCAACGGCGGTTCAACTTCAAACCCCTTCGAAACCGATCGGCGGCGAGAGAGACGGAATTAAAAGGCAAAAGGTTTGTAGCGCCGTCCGTCGAAGTACACCACTTTATGTTTTTACAGCCCTGAGGACAGATTGATGTGGCGTGAATTCGCGAAAGGTCAGCAGGACTTGCTCGCGATCGAGCGCCGGTGGTTCCGAGGGCCGACAAAGGTGCAGATTCTTCCGCTGCCTTTTGGCTGCCGGAGATGACGACGCCCCTGTGGCGGCACGGCACGGGTGTTATCGGCGAGAAATGGCAAGTTTCCCGGGGCAGATGGAGGAGGAGGCAGCGGCTCAGGTCCTCTGCCATGCAATGGAACACTGCTCGAGACTTCAGTGATTCATCTGTCTCCATGTCTGAAAACGGAGTGCTGCCGATCACCGTCAGCGGCAGCATCACGGCCCAGCGGCAGCAGCTGGTGGCGGCAAAAGGACAAAACGCGAGAAAAGGAGAGCCAGCTCGATCGTCGAACAAGATCCTTCGCCTTTGGAAGCATCTGCCAAAGCGTTTCCTTCCTTGCTGCTTCTGTTTGAATTAAAGCAGTAGGAGTACTATTTCTTCCGTTCAACCACAGTCCACAGCAGAGCAGGACTGCTGTTTTCGTCAATGATTGCCTGGATTGGACACTTCTCAACTTCAAACGAGGGTGAGTGCCTGTTCGTTTCCCCTATCTAATTTTTAGAGAGTCAAATCAAAGAGAATTTTATCATTTTGGAGTACTTAAATAAAGTCTAATCTCGAAACTAATTGCAGACTCCCTATCTAATTCACGAGACGAATCCAACGAGGGTAATTATGATGTTATTAGAAGATGTTTACTGCCACCGTGCCAAATGAGGGGCTTGCCTTTTGTTTTGTGTCGCGTGTCCTCTGCCACCGTGCCACGCTTCAATCCGTTTTCCCATGGGGATCGGATGATTGGAGTTGGAAACGGTACAAAAGTGAAACATGGCGCTTTACAATTCTAAGGCTATTCTCAGTGTAAATTTTCATTGCGTTGTTTCCAAGAGTGTCATGTCATTCCATTGTGTTTGAATAGATAAATGAAATAAGGTCTCCCAATGCTAAGTTTCACTTCACGGATTCATATGCTTATGTATCACTTAAACATTTATTCTAAGTGACCGATAGGAATTGCTTAATGTGTAGAGATGAAACCTAAACCCTCTCAATAGAGTTTCATTTTTGTTTCAATGTTTTGGTAACCGTGTACACCAAGTTTCATCCCAATGAAACACAATTCTTCTCTTTCCTAATAAATTTCATGCCACATCATCAGTCTTGCCTACATGGCATGTTATTTAATGCAAATGAAACTTGCATTGAGAATGACCTAAGTGCAGTTTAATTTGCGGCGTAATTTTAAGTGCAGTTGTACCGTGCTTTGTTTTGGGCCGTACAACTTTTTAAAAAAGAGATGTGGCTAATTGGAACACTTATTTGCATCGAGTTTGGTAATAGCACTTTATACGGATGCAGATGTCTGCCGTTAGAAAAGCATGAACAACAAGTAATAACTGGCATCCGGAGAATGATACAAAAGCTTTACTAACACATTTAAACCATCCTACACGTGGAGACAGACTGCCTAGAGCTCGTGCAGTTGTGGGAAAATCTGGAGACACAATGTTCATCAATTTCTGCCCATGCTGGTGGAGATTAAGGAACTTAGCCTTTAGTTTCTTGAGTTTTCTTTTACTTATGTCAGTAGATCCTGCAACAATGTTGCCCATCTATTGACTAAGCAGGCCACAAGCACGACTAGGAGGTGTGTGTGGCATGTAATCGCAGACTGTGTGGGTGACTTGTTACAGTCAGATCGTACCTCTGTCCCAGTTTAATGAAAGGCAGCCTTGACCCACAATGCAAGCAAAGAGTGTTTGTGTTTGGTACATCTCGAGCTCCACGTGACCAAGCTTAAAAGACTCATGAACTAGAGGTCGGGATAAGCTTGGTGTATTTCATAGCTTTAGTTCAAAAACCTGGAGTGTTTTGGTACGGACTCGTTGACGTAAAACATACAGTAGGATCCAGATCCTGGAGTGGCTTCATAGAACGACCCTATTGTTAAGTCTGTTAGCTTATTCAGACGGATTGTTAATTTTTGTTCTCAGAAATGGAAATGTCGAGATTTTCAGTTGAATGCTGGCACTGAACTGTGAATTTTTATTTCAAGTAGACAAATGATGACAACAAGGCCCAGTAGTTAAATTTCTATACTACTGAGGCCGAAGAGTCCGAAGTGTCCCAAGGCCATTTAGACGCACATCAAAGCCCAAGAGTCCGAAGGCCGACGGAGGCCCACAGTTCACATTTCCTGCTAAGTGGGTCGAGCTGGTAAATGTAAGCCCATTTACCACATACCCAACCGCCATTCCTTACTTTTCCTCCAAGCAATTTTGCAGTATCTGTCCTTCCGAAACAACGTCCACCTCAACCTCCCTGACATTTTGTCCCCACCAAAGGTTACCCCACATGTTAGTGACGTTTCGCCGCACAGCTACGCAGGCCTTCGCAACCGAACCAACCCAGCCCAGGAAGCCCTGACGTATAGGCCCCAAAGGTAAGTGACAGAGTTGAGGCATGCACGCGCTGTGCACGTGACCGCAGAAATATCTCTGCGCGGATGCGCCTTTTAACCCATTCCCAGCTCCTTCGGCTCGCTTTGTCCCCCTCCGGCCCTCTCCCCTCCCAAAACCCAAAACCCTAGCCGCCACCGCCGCCACGTGCAGCATCGCCGCCTAAGCCGCGGCAGTGTCAGCTATGTACGCCGCCTTGCGCCGCGCGGCGCCTCTCAGGCGTCGCGCCGTGTCGGCCCTCGCGGCCGCGGTGCTGCAGCAGCAGCCGGCGGCGCTCGGGGCCGTGGCCCCGCGGCTGCCGCTACCGGCAGCAACGGCTGCGGCGGCAACGTGGTTCCACTCGTCGCCCGCGTGGCTCGGGTTCCGGGAGACGGGGTCTGCCGGCGCTGCGGCGAGGCCTCAGTTTGCGGCCGACGACGGGCCGTTCTTCGAGGAGGAGAAGAGGGCGGCAGGCGGCGCCGGCACCGGTGCGGCGGATGAGGGGCTGGAGATCGCCAAGCTGGGGATCTCCCCAAGATCGTGAATCAGCTCGCTCAGAAGGGCATCACCAAGCTGTTCCCGATCCAGGTACTGGAATTAGCCTCCATTTTATTCATCACTCGAAAAGTTGCCATCTGTAAATCGTATAACCTGTTTGTTGCGAAAGTTAGTATCAAATCTGTGGCTTGTAATCATGATAATACGTAGATGAAATTAATGTCCTTTTTCTCGAACAATGGATGAACTCAATGTTGGGTTTGTAATTAATAAGAATCCTGTTTAATTGTATCAAAGTTGTTTCCTTTTGCTTTATATTATCACCCCAGTTTCAATTTATGTAAGTACTTCAGGTCGTTGATTTGATAGAATGTTGAAATTTCATCTGTTTGTACAGGATTTTGACTTGGTGCTAAAGTAACATGTTTATAATTTTTCCGATATTTTTACAAATGATTAATTTCGTATTTTCTTACCGCAAGAC
Source organism: Chloris gayana (assembly GCA_031894775.1). Lineage (NCBI taxonomy): Eukaryota > Viridiplantae > Streptophyta > Magnoliopsida > Poales > Poaceae > Chloris > Chloris gayana. The sequence continues at coordinate 97,475 of JAUNZO010004331.1, forward strand.
ACTGCACAACTGCTGAACTGGCAGGTGGTGGAAATCTTGCATTACACACTGTTGTTGGGTACTCAGTGCTCAATTTTACTGTTATGTTGCACTAAAATTAGTTGTTATGTTTGCTACGCCTTGCAAATATGTCTGCTTCTCAAGTACTAGTCAAATTCCAACTGTAAATAGGTTGATGCATTAAAAGCACTAAAAAAATTCAACAACCCATGGATATAGGTCAAATATACAATCTTCATTATTTCTCCATAGTGTATTGGTTGCTTTATGCATCTGCATATGCATACTATCGTTGCCTTTTTCTGCTAGTTGTTTTTTTATGTACAAAATATAACAGATTGCAGAAATATAAATTGTTTTCCATCTAGAAATAAAGCTTGGCTTCTATTTTGGTACCAGAGAGCTGTCCTTGAGCCAGCGATGCAAGGAAGGGACATGATTGGTCGTGCCAAAACTGGGACTGGGAAAACTTTGGCCTTTGGCATTCCCATAATGGATGCAATTGTTCGGCACAATGAGAAAAACAAGTAAATTTGGTTCTTCTTAACAGTATAAACAATTTTATTTTTCTTCTCTGATTACCATGCTGTGCTGTATTTAACTATTATTGATTTGCAGGCCTGGAAGATTTCCCTTGGCTATTGTTTTGGCGCCAACAAGAGAACTTGCAAAACAAGTTGAGAGGGAATTTGTTGATTCATCTCCCTTGGAAACTATATGCGTATATGGAGGCACTCCAATTAGTCAGCAGATTAGGAAACTTAATTATGGTGTGGATGTCGTCATTGGGACACCAGGACGGGTGATTGATCTTATGAAAAGAGGATCTCTGAGCTTGGCAGAAATCCGATTTGTAGTTCTGGATGAAGCAGACCAGATGTTATCAGTGGGGTTTGATCAGGATGTTGAGACAATTTTGGAGAGAGTGCCTCCGCAACGGCAAACATTGATGTTCTCTGCAACTATGCCAGTCTGGATACGAAAGCTCACACAGAAGTTTCTCAAAAATCCAGTTACAGTTGACCTTGTGAGTTCAGTACTCTTTGCTTTAGTTCTAAATTTCAGGATTTGAAGGTCCTGCAATAGTCTTTGAACCTGTTGCAGCTTTTGTGTACTCTTTTACATTGCTACAAGGGGTCTAAATAATATCCCACTCCAGAACTAAAATGCATGTGAACTCAAGTATTAGACCAATTTTACTGCAAGTATCTATAATTTTTTATATTAGTTGATCATTGTCATAACTGAGACTTGATCCACTTTGATTTTCTACAATTGTAGTAACGTTTTGGTCTAAACTGTGCACTTGAAAACAACTTGATGACTTAAATGACAAGTAAATCAGACAGTTAATGAAACTGATCTAGATTGTATCCCGGTGGCAATCTTATATAAGTTTTGTTTACATATTTTTTGTTATAAAGCTTATTTTTATTTTTCTTTCTTGACCTTACCAAGACCTTTATTCTGGAAAGTTGGATTGTTTTAGCATGTCGTTAATGAAACAGATGTAGAATGATTCAGCATGTTGTTTCTTTTCTTGACCTTTATTCTTACTGTAATGAAGTTAGTGTATTTATCTAGCTTTGATTGCTGATGAGTTTTATGAGTTATAAGTAGTTTGGTTTTATGCCTGTTGTTTTAAGGATTCGTTTACTGCAGAAAATTGATTTGTATTTGATTTTCCTTCCTAGGTGGGTGATGATGACCAGAAGCTGGCTGAAGGAATCACATTGCATTCTATCTCTTCAGAGAATCGTGAAAAACCAGCTGTTCTTGGAAAGCTGATTGAGGTTTATCCAAATTCTGTTATCTGTGTCATTTGAACTTGATACTTCCCCAGTGGTATTTATTTGTATTGATGTTAATAATTTAATCATTTGCACAGGAATATGCTAAAGGTGGCAAGTGCATTGTATTCACACAAACAAAAAGGGAAGCTGACCGATTGTCATATACCATGGGCCGAAGTTTCCAGTGTGAAGCTCTTCATGGGGATATCAGCCAGGCCCAAAGAGAGAGAACACTTGGTGGATTTCGTGATGGACGGTTTAATATTTTGATTGCCACTGATGTTGCTGCCCGTGGATTGGATATCCCAAATGTTGACCTTGTTAGTGCTCCCTCTTGCCCATTATTTGGAGTCTATCTTTGTCTCTTGATTGTGTTAATGTTGGTGTGTTTTTATATTGACCTTTTGTTCTCTGTCTCCCCTTGCTTAGGTGATACATTATGAACTGCCAAACTCTTCAGAGATATTCGTTCACAGATCTGGTCGAACTGGCCGTGCTGGAAAGAAGGGTACTGCAATTGTGATGTACAACTATAGCCAAAGCAGATCTATTCGGGTTATTGAACATGATGTTGGATCCAAGTTTAATGAGGTTAGTGCTTGTAGTTTGCACCATGAATGTTGGGACTTGTTTAGTATATTTTTTTCTGGCTTCATTGTACTCATGTTGTGTTCTGTTGCCTCCCAGCTTCCAAAAATTAACGTTGAGGGGTCTGACTTGTTGAGTGGTGGCTACGATTCCTTCAGTGGTGGAGGATATGGTCGTGATGGTGGCAGTGGTGGTGGAGGATTTGGCCGCTCACGTAGTTTCGGCGGACGTGGTGGTGGTGGTGGTGTGGCTCGGCGGCGGCCGAAGTGGCGGGTTTGGTCGATCTGGAGGTGGTGGTGGATTCGGTGATTCTGGATTTGGCCGCTCAGGCGGTGGATTCGGTGACTCAGGATTTGGTCGTTCGGGCGGTGGATTTGGTGACTCAGGATTTGGTCGTTCGGGCGGTGGAGGTGGCGGATTTGGTGATTCCGGGTTTGGTCGTTCAGGTGGTGGAGATTCAGGCCGGTCTGGTTTTGGTCGTTCCGGTGGATTTGGGGATTCAGGTTCAGGCCGCTCAGGTGGTTTTGGCAGCTTTAGTGACAAGAAGTCTGGTGGATTTGGCAGCTATTCTTAGCCTCGACACCTTAACTAGGGAATAATACATTGAAATCAGCAATATTGATATCTCGCAGATTCAACTAAGTTGGTATTCATACAACCATGTTCATCAGAAGACATGATGAACCTGATCCCTCTTCTCTGTGTCAAGGCAGATCTATTCTAGTAGGAAGAGGATATCTGTATGCCCAAAAGTATTCTCTTTCGAGTGGCAAGTAATCATCAGGGCAGCAGGAAATAATCACGTGTCCTATGTTCTTTTCTTTTTTAAATTTTGCACCTGAAAGGTCTAGCTCTAGCTCATACCTGTAACATATGCAGAAGGTTTTCTGCAGATGATATATATGTTCTTTTGTAGTAGGTCTATTGTAATGGTGACTTGGTAACTTGTAGGCTTTATTGACCAGCATATGGTCGCTATATAGTAGTATCCAATATTTAAGATCAGTACGAGCGGAAAATGTTTAATTGCTGCACTCTGCATTGGCAGATACTCAGATCTGCTCGATCTTTGGAGACGTTCATGACAACAACATTTTTAGAGCTCTGCTCACATACTATCACAGTGAATAGCAACTCTTTTGGATGGTGACCCTCGTCTCTGATCAGATACATAAGTAGTAGCGATTTTCGTTCAGATGACGGGTGGAGGGTGCGCAGCAGTAGGCACCGCCTATTCCTTAGCTCACTATGGCAGCACACCAGGCATGAAAGAGGACGCTGACCGATCCAGGAGCCTTGTCGACGAACAGTGCTTCATCCTATTGGTTGAAGAGAAAAAAGGAACAAAATAATGACGTGGCAATCATACATGTGTCCGGTTTCTTTTGATTTGTGAGAAAAAAGAAGTAAATAATAGCATGGAGGAAGTTTTAATATAAGCCTTGTCGACGAACAGTGCTTCATCCTATGGTTGGAGAGAAAAAAGGAATAAAATAATAACGTGGCAATCATACATGTGTCCGGTTTCTTTTGATTTGTGAGAAAAAAGAAGTAAATAATAGCATGGAGGAAGTTTGAATATAGAGTCTAGATTTAACTATTCTGTTGAAACAACCATTATCTACCTATTAAAGAATAAACATCCTTTTTAATTTCTCTTTTCTTTTGATACCCACATCCTTTGATACCCATCGATCTATACCGTTGATCCAATCTATCTACAATACCAATTTTCTTCTTTTTCCTATGATTTGTGGACCCAGTCAATGTTTATGCTACTATGTTTACACAAATTATATTCGGATTGTCCTCCAAATTTTCGTTTTTTTCACCAAAGTTTCTACCCTTTCGTAGTTGCTCTTTCCGCACTACCGCTATTATTTCCAAACTTGCTTCCGAACTGTGCTATTATTTCCAAAATTGCTCCTACTCACGATCCAGTCGGTCCCGAGAATCTCGCACGGCAATACTGACGACGCACCGCGGCGCGGTAATCCCGCACGGCACCACGCACGTTCCATAATCCTCTTGCACCATGCACGTTCCTTAATCTCGCACGGCACCTGCCGCTCCACCACGATCAAGCACGGCTCCACAGGATTACGGCCGCCGGCCTGCTAATCACTTCGCCCGCCTACGCCCTCCGTTCTTCGCCCGCCTGCGTCAGCGAGGAGCTCGCCAAGGAGGAGGCCAAGGCGCTGGCGGCCGCGGTCAAGTCGGCGCCGGCGACGAAGCTGGTGCAGAACGAGCAGGTGGTGAGGATGCTGGCCACGAGGAGCAACCCGCAGCTCAGAGCAACCTGGAGCTGCAAGGCTAACCACTCGAGGAGGTGCGTACGTGCTTCGCCAAACAAACAGATTGAACAATTAATTATCTTGTCGTCCCATGGATAGTAATCTAATAATGGTAATTCTGACTCCGATCTCCTTGTTCTTCCTGATCGATCGACAACCTCATCACAGGACCTCGCCGCCGAGCCGTGCCTGCAGGAGGCCGTCAAGTGCCTGGACTCGCCGGCCAGGTACTTGGCCGAGGTGATCAACGGCTCGACGTTCTTCTCCCGCCTTGTTTGATCAGTTGATCGGTGTCCTGGAGTTTGTGATCTTTTTCCCATGCCCCGTTTTTATCACCTTCGATTTCCTGATTTTGCCTGGTTCTGGATTGAGCTTGCTTTCATTTCTGTCTAAACAAGAAATACAAATTGTTCCCGGGTATGTAACCTCAGGGATCAAGTTTTTAATTTGCTGGCATTAAAAAATTTACAGTTCATAAAGTTAGTGTTCAGTTTAATGTTGCTTAATTTGTGTTCTAATACAATCAACGATTTAAATTAGTCCCAATTATGTGACCTCATGGATTAGGTTTTAAATTTGCTGAAATTGATCTTCACTTATGTCAAATATTACAGTTTATAAAGTTAGTGTTCAGTTTATCTTGCTTAATTAAGCCAATATATAAATTTTGCACTGATTGACTTTAAATGTGAGCTACAATACTTAGAAGTGTGTCTGTAATTTGATTGTGATGATGATTAGATGAGGTTAGAGGATCAGTTAACAGTCTAGCTAAATTTGCAAGACCACGTGTCATGGGCCTAACCAGGCCCAATCTGGGAGTCCAGCTGGTTTAGAATTAGGGTTTCAGTTAATTTAGGAGGTCACATCCAGTTCAGGCAAGCAACGTTTTGGAAATAATAGTTAGAGATAGAGTTTGAGTCTATCACGTGTAATCTGCCGGCTCCTATATATTGAGGAGGTCACATCCAGTTCAGGCAAGCAAGAAAGATGAGTTTAAGGTAAAACTGTGGTGTTTGAAACTAAAACTACTTCAACACAGGCAAGCAAGAAAGATTTTTATCTTTAATTCAATTTTGTTTGAAGACTTGTTGATTCTGAACTGAACCCTTTACGTCCTTTTTCTATAACCAAACATTACCCTCATGATTAGCAAAAGTTTCAGCGTTATGCCCTTAGTTATACTGTAATGTGTAATTCACATTATAAAATAGCTTGCTCGGATCAGTTGAGAGACATCCAATTTTGCTAATAGAATCCACATATTTTTTTATTTTAATGGTTTTTTAGAATTTTAGAATTTTTTTCTCAGTTGTCCTGTCGTTTTTGGTAACGTGTGATCCAAGTAGCAATTTCAATAATTTTAAACATATAGGATGTAATTGTTGGAACTGTTATGAGTTTGATATCTACTTTATTTGAAGCTTGTATTTTTGTTTATATAAATGCAGTAAATATAACACGTGCGTGTCGCACGTGCACTATACTTATTTTAAGTGCTTCTATTGTTTTTATAAAATATAAAAACTGTTAATTTGAAAAATTGAACACATGAACTGTTGGAGATGCTGCGAGGATCGATTTTTGTAAAGTTATGCGGTGGTCCAATGAATTGTTGGGCCGGACCACGGTTGCCGTGCATTGCCAGATTGTTTCCGTTGGAGCTCGTAGGAGGCAGACGTTGGTTGGCAGAAGGAGCTCGAGCTGCCGGTAAAATAGCGAGCAAGGTCTCCCATCGATCGGATCGTGCCTCCGGTAACCTGTACATTGCTTTGGGCGGCACTAGACTAGAGTGCTTGTGCTTGACGTGGGCCGTGGCCATCATCATTCCATCAGCGTTTGTGGCCCAGCCCAAATAGAACCAGTAGCCCATCAATATAGCCTCGACGTTGGTCACAACCTCACAAGTCCAGCGACATAAACAGGCAGAGCCTCCCGTTCGTCCATATACCGCCGCTTCTCGCTTCGTTCGATCTCTAATCCGCCGCTTCTCGAGCGGCGGCGAGTGTTTCGACGGCAGCGCGGCTTGGGCTTCCGGCGGCGACGCGCGAAGGAGGGCGCAGGCGGGCGCGCGTCTGGGCTGGCGTGGCCTGCGGTGGCGCATAAGGCGAGACAGCGGCGGGCCGTTCGCTGCGGGAGGCTACACGGCTGCAGGTACTGCCGTTGTCGTAATCCCAAATCTCATCCTGCCTAGTGTAGCATGTGACCACTGCCCCCAGAAATCGATGATTAAACTTCAACGGTTTAATTCTTCTCGCTTGTTTGTAGATTTGCAATATGTTCAAATGAACATTGTTCACATTAATTTTCTCTCGAGTTAAGCAATACCAACAGTAGTACTATTCCGAATGTTTGTGCCGAAAAGAGTCATACAATAGTTCGAAGGCATGACAAGCGCCATATATTAGTGACAAATGATAATTTAGTGGTATGCAATCATTCTTAATTTTGGTGTCCAGATTGTTTCTCTCGCTCACAGGAGTCATTAACCTTAACAATCAGTGACGAGGAATAATTTTCCGTTGAATTTTCAAAAGTTTAGCTCCACTTCTTTATGAGTTATATTCACATGTATGTGTTATTCTTTGGCTATTGATACCTTTGATGTTTGTGTTACAGATTTGGAACCAAACATCACCTAGTTCTTCTCTCTGTCGCCGCCATGTATGGGAAATCCGGCGAAGCCCCTCGGTAAAGCGGCGGTGACTGGCCCCCTCCAGGCTGTTGTCTCCACCGTCGCCACCGCCCAGATCCTCCGTGCCTCCGGGTACTCTGCCGCCGAGCCCACCGCCCTCCGGGCCCTCTCCGACATCACCGGCCGTTACGTCGCCTCATTGGGCCACACTGCCGTAGCCTTTGCCGAGGCCCGTGGCCGCACAGAGCCCAACGTCGCCGACGTCATCCTCGCGCTTGAGGACCACACGCAGGGCGGCTTCCCCGGTGCATCCGACCCCACGGCCCATGTGCTCTCCTCCGGTGCGCTTGCGGAGGTCGCCCGGTTCGTCGCCACCGTACGTGAGGTACCATTTGCGAAGCCGCTGCCGAAGAGGGAGGCCAGTTGCCGCAAGCGGTGGGAAAGCTTTGCTGCAGCAGGGGAGGAGTCGCCGCTGAGGCATGTGCCGCTTTGGCTGCCGCGCTTCCTACGGGGTGGGAGAAGGACCATCAGATGCGTGGCTGCAACGGCAGGGCAGAGGCAAAGGGTGAGGAGGAAGACACAGGTGAAGTGCTAACTGTGATGCTGGCCAATGGTAATAGCGGCAACATTTCACGTAGGGGAGCAGTGCCAGAAAAAAGGGAGAAGGTGTCGTTTAGTGTGCCGGTGAACAAGCGAAGGCGAATAGGACCGGTCAAATGTGATGTTGGTGGCCTAGAATAATCCATGAAAAAGTTAGGATAATTTGCTACAACAGAAGCAGGTTGTGTTTTTTTAGTTTCGAACCCAGTCATAAAATGAAAGTGTCTCTGTAGACCAGCAGGGCAATACATGTTACTTTCATGTACATCTTCTGATCAAAATTTTTGATCAATGATATATGCTGCCAAATTTCGTACTTGCTGTTTTGTGCTCAATTTAATACATGTTATTGAATGCAGAAATATGAGTTATTTTCCATCTAGATATAAACTTTTTGGCTTCTATTTTGCTACCGGAGAGTTGTCCTTGAGCAAGAGAGGTATCCTTGAGCCAGCGATGCGAGGATGGGATATGATTAGTTGTTGCAATCTGGGACTGGGAAAACTTTGGCCTTTGGTATTCCAATAATGGGTGCTGATTATTTACCAAAATTAAAAACACTAGTAAGCTTGGCTCTTTTAACATACATTTTTCTCTTTCTCCTATATTCATTTGATTCCCATGTTTGCTGCATTTAACCATCCTGTAAGACTTCCCTTGGCTATTGTTTTGGCACCAACAAGAGAACTTGTGAAACAAGTAGAGACAAGTGGGAATTTCTTGATTCGTCCCCTTGGAAACTATATGCGTACATGGAGGATTGCCAGCAATTGAGGAAACTTAATTATGGTGTGTATGTGGTCATCAGGACACCTGGATGGGTGATTAATCTGCTAAAAAGAGGTTTTCTGAGATATCTGATTTGTTGTTCTAGATGAGGCAGACCAGATGTTGTCAGTGGGTTTTGATCAAGATGTTGAGGCAATTTTGGAGAGAGTGCCTATGCAGTGGCCAATATTGATGTTCTCTGCACCTATGCCAGTCTTGATACGGAAGCTCACACATAAGTTCTAAAAAAATATCTTATAAGTTCAACTTGATTGTTTTATGCATTTATTGCTAAGTTTCATGACTTGAAGTTCCTGCACATGAGTCTTGGAACTACTTTGTTTGCATGAGTTCCTGCATATGTATTGTCTGTATGCTTTGCCTCTTTAACTTGGAACCAAATCAGCGAAAGCAACAACTGTTTTGTTTGATTGATTCATGTGTTTGCAAGTTAAACAAATACTTGGACTCTTTTTCATTGCTACATGTGATCTATCTTGAATTCTCGATCCAGAGTGCATGCAATTTTTCATATCTTGGTCCGTTAATATGATTTGTTGAAAGTATGTATCTTATATTGATCAATTTGTTATAATGGATACTTGATCTTTGATTTTTCTACAAATTTAGTACGTTCGATCTAAAGTGTGCATTTGGGAACATTTGAATGTCCTACTCATCAGACAATTAATTAAACAGATCTAGAATGTGTCCCAACAGTTCTATGTGCCATTTTAGGATTCATTTGCTGCATAAAACTGATATATTTATTTCTTTTTCCTTCATAGGTGGGCGAGGATGGCAAGAAGCTGGCCAAAGGAACCACATTGTATTCTATCTCTTCAGAGAATCTCAAAAAAGACAGATGTCCTTGTAAAAGCGATTGAGGTATAGGGATTTCTGTGTCATTTCGATTTGATACTTTCCCACTGATATCTAATTTCATATTGATGTTAGGAATATACTAAAGGTTGCAAGTGCTTTGTATACCCACTGATATCGATGAGCCAATGTTTCCAGTGCGAGGCTCTTCATGGAGATATCAGCTCTTCATAGTTTTTGTTTTTAACCTGGACTGTTCAATTTGTTATTTTTCAAGCTAAATCTGCCCCAAAAGGTCAATGCTATTATGAAATTGAAGGAGAAAACCTCTTTTCATTTGCTGAATTTCTCCAATCCTGCACAACAGGACATCCTTCCTACTACTAATTGTTGTTGCAGGACTGATGCTTCTTATCTCGAAGATAACGGGGCAGGATTAGGAGTCTGCATCAGTTCTAGCAAACAAGAGATTGCACCATGGTTTGACATACCCTCTTGTGGCTTCGCTTGTTGATATGAGGTGTGACCGGAAGAGGCGAGTGGACTCCACGACCGCTCGTCAGTTGCCAACGCGATAGCATTAGGAGCTCAGGGAGTCAATGGCAGATCCTGCAGTGTGGTGCACCACTATCCGGACGACGGCGACAAGCAACAGGAGCACAACTGCACACTGGCAGGGAACGCCTCTGTTCATGAGGGAGGGCTAGAGACTCGCACAGGGTCAAGTTGACATATCCGGGAAACTTACAAATGCAATTAAATTGCAATGAATGCATGTGGTCGGAAAGGTGAAACTCTTAAATGGAAAATTGCATTCACTTGGCAGGTCTAAGAACATCTCCAACAACTCTTGTAAATTGACTTATTTGTTGGATATAGAAAACATGAGAAGAAAAACGGATTCCAACAGCTTTTTCTTTCTCCTATTTCTTTCGGTAGCCATCCTAGCATCTTGGCAAGTCAAGTTTGATAGGGCTTCACCGTACTCCATCCTATGGTTGGAGAGAAAAAAGGAATGACATATTGATCTGGCAGTCATGCATGCGTTCGGTTCCTTTTGATTTGAGAGAAAAAAGGAAGTAAATAATAGAGTGGAGGAAGTTTTTTTATGACACGCGTGGAGGAAGTTTTAATATAGTCTAGATTTACCTACTCTGTTGTAACAACACATTATTTTAAGTGCTATTTTTTTACAAGAAGGTAAAAACTCTTAATTTAGAAAATTGGACACAAGAACTATTTGAGATGCTCTAAATGGTCCAAACGCCACCAGAACAAATGCATGTAGATCTATCGGTACTCAACGTGCTCCCCTTTATTTAGAGCATCTCTAAGAGAGGCCCAAAAACTCTCCCAAAATCAAATAATAGGGGATTTAGTCTAAAAAACTCATCTCCAACAGTCTTCCAAAACCACCCTACATTTAGTTCCCCCTAAAATCTTCTCACTTGTAGCTAGAACAGAGGGGATCCGGATCCCCAATCCTTCTATTTGTAAGAGAATTAATGTTGTTGTGGCCCAAAATGCTGATGTGGCCCAATCAAAAGTATTCTTGACCATTTTTTATGGGTGACTGTTGGAGGAGGGAAGAAAAATTACTCATAACAATTTTTTGGATGCTAACAAAAACATGATTTAGGGGTCAATTTTTCGGGAAGCTTTTGAAGATGCTCTTATTTCACCATTATTAATATAAATGTATGCATGGTTTACACAGTAACTATTTCAGTTACACATAATTAACTCCACATGCGGGCACCCCACTATATATTGCTACGGAGACTCATTTCTATGTGTCGAACTGTCAATTAACTAAGGCCTTTTGCTTTCAAGTTTTCAACCAAACATACTAAGTCACATACAGTTCTAGCAAACAAGAGATTTCAGCATGATGAACATCGTGTCCCTTGCGCTCTTTGGATGCCTACTCGTTGTGGTAGCAGAGTGTAATAATCCTTCTTCGCTTCACGTATGATCGTGAATATCTACAGTTTCTCACTAATTCGTGGTAAATAGTATAATTTGCGCATACATGAAATGCAATATATTTATCCATTACATATTTAGGTCATCACCAAAAGCCGCCATTCGAGGCAGGTGGTGTTGGTGCAGCAGAGAGTAATCTTGGCAGCAACACGAGTACTAATGCTACTGCAGTCAACTCGTCTTCCTTAGACGAAGACGGCAGCAAGCTGAAACTCATATTTTGCTTCATACCAAATCTCAACAAACCTATCACCTACTGCTGCATGACGCCTGAAAACTGTTTCAGCTCGGAAGAGGAGTGCTGGAAACACTGCATCGTGTGTGACCCTGATTGTCGCCCACCTCAAAATAAAACTTTGATCGGTGGGGCATTAGATGCTCTAGGGGACGATTAGCGAGGTAATGTCCCTGATCTGAATCTGTTCTCTCGGCCCAATCATGAAATAAAGATACTATGGAAAGTTCTCGCAATAGGAACGTGCTATATAGTCTTCCCCTTGCAAAAAAAAAAAAAAAAGGAACGTGCTAGTCTTCACCTGGTATTCGTTTTCTTGCAGCGCCATATTAATTTCCTTGTGGCAAATATCAGCAATCGCATCCACTACTATAAATAAACTCGTTCAAGCTTCCATTGTGATCTGCAAAACGTGCTCAAGTATCCATAAACAGGTGATCTTTCTATTATTACCTTCTATTCTATTATTGTTACCTTTTATGCATGGTGGTATCCCGCTATATTATATTGCTGTATAGCCATTGAACCAGGCCTCTTTCTTCCAACCGAACAAACCTGTCAATTACTCTTGCAGCAAGAGATTGCACAACGATGAATGCCGTGTTCCTCACGCTCTTTGGATGTCTACTCGCTGTGGCAGGAGAGTGTAAGTATCCTTCTTCTTTTTCGAGAATAATAAGTATCCTTCTTCAGTTCTTCTTTCACTTCCGGTTATCATGATGAATATCTACGGTCGTTTCTGGCTATTTCGAGACCAATTGTCTTTAATTAAGCAAAGCAGTTACAAATGCAATGTATTTATGCTTAGGTCGTCCTGAGCCGCCCCTGGAGGCAGATGGTGCAGCAGGAAGGATCTACGTCGATAACGCTACGGCAGTAAACTCGTCTTCCTTAGACGACGGAAGCAAGCTGAAGCTGATATTTTGCTACATACCAAGTCTCAAGGAACCTCCCATCTACTGTTGTGCAACGACCCGAACATGTTTCGAAAGGAAAGAGGAGTGCTGGAAACAATGTATCGTGTGTGACCCTGATTGTCATCCGCCTCAAAATAATATAAAAACTGTCGGGTATTAGATGCTTTATCAGGATGCTACATTGTACTGCTTTAGAAGTATTGTTCCTGATCCTTAATCCATATGTTCGCCTTTAGCTGATTGAAATAGCATGTTGTCTCAGTCAGACGTTACCTCGTTTTATTTCCACGTGAGGTTTCTTTCAGTCGATGAACACTTAGATGCAGATCGGACAGCTAGGATCATGCCCAATGGTAACTGGTGTTTGTTGTTGGCAGCAGGTTCAAACCGGAATTTCAGTCGACTGACCACCAGAAGATATATATGCTCTGATTGAAATACCATGCATCCAGTTCTGGGTACAATCAGCAAAAAAGGGGCATTTGCTACTGGAGCAATTGTCCCAAGGTTTCCAGCCCTTGCGCTCTGGCGTCTGGCTGAGCCGAGATCGGGGTCCACAATCCTATTTCAAGTTAAACTGAACAATACACAAACTACATGATGCTTAATGCAAAATCAACAAGATTAATCGAACATGGATCTGGCGGCTCATCTAGTTCAAAGAAAGCATGGATCCATGAATCTACGGATCTACCAGGCGGCCCGAACATTATTCACAATCGTTGTCCAGTTTTAACTTTCCTGAAAAGGGCTGGAATTGTTGTGACAGGGACGGCTGACCATGCATCGAACTAGCAACTTAGTCGTCAGATTAGTTAAGGCGCGCAGCATGTGGACCATGTTCCTCGGATTATCGAACTAGCAAACCTCGGAAAATCTCTTTGGTGATGACCACTAAACGAGAACCTAGTGGTCACCCTTAGACCACTAAAGGACAAACTATGAATCATTTCTTACTTTTCTCTTTTCTTCTTCATTTTCTTTCTTTTTTTCTTTCTTCTTCCTCCTCCCTTCCTTTTTCTTCTTCCTTCCTCCTCCCTTCTCCCTGCACCCGATCCGCAATGCCGCGCCGCGCCGCCATGGGCCTCCGCCCTCGACTGCCGCATTGCCGAGACCACCACGCCGCAGCCACGCCGCTCCCGCGCTCGGTTGGGCTCGCCAGCGCCGGAGGTCGCCGCCGGAGCTCGCCGGAGCTCGTCGAAGCTAGAAAAAAACAAAAATGTTGGATCCACATATGAAAATGCTGGATGAAAAATAAAATGTTTCGTCAACATTTGAAAATGTCGGGTCAAAAAACCTAAATGTCGGGCAAACACGTCAAAATGTTGGGTCAACATCTAGAAATGTTGGGTCAACATCCGGGAAAAGCCGGAGAACGAAAAAATGCCGTGTCAACATTTCGAAAAATGTCGTGTCAACATTCGGAAAAAGTTGAAAAAAATATTGTACCAACATCCGTAGAAATGTTGAATTAACATTTGAAAAAAATTATGACGTGAAGGAATGAAAAGAAAAAAATATTGGGTCAAAATTTTCGAAAATGTCGAGACAACATTTGAAAAAAAGTATTTGAAAAGAAAAAATGTTGAGCGAACAATAAACATGTCATCGGAACGTTGGATCAACAAAAAACATATTGTCTGAATTGTTCACCTGACTTTCCGTATTTGGCTATGTCTAAAAACGGAAAGCTTCCTAAAAAGAAACGACCGCTAGAAGTGAAAAAAGTGGTGACCGCCAATTAGTCTTCCCCGTGATGGCGGCATGTTGATTTGCCGAATAACTAGCAAATTAAGTCAGATTATATAAGGTTAATTAAAAGGCAACATATCCTATTCGGCTCCGGTCACCAAAACTGATCGATCGGGACCAGGCGGCTGACGTGATTAGAGTAGGGGGTTATCTGCAAAAACTGATTAGCAAAGGTAATGGTGGGAGGGTTTAAATGCTAAGTTAGGCCATCTCTCTCTCTAACCACCGATGATTAGAGATTCTAGGATCCTAATTCGAGTTTCCAATGGTTGCATAGGGTGGCTAGTTTCCATAGGATATGTTGCCAATTAAAAGCCTTCCGTCCCTTTCCGTAACTAGGACGGGTTACTGTAATCACTAGTCAGCTTCTTTTTGTGTAGAAAATTAAAAAAATCAAACAGGCGTGAGCAAATGATAATATTTTTTTGTTACCATATTTATTTTCTTGGAAGATTAGGAATAGAATCAAAACTTAGACTTGGTTCTTTCTGGTTTATTATCTTGTCATCTATGATGCTGTTGTGTTCTGAATTCTTTCTAGTATTATGGTAACATACCTCTCAACGTGTTCAAGCATCCATAAACAGGTAATATTCCAAATCAGGTAACATACCTCTCAACGTGTATGACCTGCTTTGAGAGGTATGATGCTTGAGCCTTTCTTCCATTATCTATCTGAAAATAACATACCTCTCAACGTGTTCAAGCATATATATATAAACAGCTAATCCTCTAAATACTACTATATTAGGATATGGAAGTCCGAATTAATTTACATATAAATTACTATTATTACCTTCTGTGTACGGTATACCTTCTCTGCACAAAGTACTTTTTGGTTTTCTCTATTTATTTCCATCTCTGTTATTACCTTCTATATATATATATATATATATATATATATATATATGATGTGGTACCCCGCTATATTATTATATCTCTATGGGCCAATGAACCAGGCCTCTTGCAAGCAAGATATTAACTGCGCAACGATGACGAACATCTTGTGCCTCGCGCTCTTAGGATCTCTACTCACTGTGGCAGCACATTGTAAGTATCCTTCTTCCACTTCCAGTATGATCATGAATGTCTACATTAGTTTCTCAGTAATTCATGGAAAAAAATATAATCTCTGCATGCATTAAATTAATAAAGCCTTTACAAACACAATGTAACCCTTTATTATTCATTAAATGTTCAGGTCATCAGCAACCGCCCTTCGAAGCGGATGGTGCAACAGGAAGGATCTACCTCAGTAATCTTGGCAGCAACACGAGTACTAACGCTACTGCGGTCAACTCGTCTTCCTTAGACGATGGCAGCAAGCTGAAACTGGTATTTTGTACCGTACCATACTTAAAGACACCTACCGTCCACTGTTGTGCGACAACTAATAGTTGTTTCAAAACGAAAGAGGAGTGCTGGAAAGGCTGCATCGTGTGTGACCCTGATTGTCGTCGGCCTCAAAATAATACTTTGAACGGTGTGGGGCATTAGATGTAATGTGTCTGATCCTGAATCTGTTCGGATCAAGAAAAACAATAGGGAGCACGTTTAGTCGTTTTATCTTTTTTCGCAATAGGAGCTTTCTAGTTTTGAGCTGGTTCAAATAGCAGGTTTGTTGCAGTTGAGTCCAATAGGCAATGGCATAATGAGTCATCTTTGTGTTTTGGTCATTCTCTTAATTGAAGAGAAAGTGGTATTCTGCCATTTCACTACACGGGAGAGGGCGTATGGCAAATTTTTAGTGTCTCCTGGAGATGTTCTAATTATTATTTGCAGAGTCCACTAGTAAGGCAGACTAGACCTTTTCTCTTATTCAAGCTAAATTGTTACTAGTATCTTTCAGTCAAGAGCAACGGTCAACTATACCATGGACCACTTCATGTTATGCATGTAGCTCTAGGAATGAACCAGTCAAGACGCGAGTTATAAAATACTGATACTATGCAAATCGATGCAGAGCCGAGCCCAGAGTCGAATTCTAGGACTCATCAGTTCTGACGCGCTCAAACCCTGAAATATTTGACCATTGCTACGACTCTAACTGGTTCTTCATAACCGAACGAATATAATCTAGGCCAATATTGATATTATAACTTGACCTGCGGTATAAGCGTACAACACGATCAGTCAAGCCCAACAAATTTAAAACATCTTCCCTTTCACCAAAAAGCAGTGGCGAAGCTTAGAAGGGGTCAAGGTAGGTCATGGCCTCCTGCATAACACACTTTTGCACTAAATAAATAGTGAATTAAGTAATGTTAATTCTTATTTTTAGAGTTAGCAAGGGAGGCCGCCCCTCTGCCTCCTTGCTAAATCTTCACTAGTGTCATAAAGATATATTCCCTCCGTTCATAAATTATTGTCGCCAGTGAGTTATTTATTCAAAGAGAATTGTTGTAGAGCTAACCCGATCGTTCAACTCTGTTCCGACTTGGATGAATATATGGTAATTAAGTGTTTTGAATTTCCAAATGATGATATAGAGTTTCTATAATATCTTGAGTTGTACATGAGGAGGACAATCGGGTTGGACCTATAGCGGTACTCTTATTCAAATATAAAAATCTATAGGCTATATTTCAAGTGTCTTTAATGATGGAACACATTCCAACAAAATATATGATTTTAACCTTTATTATGCTATATTTATACCATCTTTGTATTGATTTTAACCTTTATACCGTAGTTTTTTTTTCTAGAATGAGTATAATTTTTAAAATGTGGAAAAAGCATTATTTAGTTAATTAGGTTCAATTTTCAATAGATTAGTTAAATTTCTTTTTTTCGAAACTGATTGTTAGAAAATAATAAGAAACCGATAACCGACCATGATAAGTACTGATAACCGCATTAACTGATTGCCCTGGCCTAAAATTAGCCTATGAAAATCTGAATTAATTTAAATATAAATTAATTATTTACTATTGCTATACTAATATTACATTCTATGGTATCTTCTCTCTCATAATTAGATATTCGAAGATATGACAGGTGTTACCTCGCTATCTGTCAATGAACCAGGCCAACTACTTAATTACAACCATAGACCAGGCCACCTGCTTAATTACAACCATAGTCTATAATACAGTTGTAGATAAGCACAAGATTGCACTAATTAAGATGAACATCCTCCCGTGGCAGAACAATGTAAAAACACATACTTTATCTGCTTCATGAACATCCATCAAGTTTGTAAAAATGGGACTCCCAAACATCTAGGTTTAGGGAGTTTTTAAATAATGGAGCAAGAAAATCCGACTGCTCCAAGAATTCCAGATATGTGGCTTCTAATAATTCAAAGTTTCATTATATATAGATCATAATGACCCTCAGTCATTCGATGGAGATGATGCAACAGGAACCTTAATAATCTGAGCAACATGAATGCCAATGCTACTGTTGTCAACTCGTCTTCCTTGGATGATGGAATCAAGTTGAAATAGATATTTTGGTTATACTAAATTTATTTTTTTCCCTTTTTTTTGAGACCATCATACCAATTTGTCTTTAAACTTGGAAATCAGATTTCGCACTGCAGGGCATATGCTCCAGGGGAAGTTACAAAAGAAAAAAATGTGCTTGATCCTAAACCTCCGGATCTCGAAAAACAACACAGGATGTTCTAATCCTCAAGTGATGGAAATGCTGCGTAGGTTTATGATTCAGTATAAATGTTATTTCTAACAAACAAATCGAACTGTCTCTTTTTTCTCATCGTATGAAACAACAATATCAAAGTGACATGTTTATAGATCTAACAAAATGAGTCGCAGCGACCACAACGCGATGGCGCTCTGATTTCAGCCCGGGGTCAACGTGCACGCCAGCTCCAAGGCTGACCTGCTCAAGGCGGCATCGATGCATTAACAACACTCTGGGAGTAGGGATACCCACATTGAACAGAGCGTTGGTCGTCGAGCTCTGAAGTACAGTATAGGTTTTCCATGATTCTCTTTCATACTGTGGCTGTTGTCCTTAAAAATGCCTATTAGCATACGGACATGGGTCCGCATAGAGTGAGCGTTCGTTCATCATCGTACTGAAAGAGAGAAATGTCGTCGCAAAAAAAGAAGGAAGAAGAGATAGCGATGTAAAAAAGAAAAATATATGTGAAAGAACAGCTACATGCACGTGTTCTATTCAATGTCCAAATAATGCTTTGGTGACAAAGACAGTGGCTAAATTCCAAAGGTAGTAGACAGCTGCAGAACAGTGTTCTATTCAGTTTGACCTCTGTCAATTTTGTGAACCGGTGACTTTACTCTGTTATCCGATCCACTGTACATAGTCCTACGTGTCCATGCCATCGAATGGACCCTAGCGTATGATAACCAATGAAGCGGTCCAGTATTTACGTTTTACGTCGGTGTATACAAATACGGAGGTTTCTATGTAGCCAGGTCAAGAGAGTTGACAGTTTAATTTGTAAACTTCTTCTTAATGAAAAAGCAGTGCTTCTGCCTCTATTAGAAAAACAGGTTACAGTTTGGACATTTGCAAACTCAAACAGACTATTCGGGTCCTCAGTCTCTTGTCTGTCAAATATTTCTTTATCTGTGTCTAACGGTTTCTAGTCAAGAGCAACTGTCAACTATCAAGGACCTTTTCTTAGGTGTTCTGATCCGTTCCGCATCATGTACCGTGAACGGAACAGGTCAACATGCAACAAACAGTATGGTAGTATATGGCTATTCTATCTGCAGTATAAAAATGCAGAACACTGGGGACCAGTTCTGGAGTTTCCACGCCTTCAAAACAAGAAACAATTGACCATTGCTACCCACAATTTAGTGCCCAGTAAAGAACTATGAGCGTAATTAATCTTCTAGACCAGTAGTGATCTGATAAATAAAGTAGCAGCTGAGACTGGCTGCTTCTCGTTGATCTGCGCTGTACAACACATGCATGATGCGTAGTACTTATCAATGGGCCAGGACGAAATAAATCCCCTTCTGTTTTGCTTTCGTTCTTGACCGGATCAACATTTTTTTCCTCTGTAATAATCCATGCATCTGATAAATTTGATGCTTGATTTTCCTCAAAATTTTGATGCTTGACTTGTAAAAGTTCTCCGGTCGCTGTAAGTTTTACCGGCTAGTTCAGAGGCTGATTGATGCACATCACTCGGCTTCTGAATATGACATGCCCATTCGTTGTTTTCTTTGACATTGTTTGGATAGACTTCATACAAGTCTTTGTTATGCCGACACATTTAATGTTTTTTTAACATTGCTAATGACTAAATGGCTTTCATCTTGGAAGTAACAACTTGAAATTGTGCTAAATTTGATTGTTTTGAATATTAAAATCTTAAATTGATTCATAATTTTCTTTTGAAAAAAATTGAATGGAGGCACCGGCAATGGACGTGGTTGGCACAATGTACACATTATCCAGAAGTCATTGGCAAGTTAGCGCATTATGTCTTACTAACAGTCTTCATGCTATAAATGATAGAGGTAGTGCACATAAAGGGCGATTTGATCAATGAATAGGTGTTGTCCATGGCTCTCTTCTTCACACTGAGATATTCATAGGTTGTATTATTGAGCTCTTAGACCGCGTTCGATAGAGTTGACTTTGATAGTCCATAAATGTCTGGGCTTCTCCAAAGTCTAACGCAGAACGTTTCAATTGCACCATATAAAAGAGTAAATTATGTCCTCTGACTGTTGAGGAGAAGTCAAAGATCCATAACTGGTACAAGACAACCTATGAAATTTTTGATTTAACCCATGTCTTGCATACATAATCACTTTGTTGTGTGATGCAATGTTCACAAGCCCAATATGCATGCATACCCTTTTGAGATAATTATTCATCTCTTCTTGTTCAATCATTCTGGAATTAGGAGTTGAACTGAACAACCATCAGGCACCTCCAGGGAGATCATACCAGTGGACTTCTAAATTTAGAAATTTCGTCCATACCAAGGAACTTTTCAACATTCAACACAGAATTTAGTACTTCTGGTATCGTGCAAGCATGCAAGCTATAATCAATTATTGTACCTTGCAACTGATTATAATGAATCTTTATGCATTCTCAAGATCAAGTATAGACTACATGCTTTCTCAGGACAGGACCAAGTCTTTTTTATATCTACAACAATATTTTTTATGGTTATGTGCAAGATTTTCCAAGTTCTCCAGGAAAAAAAGGTTTATGTGATCTTTAAATACACATGCATAACACCTCATAATTTGGGCCATGTGTACTATTGTAGCATTTAATCCATGAGATTAATCCATCGTTAGCATAATTAAACAAGAACTGAGTGTGAAGCATTATCTTAAGATGTGAACATAAACACTGCAGCTAGGCCACCAGAGCCAACAGCTCCTCACCATCCGCACCTTGGCCTTTTCTGAGCGGAACAAGTATACCTCTTGATCCTCGCTTATTTTATAGATAAAGAAGTCTTCATACTGTACTTTGTCTAGTTGCAAGAAAATTGAAGTCCCCGAAGCAGCCTGGTCAATCCCAGTGGGACCTTAGTATTTATGGCTGGCCATTCTAGTCTTCTCCTTAACAGTTGCAGTCTCGCTCTCGCAGGGACATATCCTTCTCTTCCTCTTCTTCTCTCTTCCTGCAGGCTTCATCATCGATCTAATCAAAGAGACGCCTTCCATTTACCTATTAATCTGCAGGTGATTTTTTGTGCCTTTTTCCCATCTATTGTTTACTGAATGGATTCTGTGTAGATTTATTCATATTCTGGAGATTACAGGCCGTCCTGCAAATTTGTTTGTCCTGTATTCAATATCACAATGAGATCCTAGTTCCTTGTCTAATAAAATTTTGCTAAGTTATTAGCTAATTCGAGGTGTGAGTTCCATGCATATGTGCAAACTTAGCCGATTCACTGATCTTTCTCTTCTAAGCTGTTACAGAAGATAGATACCTAATTTAACAGTTTAACTTTCGAGTTTCACTATGCAACACTTTCTTGATTCAATGAAGTTATTATATATCAATCTGCGTAGCTTCTTTAGATTTTCTGTAGAAACTTTTAGGGTTACAATTCTTTATGCCTACTTACAAATTTCTGTCTCATGTAGTAGTCACCAACGTTGTATCTCTGAAGATTCTTAGTACAAGGAAGAGAGACCCCTGCAAAGCATGGTTTGCTTCCCAGTGTTATGGAGGAAGAATTCTCGTAGCCAAATTGTGCAACATGACCACGGTATGCTTCTGTACTTTTAGTTCTTATAGCTTCTGTTCTTATTGAACATGTCAATAACTTACTGTAGTTGATCCGATCCTGATCGCAGACATCCCAATCTCTGGCAATAGAAAAATCTACTCGTTTAAGGAACTGAGGAAAGCCACGAGAAATTTCTGTAAGGGAAACAAGCTTGGACAGGGTTCTTTCGGCTGCGTCTACTTGGTAGGTTGAGAAACCAGTTGCTCTAATATCTGATTCAGACTTCAGAAAAAAGGAACTCTCCAGAATTGAGCAACTTCCATCATCCTAATATTTGGGCCAGCTTTTGATCAGCTCATGTTCTGACATGAATTCCACAGGGAAAGCTGAGGAATGGTGAGAAAGTCGCCATCAAGGTACTCTCCTCAGAATCGAGGCAAGGAACAAAGGAGTTCCTGAATGAGCTGAGTGTCATCTCAAACATAAGTCATCCCAACCTTGTCAAACTGCTTGGCTGCTGCGCCGATGGAGGACAGAAGATGTTGGTCTACAATTATATAGAGAACAACAGTCTTGCACAAACCCTCTTTGGTAAATGCTCAAACCCAGAAAATTTGAGTGGTGAAATGGCCTCAACTGAAACTCTAAATTCTGATGATTCATATCATGGCGTGTCTTCAGGCAATTCCCACAGCGGCATCAAGTTTGACTGGAGGACGCGTGTGAAAATCTGCATTGGCATCGCAGACGGGCTTACTTACCTTCATGAGGAAATCCGGCCACCGATCGTCCATCGTGATATCAAGGCGAGTAACATTCTCCTTGATAGGGACTTGAGTCCCAAGATAGCGGATTTCGGGCTGGCGAAACTCTTTCCCGGCAACATGACACATATCAGCACCAGGGTTGCAGGAACACTGTAAGAAGTAGCACTTTTCTCTTTGATATTTATATCTTCTTTGATCTTGCGGATATAAAGCTGTGGTTAGAAAAATAATTGAAATTGTTTATTTCTCAGAGGATATCTGGCTCCGGAGTACGCTATCCGAGGGCAGCTAACAAAGAAGGCTGATGTCTACAGCTTTGGAGTTTTGCTGCTTGAGATTGTCAGTGGCAGATGCCACACCGACCCTAGACTGCCCCTAGAAGATCAGTATCTCCTAGAAAAGGTAAAGAATAATGGCGAAAATGACAATGTAATATATATTTTATTTCCGTATGACTCATGAAAGACCAGTCTTTCATTCCCTGGCAAATTAAGGGTGCGTTCGTTTTCTGGGATCTAAACTTTAGAGCTGTCACGTCAAAAAGAATTTTATTATTTAAAAATAGTAAATAAAATTTAATTATAAAATAAATTACAGGCCCCTAGACTAATTTACTGAAACGAATCTAATGAGGTTAATTAAGTCGTGATTAGAAGATGGTTACTATAGCATCACTTTAACAAAATCTAAATTAATTAAGCTCATTAGATTCATCTCGAAAATTAGCATCAACTAGTTTGTATGCCCGTGCGTTGCTACGGACTATATATGTTAATTATTATAATCCCTAAAATGTTATAATTTTATAAACTATATACATTTCATTATAGTAACTAATTATAAAAATCCAATTTTCTCAGGATTTTACCCTATATTCCCCACAAAAGAATATCATGGATATATAATTTTCATAACAACTATAGCATATTAAAAATAATTTAAACATCATTTGCTTAGCTGAATATAGAATTGGACAAAATCAGGAATGACTGATTTCTATAGTGGCTTAAAGTGGATTCTAATAACTATCATGACATTTTTAATCGTTCTTAATTCAACAGTAAACTCACACCAGTAAGAATTACATTTTATAACTTTTTTTTTGAAAAACTGTTATATCTATTGAAAAATGTAGGATGCCACTACTACGGAGAGCAATATCTGAGAGCGCATAGCAACCTTGAGTCTCTGTACTATCCTTGTCTCAGCTTTATTCTATTTTTTTGTATTCTATTCGCATTGGATCGGTGGTAAGCGCAGCAGCCGCCGTGCAGCCCGTGTGCTCATTGTTAGCTCCATGGATCTTTTCGCCTTTTTTTTCTTCTTCTCACAATAGTAGACAACCATCAACCATATCCCACTGCAAGAGTACAAATATCGACATCAGGCTTGTTAATTAGCCTCGCCCTTCTTCGCTGTGAAGACATGGCGATGTATGCATCTAGCTTTCATTAAAAAAAAAATGAATGCATCCTGGAGTACTCCATTCACCAGCACGGCTGCACGGATTTGTTCGAAGCCATGGTTGAGCCCGGCTACCTGGACTCCTGGAGCTGGAGCCGAAGACCGGCATATCTGACCGTGCACACCTCGTGGAAGGAACGCACGTGGAATGCTTTCCCATATGAGCTGCCGGCAGAGCTATCTCTCCAGTGCTAATCTCCTCGTCGCCGGCGTGACAGCTGAAGCCACGACCATTTTTGCGTCGCCAAAGCTCTGTTCACGGTTCCTCCGTATCCCCATCTAGATTGACAGAGTCGGCGGAGCGGTATGTGGCTGAAAAACTGTGGGAGTATGAATGTAGAATGTACGATTGCAGTAATTGTTCGCGAGGAGCCAAGAAGCTTCCAGTTCCATGGAGGAACTGACAACACAACCCTACCTGTCGGCACGTCTGGGCTAAGGGAGAAGACACGACGACGACCGGACACCACCAACTCGTGTTTTTATGAGTAGTAAAGATCTGTCAATAGGGTTTTGTCATTAAATTAATCGAAATATTCATAAATAATAAGATTCTCTTTGGTGTGACAGTCTTAAATTTTAGAGGCGAGGAAACGAACAGGGCCTAAATAGCTAGACGAAGAACCATTCTTTTCTGTCAAAGAATTGCAGTACAGCTATGCAACTATTCAGATGCTCCCTGTCAGGACATCAGGAATCAGGGCATGGCGTGTGAAAGTCGTGTTCACACTGTTTTAGAGACAAGCGCTAGGAAGCATTGTAAAGGAAATTACAAGGAAGGTGCCAGCTATTCATAGCAGTTAGTTGATTGGCCATGTATGCGATTGTGGTCAACTGTTTCTTTGGTTGCTTTAGAATATGTTCCCTGCAAGCCACTTGCATTGACAATTCAGCTGGTTCTTGTGTACTTAGTTTTTGAATTTTGGCCAACTTTTTAGTTCAGCTTATGCGTTCCGAAATTAGTTATTTATTGAAAACTTATTACGAGCTCATAAATTGCAGATAATATGGCATGGTTAAAAGGTTCTCATATATGTAAAACAAAATAAACACCTGAAATTTATGCTTGTTCATTCAGGTCTGGATGCTATATGAGTCCGGTGATCTAGAGAGCATCATCGACGGGACCTTGCAGCGGGATTTCGACGCCGAGGAAGCACGCCGGCTGTTGAAAATAGGCCTCCTGTGCACACAGGACACTACGAAGAGCAGGCCCTCCATGTCGACGGTTGCCAAGATGCTGAAGTGCGAGTGTGCTGTTAGTGACAAAATCATGAGGCCGGGCCTGATCACAGACGTCATGGACCTGAAAGTTAGGACAATGGAGCCAGTTCAGTTATCTCCGTCAATGTCTCCTATAGTGAACGACTCACACGTGTCCACACTTGCACTAGCTGGTAGCACTGTGGCGTACGAGTCAGTGATGGAAAGCCAACCATTTGATAGAGCAGATGCATAAGGAAAAAAGGCAGCCAATGGGAATGTGCATGGCTTATTTTGTTAGTGTCTTCAGTTTGCCAGCTCGAGTATTGTAAGAATGCCTGTTTGTACATAGGAAATCCCAATTTGATAGTATTTATGTAGGTTTTTTAGTGTACAAGTTTCGCATGCAAATCAGATCTATTAAAATTACTCATTTGGAAAAGAATCATATCCAGCAATTAAAAGCCACTCAAAGAATTTCAGAGCAGAAGCACATTTGTTTTTGTGTTCAACAATCAACATACTAGGAGAAGCACATTTGTTTGTGTTCAACAATCAACATACTAGCAGAAACACTAAAATATTTAAGTCACTCCACTAGTTTCCCAAGGTTTCAGTTCAGTGAAAGAGCAAGATAACTTGAGAGACATTTTTGGTCAAATATGACTGTATAATTACAATCTAAAAATGCTACCAGCCTACAGGACAGGAAAAGAAATAAACAATCCCTCCACTTTCAATTGATGGTGTTTGAAAGTTTCTCTATGGAGATCAATTTAAAGACAGATTATCAGTTAATGACAAAAAGAAATAAACCACTTCAAATAGCAAATGTGAAGTTAAAGACAAACACATTACAGTGTGCAAACAGAAGTTCACTTCGATCAGTTCTGCAGAACTTCTATTGATATCATCAGCATAAACATAAGCCACATACAAAAGCTGTGTAGCCAATCAGATATACATCAAGTCCCCCTTTTTTTCTTTAATAGTGACAGTTCAGAAAGAGCTCATAAATTGGCATCTCCAAAGAGATTACAACTGAGAACAGAACTGGCAACATCAAAACTCAGCCAGGCACCCTACTAGCGTGGTCTCCCCATCCGGTTCATTTCCATCAATTGTGTCAGAGTTACAGCACTCCATCTCTCAATACCTTCTTCCAGTTGAGCATAGAGTAGTCGCTTAACAGAGTCTATGCAAATACTTACGATGCCGAACTCATAGACCGGCATGCCATTGTAGAACTTGCCAACTCTAGGCATAAACAGCAAACCTTGCTCCATTGCAAATGCCTGGATAGACTCCTTGAAGGTCAAATCTGCCATGGCTGCTCCCGGCACAGCATGGTAAGCTTGTGCAGCCTGTGCTGCATCAAACTGTCGCTTTTCAGTGGCCCGCAAATAGCCCACATTCTCCCTAGCCCCAGGCTGCACCACCTCCAGTCCTTCAGCAGCTTGGTTCATCATGTCAAGGCCAGCAGTCAGAAGCATCCGTATGCGCTCATTGGCAAGCAACTCTGGTGGAAAAAGGCCCTTCCAGCCCTTATACCAGTTCATTATCTCATTGAAATCAGGATTTGGCGAGCACAACCAATGATACAAAACCTGCTGCCACTTGCTGAAGAAATCAATTTCCAGCATATGAACCATGTGGTGTACTGGGATTGCAGATGCCCATAGCATTACCCAGTTGAACTGATCGAACTTCTGGTTTGCAGGGTTGATATGAAATTCTTGCAGCGCCATCCTCAATTTAGGAATGATATAACGCACAATGAGGTCTTCCCAGCTTACTGAATCAAACACATCCTTCCATGGAGACAACACAGCATAAGCTGACGAATCATGTGGTTGCCATACATGAAGGACACTGCTCAGTTTGTAGCGAATAGAATGGCATAAGGTATCTATCCCTTCCTTTAACATTGGCAACCATGGGTGTACCCACACATGGATTGGTACATTTTCCCTGCGTGGGTCCCAAGAATCCACAGCGGCTGAGAGCTTCGGCATGATCACATGTTCTAGTATTGATTGAAGCACAATAGGTGGCAGCAACTGCTGCTTCTCCCATAATTCAAGAAAGTTAAGCATTGGTTCTGGTTCCCTAGCCTCCCATGAATTGGTTCCTGATATCCTCACAGCTGGTAGGATGACCTCACTAACAAGCTGCACATATGGCCCCATTGAAGCAGCACCACCTGCAAAATCAAAAGGTTGGTCCCCCTGCAGCAAAGCCTTCCATTTTTTCATTACATCCAAACCAAATTTTGGATCGTGCAAAGGTTGCCACCCCTGGAACACTCGAATCAGAAGTGGATGCGCATATCGGCAAGCAATCCATGCAATGCTGCACATCTTGAACTCTTCTTCGTGCTGCACCTTCATGTTCTGGAATGTGTGAAGCAACCCATCAAGAGTGAGCATGCCGGCTGTATCATCCATCCGGACCTGCTCTAGTGTTTCTGCAATCTTCTCCATAACCTGCAGCTGGCGCCTTTGCAATGCCTCCTGCTTGGACACTTTTTCCTGCTCCCGCACCAAGCTAGCCATCTTTTCCTGCTCCCGCCGCAGCTGCCCATCCAATCTCACAACATCGGCCTTAGCCTCGTCAACAAGCAACCGCACATTGTACTGCAGTTCTGGCATCGGCACATCATTTGCCTCCATCTCCTGTTCATCATTGAGCCCCCTCAAGTCAGTGAGCACACGTGCCTGTGGCCCTCGCATGTCAATTACCTTCTGGATAACTGCAGGCTGTTCATCCTGCTCCTGCTCTGCTCGCATGGCTAGCAACTCATTCTTTGTCAAGACAGGTGCTTTCTTCAAGCTGGCTTTCTTCGTCCATCGCTTCTCCTTTTTAGCAGATGCAGGTGGCGGCTGTGGGACCGGCAAGTTCTCCTTAGCTGCCATGGGCTTGGGTTCCTTGAACCCCTCCACGCTGCCGAGACCAGCGTTTTTAGGGCGTAATTTGCTCTCCAGTGGCGCGGTGATTCCCTGTGCATCCTTTCCAAGGCCCATACCTTCCTTATACCCCATCCTGGCCATCATCCTGGCCACAGCAGTATTAGCCTGGAGGCTCCCAGGGGCCGCCTGCTTACCAGCCCCCGTCCCCGCTGCCTGGCGGCGGCGCTCGGCGGCAATGCGCTCCCGCTCCTTCGCCTCCTGCCTCGCAGCGACGCCATCCTGGATCTTACCAAACATTGACGGCAGCATCTCAGTGTCGACGCCTGCTTCCTCCTCCGACTCTTCCTCGGTGGTGGTGGTAGTGGCGGCGGCGGCGGTGCGCCCAAGCCGCGGTCTCTCCTCGGGCTCCGGCTCCTGGGTGGGCATGTAGCTGCCCGTGGAGACGAACTGCACGGGCTTGCTGAGGTCGGGCTCGGACCCGTCCCTGCGGCGCTTCCGGCGGCCTCGGCGGCGGGACCCCTCGTCATCGTCGGAGTCGTAGTCGGAGTCACCCTCTGCGAAGACCCCGTAGAGGGCGTCGTCGCGGGTCTGCTGCGCCCGCTCTCGACGGTTCCGGTAGTAGAACTCCCCGTCGCGACCGAACACCCCGCCCTCGAAGTCCCCGTCCATGTCGAAGCGGTCCATCCCCTCCGCATCCTCCTCCATGGTTGCCTGCCCGCTCCTCTCCCTCCCCTCCGCTAGGGTTAGGGTTTCGCCCCTCAAATTTCCTCTCTTTTTTTTTCTTCGGGAAAATTGTTAGGAGGAGGAAGAACAATGGCCGCCAGAGTCAGAGCGCTCGTCTTCTGTCGCGCTAGGTCGGTACCGACTACCGAGACGATGCATTAGATCTGAACCGTCCAATCTCACTTCACACTCCTCGACCGCTCGATCGCCTACCGCCCACGCCGGGGGAAGCGCTAGCCAGTCTGTGCGTGTCCTTTGTACGGACACGTAAGCAGGGCTGGCGTGCGCGTCCGTCCGCTTCCGCCGGGTCGTCCCCAACCTCTCGTCGCGTCGCCCGGGTTGACCTTACCCTGACCCCGCCAATTACCTACCCGCGCTTACCATTTTCTCCTCCCTCTCCATCGAGGTGCTTCTAGATCGGTGGCGCGTGCCCCTCGCCGCCGCTCCTGACGCCTCTCACCTTTCCCGGCAGTGTTTTCCACCTGCCGTCCATTCTTGGAGGGAGTTGCTTCGAACCCGGCCGTTCCTGAGGTAATCGGTGAATCCAGCTCCTTCTCTGCATGTTGTTTTTGCATGATATGAGGTGAGTTTTGGGATGGAATTTTGTTTTGTATCGAGATCTAATCGCGTTGCTGCCTGGGAGCAGTGGTTATGGGATTTGGAATAGGGAAAATCGGAGCTTTTTTTCTGGATGATTCCGAGCTCCATGCTCTTGCTGACGTTATAGGGGACGATCTAGGCTTATGTCGTCGCTAACTGTTTGCTAACCATTTGATTGAGAGAGAAATATATAGAATTGAGTGGTGGGATTAGGATGGAACAGTGATAGGATTGTTTTGATTCTGTCCAGCTGTGCGCTCATTTGCTGTGGCCTTGGCCGGAATTTGCAGGCATGCAGAGCCAGATCGTGTGCCATGGGTGCAGGAGCCTTCTACTCTACCCAAGAGGCGCCCCCAGCGTGTGCTGCGCTGTTTGCCACACGGTGACCAGTGTGCCACCTCCAGGTAACACGACTGAGTTTCAGATTCTCACAATGAACTACAGAAATACATGCATTGGGCCAGGAAGAAAAAAAAGATGAAATATTTGTGTCGTGATTTAGATTCTTCTTGTTGACATCATAAATACCACGAGTGCAGCTTGGGGGCACAGAGGGGATACATATCCCTGATGATAGCAGAATTAAGCAGTGAATGCAGTCGGACATTGCACTGGAGGAGATTCTCAATTTGATCTTGCATAGGATAAATGCATTACCATGTTATTTTAATTTGAAGCACTATCTTTGCAATACCAGTAGCTGAGGGTTGACCCTTATATGAAGCTCCAACCTAATTATGCATCACCTTTTGCAGTTTGCATATTGCAACTCTCATGGTCCTATTTTCAATATATTTGTTGCTCAATTTCATAGGAAGGGGTTGGTTCATGTCCATCATTTAGTATTTTAGATGTCATTGTTTCAATGGTCCCTCTATCATTTCATTTCAAATATATTTATCGCTAATTTTCCTTCTGCTCCCTCACTATGCTTCACAAACCTCGTTGTCATATAATCTGGTTTCTACAAAATTAGCTTATCATGCTTCTGTCTGTCTTCTGCTCATTCAATTCCCATTACTTACATTTTCTGCTGGTGCATTGGACAGTTTTTGGTGTTTCACTTTCCTCTCACATTGTACTCTATCCCTCTCATTTGGTGCCATTCCACATCACCCGTGATGGAAATAAAAGTAACTTCTCTTCGGAGACAAAATGTTGGCTGTACAAACACTAATGTGCAAGGGCCAAGGCATTGATTATGGTGATGCTATGGTAGAAAGTTTGCAAGAAAATACCATATTATTATTGAAACTCTATAACAATTATGCCACCTCTTGGGTCTTCCCTGACATTTTTCTCCCTGGTCGTATTTAATACCTCTTTGTATGGCCTGTTTATCCGTCCCTATGTGCTTTTGGTTTTTACTGTCATGTAGTGTGTTTTAGTGTTTCTATCACTACTGTTTGAGACGAATTGTATGTGATGCTTGAATATGATCCATAGCCTTGGAGCAGCATAGGAAAGTGAACCAATTTCGTTTATAGTGCTTCATACACCAGATTGACATGATTCTGAAGAATGAGCAATACTCTACTGTAGGAATGGAGATGGCTCGACTTATTTGTGGTGGCTGCCAAACATTATTGATGTATACTCGCAATGCAACGAGTGTCAGATGCTCATGTTGTGACACTGTCAATCTTGTCAGACAAGGTATTGGTGTATGTATATAATATCTTGCAGATCCTTAACCTTATGAATTTAATTCATGAGAATGTTAAAATGTACTGGTAGGATGCATATTCTAAGACGTAAAGTGTGTTAATCTATTTACCAGTGGAAGTTTTTAACATGTTGAATTTCACATAAGCTGATTAGTATACATGGCGCCTTGCCTTCCTGCTACATTTACTGCTTGATTGATGATCGGAGTTTGGTTTTGCCCCCCCCCCCCTGCCCTGTATTACACGCATTTGGCTTTGTCTTCTTCCCCACAATGTAGTCCAATAAGCAAGGAAACATGGAAAATATAAAGACATAATCTGATTATTCCTTTTGTTCAATATGCAGTGAGTAGTATAGCTCATGTGAACTGCGGCCAGTGCCAAACAGTGTTAATGTATCCATATGGAGCACCATCTGTCAAATGTGCTATCTGCAACTTTATTACGAATGTTGGGGTATGTTAAGTTCTTTCTCAGATTCTCTGTGCTGCAAATGGTCTAATTTTCTAGTGACACCTACTTCATTACTAACACGATTTTGTGATCTCTTGACATCAGGTGACTGCTTTAAGACCTTTGCCACCAGCGCTACCTGCACCAAGTGCAAATTCATATAATGTCCCGTCAACTTCCGCTGTATGTTGATTTGATTGGGTGTCTGAAAAATTCATACTAATTAAAGTTGATTTATTTATCATGTGAATTACTTATGTTCTTTTTTTCTTTTGCCTTGAGCAGCCAACAAACCAATCACAAAATGTTACTGTTGTTGTTGAAAATCCAATGACAGTAGATGAAAAGGGAAAATTGGTAAGAATTTTCATTCAAGTTTGCTCTTCTCACTTGTGCATTTTCTTGCACACATTTCCATTTGCTCTCGTAAGTTTGTCATTTGTGTGCTTAAATTATTTTTGGTTTTGCCTACAGGTGAGCAATGTCGTGGTTGGGGTTACAACTGGTGGGAAAAAGTAATGTATCAGTACTCGGTGCAGCCTGTTTTATGTTTAATATCTGAAAAAAAGTTGAAAATACCTTGTATTATACTGCTTTTGGCTATCAATTGCTCGACAAGGGACCCTGAAGAGCATAGAGGCACGGCACACCTTTGCCTCAGCGATAACTCCAGGAACAACGAAGTGCGGGTGTGGATACTCAGAAACTGTAGCATGTTACCCTTGATTCTTTTGTATGTAATATGGGTTTCCCTAGACATTACAGCGTGATCGAATCCTCTCCCATGGGCACTTTCTACCTTCGCGGTGAATAACAACGAAAGACATTGCAGATGGCTCTTGAAGACAGGTGTGATGTATCTAATCTGGACGGTTTCCATCTGTATATGGGTAACTCTGGTTTGGTAAATGATAAGGACTTCTTCGGAGTTGACAGTAGGCACGCATGTTGTTTCTAGTTCTTTTTAAGCCCGTATAAGAGGACACAGCGACTTTCTCTGTATCTGGATTCACAAAGTACGTACCATTGTTTCTTGAAAAAAAGTACGTACCATCTTCCCTTGCACTAGCCTCACCTTATTTCTAGGAGCTATTGTGAAATATCTAACCTGATTATAAGCTCTATTGATTTTTATGCTCGCTTTGAATAACTACTCAAAGGAACTTCCTTGAAGATATATAGCGAATCAAAGTTCGTTTTGCTACTAATGAAGCGTTCAAAATAGGTGAGAATACTAGGCATGAGTTATGCATGACTTGAATATAGAGGGTGGGTGCAAAAACAACGAACTTAAACAAGTTTTCCAAGGAAATTGTGCACTCTACAATATCTTTCACCACTGAACCTGCAATTAATAGAGAAGGAAAACGGATCTGAAAAGGCGAGAGGCTTGATAAATGACTGGGAAATCACGTTTTAGATGTTACTAGTTGGGTAGTTAACTCTCGGTCCAAATTGGCAACAAAAAAAAAAATTAAAAAAGAATGGGGTGAGAGAGGCTCGAACTCTCGACCTCAGGATCACTCACGTAGCTATGAGACCTACGCGCTAGCCAACTGCGCCACCACCCCTTAATGCTTTGCTTTATTTGACTTTGTATATATAGTACATTATATTTTAAATGTTTCCAAATTCTGCACCTATACGTTATTTCCTTGGTAGTTGTATCTACCGATGAATTTCATTGCCTTTCTCCCAAACTCTCCTCTCGTACTTCATCTAGGCATCTAGCCCTGGGTACTAGCTGACGAAAGAAATCCGTCCGTCTGAAACATTTCTTCTTCTGCACTTCACCTCCTTGCTCTTGCTCGTACCTTACGAAAGGATCCAGTGGGGGCAAAAGCAAACACTGGAACGGTTGCATAAGTCAGTAACCCAAGCTTGCAACGCCTGATTACCCTGTGAAATGGGCAATGGCCATTGGCCACGAGCCCACCGCGATTCCCCAGCTCTCCGTGCCATAAGATCTCGCTACAGATGTTTGGCACCCAAATGTTTTCTCACTCACACTAGGCACTAGCTAGCTCGACCACTCAAACCATGGGCCTTGAGAACGGCAGCAACAAGCCTTCTACAGCGCCGTCTGCAACGACGACGTCAACCGGCAGCACGCTGTTGCAGCTCAGGGGCAGGTTCATCGCCTTGCAGCCAATTGTGCTGCGTGCGTCTGCGGTCCTGGCCACCGCTGTGGCGGCGTCGGTCATGGGGCTCAACACCCAGTCCTACACGGCGGTGGTCGCCATCATCGGCACCAAGCCGCTTATGCAGACGTTCACTGTAAAGTTCAGCGACACGCCTGCGTTCGTGTAAGTCTGCACAAGTTCACGCCTTTTCGTATACTGTCTTTTTCTGATCGAATTCTCAAAGTTTCGGCAGTAGTATGGTTCAGGCGATGGGTTGGGTTGTTTACTTTGTGCAGGTACTTCGTCGCAGCCAATGCCATTGCCGGTGCCTACAACCTGACGGTGCTGCTGACGAGGCGCCTAATTATGCGGCGAAGGACGTCGAGTTTGGTCGTACATATGATTGATATGGTGATTTCTGAATCCTGTGCTCATGGCATCTCTCATTTGACCGAAATGCATGCCACTAGATAGATAGTCGTCACAAACGCGATCCATATTTTATACTTAAGAAAGGGAACACTTGCGTTGTTTCATGATATATCAATTCTGAAATAGTCCTCAGACTCAGAATAAGACACAACGACATCAATTGTCAATCTTAGGCATAATTGCACTCTGAAGAAGTGAGCTGTCATGCTATTGCTATATAATCCAGTCAACTCTGATCGGAGAACGGAATTATGGATCATTATAGAAAGAGTGCTCGCGGGTGCTTAGTATAGAAAGAGAAAGTTCAGACCAATCAAGAATCTATTTTGGACTGTACAAAACTAGTTGCTTGACTGAAAAGTGCTGCTGCTGTGCTTATACGGGCATGCACTGTAGCGCATACGACAAATCTCAAGCCATTGTCAATTCATTTGAATACACAAGAATATTTTTCTCTCTGTTGTCATTGGCCCAGGTGATCGTGGTTATGTTGGCTACCGGTGCTGGCACAGCGGCCTCCATGGCGTATCTAGGGAAGAATGGTAACTTGCACGCGCGGTGGAACCCGATATGCGACAAATTTGGTTCCTTCTGCAGTCGTGGAGGGGTTGCATTGGTGTCATCATTCATCGGTGTCGCCCTCATGCTGAGCCTGAACTTACTGTCAGCTGCAGCCAACGCTTCGCGGCCTAATGTGGTGGGCCAGTGAGTAGTCCATATCTCACACCGCTCATCCACAACAATGCATTGTTTGTGCACTTGGATCTCACTCTAGTCCAGGCAACACAATAGTGAATGAATATGTGAGAGCTGTATCGCAGGATTCGGGTATGTACATGTACTGGCAAATTCCTTGTCAAATTGTTCCATCCTGTATTCTTGCTTGGCCTGAAATGTGAACCCAAGACTACGCTACACAAGTACATAACTGCAGTTCGTTATGGATATCTGATTAGATCATTTTTCTCACAAAAGCCGACTCAATGCATAATTAAATTATACCATGGGATTGTAAGTTGTTACTCTTGAGGTATTATTCCTTGATGAAAAAACACCTAGCTCCTCCTAGGTTGGATCTCCTTTTTTTTTACTCTTGAGGTACTAATTTTCTTTCTTCGTGATACCATTTTGTGAATGATTATTTTATTGCATAGGACCTTGTTTTATCATGTGGACTAAAGTTGTGTCTGCAATTATGTAAGAGACATCCAAACACTGAAGTGGTTGGGGTATTTATCTTTTGTCAACAATCAACATGCAAAAGTTTGTGCATTATTTTTATACAAGAAAGGACACTTAAATAAGTCAAACAGCAAACAGTGCAAAGGAGAATGGCTATAGATTGGCTGGAGTTAAGGTTGTTTATTACAGAAACAAATGAACAACTAGGAAGAAAGAATGATGATCCATCCAATCAGGGTCTTAGTTGGCACCGACTGAGAGTCTTTTAAATCAAATCACTTGATGTAGATTTCTCATGCATAAAATTGGCCATGTGCCCATTCACGAATCTCCAGAATAAAAAAATAAATTAAAATGTGGTTCAATACAACAATCTAAATAACATGTTCATACCTTGGAATTATATAGTATCATGAATGTGAGCGAATCTAGAGCGCAATCTTACATCCGGATAAAACAAATCTGTGGCTAGTATAAGCAAATACAAAGTTTCCGGGGATACCCTGTTTTTGGCCATGTACTCTTTCAAATCATTACTAGATGATCAAGAGATCTGTAAAATACTTTGTATTCATATGCATACGAGTTTAGTAATCATGACATAAGGAACATCAAAGTCAATCAGAATCCAAGTCATTTTCTGAAAGGTGCAGTGAAGAACAAAGATAGTCAGGGATCACTCATACATTCGACCAATAGAATATCACAAATAACGCGCTAAAAAGCCATGGCATCGACTTACATGCTGAATTTATGTGTTTGTCATGGAAACAATAAAACAAAAAAGAAATGTCATGGAAACAAAATGTTTTTGGATATATGACTGCTATGGGTGCTTTTCTGATTAAATAGCAAGACTAAATTCGATCCGGTGCAGAGTCTGGATGGCAAGTTGTGCACTCTGAATTATTGTACAAGCTCTATTGCCGTCTCTATGAATGTAGACAAATAGAACTAGTTGCACAAAGCACACCAAAGCATCAAGAGCTTATATGTTCCCAAAAAGAGAGGAAGTGGACGTGAGAGCAATTGTTTCTTCTCTTCCTTTTTCAAGAAAAAGTGAATGACCAACATATTTGTCCATGGAAGAGGTTGCAACCTATCTGACAGAAGAATAGACAGCACAGGATTCGGACACAGCAAAATGATCTTGTTCATTCAAACCTCTACTTCTAGATTTACACACTTCAACAAGACAACAACCATTACAGAGTTTTACACCTAAATTTCTCGTTCCTTACGGGAATCAACAGAAAAAATGTTTGCTCTATTACCCACACTTATATATTGTACTATATAATAACCATATATTCATATGCAATCACAGTTCACATATATCTGACTGAATAGTTTTCCTAGAAGTGATTCATCCAAGTGGAACTCGTAGCAGCCACGTCAGGGGACAGGCTTGGCACCACCTCACCCCCAATTGGCTCAGCACTGCCTTGAGTAACTTCTTGTCAGAGTTCAGAGGATCATAGCAGCTGCCCAGGTCTGGCAGGCCATGGTCTAGGTAACTCATTCCATTGCTCCCTGTCACAATGGGCAGGTAGCATGGCTGAGCAGCAGCAGCATTGCTGCTGTTGCTGGCAATATTGTTGAAGCTGGAGAAGCAGGGCACCTGCTCGATCGCGCCGGCGCCGGCGCCTGTGGTGTTCATGGCAGCCTGGAGCTGTGCGAGGGTGGTGTCCATGAGGGGTGGCAATGGTGGCGAGGTAGTTGGTGCGGTGTCATGGCCGTTGGTGGTGAGACCTCTTGCAGCCTTGGAGATGGCGCCTCCGAGAGATTTCTTCTTGCAGATGACTCTGCACAGGACCCAATCTTCCTCCTGTAGGTGACACATGCAGGACCAATAAAAGAGTTGGTTAGTTCATTGATTGAAGTTGCAAGCTGTGGCTGTACTAGCACTTTGATTGCAATCTTGTGAATCATCTGGAAGTGCTAACGTTGACAGCTTCACTGATCTGATGAAGACTCTTTAATTTAATGGGGCACCTCTAATTCAAGCCTTTTGTGTAAATTATGATGCATTTTTCAGCCCTATTTTGTCGTTTCTCTACTTCATTAATCTGGTTAAAGTAGAACAATGATGAAATTTACAGTATTTTGCAGCTTAGTAGGTTTTTTAGAGAACTCGGTAGCTTACAAACTATAACAACTAAATCTTTGAGTTGTTTAATACTTACAATAGAGGTATGAAGCAAATTATCTAAGAAAACAATTGGCACATTTTTAATGCCCATAAAGATCTTGTATGATAAGATGATATAAACTCCTAAAACGATTTGGTACCTTTTTAATGCCCATAAAGATCTTGTATGATAAGATGATATAAGCCCCATACTTTAATATTAAAAAGAAGAGTTCTTATAGGTTGCTTTATTTCCACATGTCTATGTTTATTAAGTCAGCTTATAATGCGAGATACACCGAATAAATGAAGGATGTGCTATCAGTTGAAATATAAAGAAAGGCGACAAGTAGAGATGTTCATCTCATACGTACTGACAAAAAGTCTTGACAACAACTGTTGTACAGAAAAATTCCCACTAGTCCACTACAAGTCTTGTAGACAATGAATTGCGCTACCTCACATTTGTACCAAGGCTATGCAATTAAATTCATTGGAAAATTTCAAAGTTCATTGTCCTATACACCCCCATTTTATTTGCAAGCTATATAGGATCATTTCATTTGCATGAGCTTACTAGCTAGTGGTAATTGTGGTCACTTTTATTTACCTTGGCGGACTGCTTAGGGGATTGTTCATGCCCCTCTATCCTGTACTCATGCATCACCCACTCCGTCTTCCTTCCCTTTGGAGCTCGCCCCTGGTAGAACACCAGCGTCTTCCTCATCCCAACCAACACCCCTCGCCGCGCCACCACCCGGTCTTTTCCGGTGGCCTTCCAATACCCGGACACCGTTGCTCGGTTTGTGCGCTGTCCCGTCGCATATTTCCGGTCCTTCAGGCTGAAGAAGTACCACTCCCTAGGCCCTACTGATGCTGCAGCTGCACATAGAGAAATAACACTATATATCAAGCAGTTGATATATTAATTAAACATAAAGGGATATTATTTACCGTGTACAAGTTAGGCCTTCTAAACAGTTAAGTTTTCTTTTTCTTTTTCTTTTCTTAAGTACGTACGAGTGCTCATCTCTATTGACAGTGACAACAACACGTTTCGATGAACCTTGCATTTACAGGTCAATTTTCTCTTTTTTTCACCCCTATTTTTCTCTGGGACTCTTTTTTGGCCGTGGTTGCCATCAAAAGCTACTGTTGAACAGTGACTGTGCGTGCATGTTGATGGATCAGCTTGTGGTCACAGCATGGCATCATGAGTCGAATGGGGTTTGCACTACTGGATGACGAGCTTTGGAGCCACTATATGGAAGTAGCATGGGGACTGCAATTGGCAGCTTGGACCTGGGTAGTGATATGATGCCGAGATCGATCGAGATGCGTCATGCATTTGGCCGGCGCATGAAAAGAAACGGAAAACGAAAAAAAGAAAAACACGTGTTTGGACCATACTGAGCGTGTGCTGAGAATCTGAGATCTCATGCGTAAGATGTGATTTGAACTTTGTCGGTTCTCGACGAATATTATCGTTTACAAATGAATATAACTAAAAATCGAAACAAGAGGTGTCGTGGTGTAGTTGGTTATCACGTCAGTCTAACACACTGAAGGTCTCCGGTTCGAGTCCGGGCGACGCCATTTATTTTTGTTACTCAATTACTCGTGACTCTGCTACTGCATGCATATAAGCATATTTGGATTATTTTGTGAAGTCAATTAAAGTTGATTTTTTTTCCGAATCATCCAATCATAGTCTATATAAAATGAGGGTATAAGAGGTACTACTACGTACGAGTACTCAATAAGATTTTTGAGAAAAGGGCTGGCAAATTTTGTAACATCACATATGCTAACTACACACCAGTGTACTACAAAAAGTGCGTGCCCAAGATGTGGGAATACAAACTGAAGAGGAGATGGAGAGAGTCCCATGATCAGGTGCTAAAACGCTACTGTAGCCAGCAAGCATGCACCGAATGGAATAATACCATTATGGATAAATAAGGGGAAATACCAAAAGTATACTGACCGAGAATATTTCTTCCCCACCAGCAGCACAGAGGGTATTCATCGTATCTATATATCCATTTTTATTTCATTTTAGCATGTAGTTTTTTTTTCATAATACGAGTTTTTTATGACTCACGACCTTTCACAAAATATTTTGCTGGTTATTACCGTAGAACCATGCTAGTTCTCGGGTGACATTAGGGCATATGTGATTCGTACATATAGAGTAGTAAATTACCGTGGTAATCCCCTGTCAATCGTCTCTATAAGTTATTTTTTCTGTTATGTTTTAAATGAAACTTCCTAAGAATAATCTGTACTTTAGTGCACCTGCATAGCCCATTAATAAGTACTAAAAATTAAAGACTCGCCTTGTTATTATAGTCTTCTATCAAGTATGCCTACCCTGACAGCGATGTTGATTTTTCAGTGCCACATCAAGGTCGTAAAAGAAAATGCGCGTACGCTCCATGAAAAGGAATCATGTAGAGCGCAGGGAAAGAAGATGTTCTTTAATTACCAGTTGATGTGCAATTTCGTATTGGAAAAAAATTGGAGTTGAAAAGGATAATAAGAAAAGAGAGCGAGACAGAGAAGCGCTGTATCTGGACGAGAGATCCTACACATTTTTTAAAAGAAATTTGGCTGTAAGGGCACAATTGTCCTTGACGCACATGAATGAAAAAAGAATCAGATGTTGGTGCAGTTTAATCCGTGTTGTGTATGACAGCGAATTGGGGATTCGTGGCGTTCCTTACCGCGGAAGTAATAAAAGAATTCCAAATTCAAACGGAAAAAGCAAAAGATAGGAGAGAAAAAATCAGCAGTATTTAGGTGTCAATCTTATTGTTCTGATCAGACGCACAAATCAAGGTTAAATATACGTGAGCATCTCTTCCTCTCTCTTCAACTTGGTGCAACGATTCACGGCTACTAACTTAGAGGCAACGATAAGAATCGCGAAGACAACATGAACATGTTCATCAGAAAAAAGAAAGACGTGCTGGACGATCCACTCACCGGGGAGATCCCACGGCTCAACTTTGTTGAGGTCGACGTCGACCAAGGGCGGCCGGCGGCCGGAGAAGCCGACCTTGCCGCTGACCTTGGGCGCCAGGTAGTCGCAGATGAGCTCGTCGTCCCTGGGATGGAACCGGAACCCCGGCGGCAGCTCCGCCTCGACCATGCTCAAGAAGCTTATCGACGACATGGCCGATCCTTCTCTCTCTGGTGCAGCAAGAAGAGAGAGAGATGGAAGGGGGAGGCTGGAGGAGAGAGAGAGAGAGAGGGACCAACCAAAAGGAACTACCCAGGTCAGTCGTGCTTGTGTCATGTGACAAGTAGATAGGGGCAGGGTTTATAAGGTGGTTTAGGTGGTGGGTCTACCTCAAGCTCCTCACCTCTCCTTATCTCCCCTTCATTTCAGTTTCGCCTTTTCTTTCCACAAATAAGGGTGGCACTTGCAGTTCCAGGCCAGTACACAAGAGAGACTGGCAGACGCAACAGTATGCAGTCCTAAAAAGTGTATTTCTAGAAAAGAGAAAGGCTAATTAAGCTATAATAAAGCGGATCGAGGAAAAGCAAAAAAAGTTGTTTTTTCTGTGGGGGTAAACAGAAAAATGAAGATGTAAAGTTACCGACTTTTTGTAATGGAACTGAACTGAACTGAAACTACATATAGTGCCATCCACCAGGATGTGTACAACGAAGTGCACCACACTTGTGTAGTGTGGCTAGCTGGCCAGCTCCTCCAAGTCAATTTTTTTAGATAATGGAACCTATGTCCCAGACTCTAGACCCCAAGAGGTGTACATGGCCAAGCTCCTCCAAGTCAAATGCTAAGTGCATAGTACTCTACCGATCATGGGCATGGAGCGAGATCGAGTAGCCGGCCGGCTTTGATGTAGCCTTACAGGTGTGGAAGTATCGCACGTACCTGCAAAAGCCGTTTATTTGAAAGACTAGCTACAAGTTAAGTACAAACCGCAGAGAATATTAATATCATAAATCGTAGACTAACAATACTCGTACTTTCTTATTACGCATATATTATACAAAGTCTTATTTTTCCTCAGACGTGTGTGAACACTAACAAAAGTTTGTAACGGTTTTTCTATCACCCACACAGTTGTTTTCGGTGGAATATCACCCACGCAATTGAGGAATAAGAAAAAAAATCTAATGGTAAGAAACCTCCAGTTGGTGCATACATTATGAACTGCCGAAATGCCGAGCCATCTCATAGGCTGTGATGGGATCGGCTGATAATCCCAGCGGGCGTGACTTGACTTGAGCTTTGGCAAAGGCGACTTCCATCCGAGAAGAAAAGAAAAAGCTTGGGAATACCGTTTTTCTTCACCCTCACCTACCTCGTGTGCTAAAGCTGGTGATCAGGACCCCCGTTCTCCGTTCACACCTGCGGATTAAACAAACTCTGATCTTCCGGCCATGACTTTCGAAACGATCGATCAGCTGGCCGCAGAAGATAAGCTGACTGGCTACTCTAGTCGTGGATCAGGATCGAGACAGCGATCGAGATCGCGGTTGTTGTCCGTCACCGTGCGGCTAAGGAAAGTTGAAAGTGTAGGGGAGAAGGATAGCCATGAACAACCTTAGCGCCTGCCAAGATAGCAGAGTAGCAATCCCCAAGCAGGCCGTCTACGTGGCGTTGCCGAGGCCGCAACACGTGGCCCCTCCTCCGGAAGAACGCGCGGGTGCTGCGTCGAACACATGACGAGGCCGAGGCTGACCGCCACGCCCGGGCGGCCTCGACCATGCCACGACACGGCGGCTGTTCCTGTCGCCGCAGCTGGAGGTGACGTCGTTCGGTTACGGGAAGCCAGGGGGCAGAGCACGCACGCACGCGGCGCGCACGGCCGTTCACGCGAACCACGCCGGCCGGCGTAGCTGCAGCGGCCGTTGCACAGCCAGCTTCCTGCCTCGCGTCGCGACAAAGTAATCTGAGCCGTCGGACCGCGGGACGGACGGCGCAACAGAGAGAGGTCAGAGGCGCATGGATTTATGAAGGGAAGAAAAGGAGGTTCGTGGACAGCAGCATCAGAGGTTCAGAATTTCAGTTTCAGCAGCTCGACCGGGTCTCCTGAAATCGACAATTCCGGCCCGGAACTCCGAGTGCCGTGGACCAGCAATTTGATCTCATCGGATCTCAAACAAGAACTTCACTTCAGCAGTGGCAGGCAGACTCATCTGTCTTGTTATGGTCATAAAAACAACCACTTGAACGAGCGGCTAGTGGAGCCACGGGTTCCTCTGAAAGCTCCTCACTATTCTAGGACAAGTCAAAGCACAGAAAGGCGATGATAATCCTTCTATGTATCTATACTTCCTGTGAAAAGATGGGCTGTGATAAGATTGCAGCACACAAATGCAGAGATGCTATTCCATTTCCATGGATCCGATCCAATCCAAGAAGGAAACTACAACTGTTCTTGAAACTGCAGGACCGGCTGGCCAGTGCTAACCGGTCTTGGCGATAATAAATGGGGGAATTTATGCCCTGCAGCTCTACACTACATCGATGGAAAGGGACCTGGAAATGGGCATTGACAGCAACATCAGAATGAAAGCTCATCCACATACATGCCCTTCCCCAAGCCTCCTCCTATTTACTACTTTGCGCGGCCTAACCCCAGTCACTTTTAACTTGAACCGATCAATCAGCTTGCGCCAAGCGCCACCTCGAAGAACAGTCTTTCGTCGCATATTCCAGGTTAAATTAAAAACGATCCTGAAGATCTCAATCAACTCACCGTGGGTTATTGGCTGGCCACAATCTCACCACCGTGGTCACCAGCACAGCAGAGCTTCCAGGTCCTCCAGGATGGTCAAGTGCTATGCACCATTACCTATCAGATGCTGTGGCTGCATCAGTGAAAAGGAGGAATTGACCTGTGGCGGCGTCACGCACCTCCGGGTGGACAAATCTGGATAAGGGCTTGAGGACGGAAGGGGCGCGACGGCTCTCAGTGCGCCCACCTTGACGCTGAACCATCATCGGAAGTACAGGCACCGTCACTCTCAAGCCGCATGGCCGGACAAATTCTGCACAACGAGGACAAAGGAGAAGAAGGAACATCATATAGCTCTCTTACCATCAACTCAGGATCACATCCTATCCAGGTAAGAAAGTTTGTGTTGCCACATGGAAGTAAAACCAGCCAATAGTTGCATGGTAGTACAGCCAAAAGGATGAACACAGCAGGACTCTGATGGAGAGCCAATGCAAGGGTATAGCTTCGGTCAGTCAAATTGCGTTGTAAATTTTCATCCACCAATTGACAGCTTGCTATTCTTCAGCCACCGTGACGTGATCAGTTAGGTTCAGTACAGATCTTATCCATCTACTTGTTGCCCAAGGATGGATCATTCTGCTAGCATCACCATGCCTCTGAACTAGCATCAAACCCAATTGATGAATAAGACTGGCTGACTGAAGGACAGGTCAACATAGAGAAGTGTACATGCAAGTTTTTTTTTTTTTTTTGGGGGTACTAGTAACCAAACCAATTCTTAAAGTAGACTAGCTGGCAGAAGGAAGCTAAGGAAAAAAATTGTAAACCAATTAACAAATGCTCGACAAAGTATCAGAGGATTAATAAAAATGCAGACACGGCACACATATATAATTAATGACGAACCTGAAACCACAAGCATATTGGAATTAAACATGAATGAACTTGGGTTACGCAAGTCAGCATGTTGGCGCATCCCATCAGTGATCCAACATGATTTGATATTTCATGACACGTCTCAGTAGATTTGTAGATA
Source organism: Chloris gayana (assembly GCA_031894775.1). Lineage (NCBI taxonomy): Eukaryota > Viridiplantae > Streptophyta > Magnoliopsida > Poales > Poaceae > Chloris > Chloris gayana. The sequence goes on from JAUNZO010004331.1 coordinate 141,428, forward strand.
AGTAGTCAATGAGGTTAGGCAACTTACATTGTATAAATGATCATTAGTCCCTCTCTGCCAACCCTGCTGAACTGACCTCTCCAAATGATCAGTCTTCGAGATCAAACATCACTTTAACCATTTGCGTAAAGATAGGGTACACAGAAACAAAAGTTCACTCTTGGTTCTTGTTACTGAGGTCAGAGCAAAGCTTTCTTTCATGAAAATATGGCTGTACAGAGGTTGTAGCAGTTTTATCGGAGTAACAACATGAGAAGACAAAAAGATGCACAAACTCTTACACCACTTGAGGGTCTAACACAAAATACATATACATGCATTGCACGAAAGATATTGTTTTATAGCAACTTGTTTAATGATTGCCTTCGAAAAACAAGCAAGCAAGCAAAGCACTACGGGGCATGGAATTGGTCTAGATGTTGACTAAGCTTTTAATGTATATAGGCACACTCTCCAAGGGCAATATCTTAAATATTCCTGTATCAGATTTGAGTTTTCACTCTCACATCACATCTGAAAACATATATGTAAAATCCACACATCCAACAAATAGCAATACAAACTTTGGGGGCAGCTAGGATCGCAGGAAAACTGTATTTTGAGTATATATATGTGCCAGGAAATATAGAAAGGAAAAGGTGTTCCCGCATTATTTTTGAGCTACAAGACCTTTCTCAGAGTTTGCATTCACATTCATACATGGTAAAGATGAATAAGGATATAGCTCCAGGTCAAATCAATAGGCGGACATGACTAGCAGCTGAAGTTGCTTTATAAGGTAACATGCTTGGCTACATGTAAGGAAGAACAAGTTCTACAACGGTGCAAGAATCCATCTACACTCTAATAGTACAGTACGCACTCCCATCAACAACAGATTCTGGCATCAGAAGATTACCACATTATGCTTCGGCAGATAACTTCCATGCGATTATGGCCATATTTCTTGGGGACATAGTGGGATCAAATAGAGGAAACAAGAATGCTTCAGCTAGGTCACCATGCTCTTGAAGAAACAGCAACCGATCAAGTAAAATATATGTTTCCACCACTGGACCTAAAGCAGCTCGAAGGCACCAAAAAGGACCTATATATTCCTGCAATTAAAAGAAAAACGGTTGCACAAGAATTCAGCAATGGGACAAGGGTGAAACAACTGTCATATCTCAATAAATTATCAAAAAAATACCATATCGCAATTAATATTAATATTATACGAGTATAAAACATTCACAAAAGATTTCGAAGAAGTGTCATGGGTAGCCTGTCAGCAATCCTATTAGGCACTAAAAGTGGCTCAGAACCATAAATAATGAATGGCCATTGAGGAGAGTGCTAAATAATTAGCCTCAATGGGCAGAGTCCTATTTGATGAGTGGCCATTCAGGAGATTTTCTGAATTCTCCCACCTGTTAGAGATGCTATCCATGACATTGTTGGCCTGAGCCACAAAAGGGCTGCCTCTCTAGCAGGCTGCCCATGACAGAAACATGGTTCCTAATTAGATGTTGAGCACATATATTATGTAACATTGTCACAATTTCTGACACGAGTAATGTGCCATACTTCGTAGATCCTAAGTATTTTTGTAACATGAGCAATCTAAAAAGTGTGTATATTGTATTCATATTCTCCCAATATTGCAACACACCAACTAGTTATGCTTTGCATTCACTAAACCATCCACATGAAACAAAGTTACATTATTTCAATAAAATGTACGCTGGGACATTAACCATCGTGATGGGCCTTTGCTCGGCCTCCCTGTTTTCACCATGTAGTATGTTAAGACTGAAATAATCTCAACAAACACACTATATGTTTGTACCAAGTACTTGCATACCAAAAGGGCATCATATTATAAGAATTCTCCATTAGGCAAAAACTAGCCAATAATATAAAATATGCAGTCTTTGAGCCTCCTAGAATTATACTGTTATAACGAAATTGCATAAGAAAGTGTGTTTCAATAAACCTACAGCAACAGGCTGCACTTCCTTCCATATCTCAAGTAGACTAGCATCTTCCACTGAACTACAACCAAGGCGACCAAATCCTGATATTGTGTAATCTCTGAAAAGGGCAAACTTTTGACATTCATCATGGTGGATATCAGTTGGTCCAGTGTCAACTACATATATGGATGTATCTACTCCATCCGCGTCAACATTTTGACCCATTAGAGTAGAACAGGAGAAATCGTCTGCCTTTTTAACATAGGATTCCACAACTTTCTGAAGCCTCTGACGTCGTAGAGCTTTTCCTTGCCTTCCAATTGACGGGCTCAGTTTTGAAATCTCTGGAAAAAATTTCTCAAGTACCTACAACAGAAATATGTAGTTAGGTGATTCTGAAAGATTGAATGGACCCAAAACAAATGCTGCCAGATTTACATATCTAGGAACCAAAAGATCGAGCTGGCTGAACAGCATTTTAATGTTGTCAAATTTTTCTTCCAAGAAAATAATCAATGTCAAGAAGATTTTGAAATCAAACTTAAATGGAAGGCTCATGTTAAATGTTATCAAACTATATTGTCCATATCTTCTTTCACAATAGTAAACAATGTCCTGATAATTAATTTAATACTAAAATTAAAACGAAAATATTCATGAAATGAACCACAACCCCTATCATATTCAGGGGTCATATGGCATGCATATATAGTCCAAAAACATGAAACAACAATAATGTAATTAGTTCTTTGGTACTGATGCTATACAAGAATTGAGGTTCAGCATGCAGGATGGCTGGTTACAGTAAAAGTAAGTTAAGAAACTAACAGGTAACAGCTATATTTGGATCTATTAGAACTCACCAAAAAAGATTTTTAGCAAAAATATGTGTTTGGGATGTAAATAAGATTGAACATGAGGGGAAAAGCAGAAGAGTACACAAAAGTAAAGCGCACTAACCATTTGAAAAGCAGCTCGGAATGCATGTATATCAAAGTTTTGTATCGCAATATCCTTGGTGAGACTTCTCCATCTCTCTGCACTCTGAAAATGATTTAAAAGGTAGAAATCATGACAAAGGGTAGTCACATTTACGCAAATGCAGCAAAGAACCAAATAGTACATTCTCTAAAAATAACATGGATGGCAAAAGAAAATTGCAATAAGAAAAGTTTCCTCTACTTAGGGTCATATAGTCATTTAATTAAACCATAGTGTTGCAAACCATATAACTATGCGAATCACAAAGATTTTTAGTGCCCTAAAACATTAGCCAAAATTAAGATCATGAATGGTAATCATACCTGACAAGCAAGGTCACGAATGCTTTTCCCAAGCATCAAACCAGATAATTTAGCACCCTTGCTCATCGGAAAACCTGGACAGGAGTTTGTGTCTCCACAACAATCTTCAGAAAGCAAGTTATAACAACAGCCAACGCTTACCAATGCTTTCACTTGTTCGCAGGACACAAAAACTCTGTATAAAGGAAGTAATCAAGCTTTACAAGAATTTCACAAAGGAGGAGAAATTTGAATTAACGATTTAAAAGAATTTGAGTCAAGATGAGCACTTTGCGAGTTTCGAGATAAGAACAAATGTTCACAAGGCAGTATTCTCATACTAAGAAAAACCAACCTTAGCATGTTAACTGAAAGATCACCACAGGCATGAAGACCCGCGAGGATTAATGGCGGGCAGCTATGATTTGGTTCCTGAATTTGAGAGTTTTTATCACTGCAGGTCTCAGTTTCTTGTTCACCATTATCATTCTTGCATGCCTCTAATGTGACAGCTGCCAATGTATCACTAGAAAGAACATGACAGGTGACAGTCCTAGGTATGGTGAGCTGTTGCTTCTCCACACTGCAAAAATAACACTCATCATTTAGTAGCTAGTAGCTACAGACACCAAACCCAAAGGTAGCTGGACTAAAAAAAAAGTTGATGAAGGTTTGCACCATTTAGAAACATAGTACTTCTTTATTCTCTCTGCACGTGCATTTGTAACTGATGCATGATGTGATGAAGCATCTATTGCAACAACAGGGAGTTGATACTCGAAAGATAAAGCTTGAGCAAGATAACCCTGATAACATCAACTAAGACAAGTAAACATCAACTAAGGCAAGTAAGAAATATGTGACTGAGTTATTGCACAGCTGCTTCTGCATGCAGAATGGCATACCTGGCCAGAGCCTACATCAATCACTGTCTTGGCTTCACAACTCTTAGCAATTGCATGAACCATAGAAGCTAGACTCTCAATCTGCTCAGGACAATTTTTTCAAACAGAAGATACAAATAAAAATCGTAATACCTTCTTAACAAATAAACATGGGTAGCTAGTACCAAAATAGTACAAGTAAATTACCTACTTCGTGCTTTTTCTTGAAGTTCATGCCTTGACCCAGAACAGTACCTATGGGTGCTACATGCAAATCAGGTATGAGCTGCAAGTACTCAAAGAAAAGCATGTTAGGATAAAAAAAATATGACAGTGAATACATTGTCTAAAAACTACAGTAAGGGTGCGTTAGATTTGAGGGATGTCCCAATCCTATTTTTTTCGTAGTGTCTGATTCAGAGAAAATCTGAAATGTTGTGCGAACAAATATAAAAAAAAACTACGAAATTTGATTGTCCACTGAAAGCAATAACATTGTCTAAAAACTACTCAATTTGATTGTCCACTGAAAGCAATAACATTGTTGTTTAGTGTACATAAATTGTGAGCTATATATTTCTCAAATGCTTCTGTAATATCACATTTCCGGGTCTCTTCCCACTAGAAATGAAAATTCAATATCCAATACGAAATACATACTGAATCCGACAGATTTACAGAACCTACCGAATGTGGTGACTTCTGCTCCCGTAGAAGAACAAGTGACTTGGCAGTAAGCACGAACTCTTGGAGTGTCGTGGGCCAGTGTTCCTGTATTGCAATAGACACTTGAATACATCAAAAAGAAGAGCAAGGACACTGCAACGATAACCGCGAGTATATATGCACATAAGCCAATTGGCGAGCCACCAAAGCCGCACGCACCTGAACGCATCCGGATGGCAGCTTGAGCAAGCTCTCCACGGGCTCTCCGCGGAGGCACTCCATCCACTCGGCATCTACCATCTCCCACAGCCTATCCTGCGCAATCCGAACCCCAGCAGATCGAAGCTTTTAAGCAAACAACACCTCAATCGGCCGCCACAAAAATTAACGGGATATGAGGGGAACCTTGAAGAAGTTGACGACGTGGGCCTCGAGGAGCGGGCGGTGGCGGCGGAGGAAGTCCGCGAGAGCATCCATCCACTCGCGGGTCTGCGCCGCCGTCTCGCACGAGTACGCGCCGCCGCTGCTCGCCTGAGTCGCCGCCATCGCGCGCGGGGGAGATGCCTGGGAACCAGAGCCGAGCTCCAAAAGTTAGGTCCAGTCCAGTTCGCGAGCTGGGTTACTTTTGCCAGGCTTTGCATTTGGGCCCGGTTGGGCTTGGGGCCCAAAATGGGTTTTCTGTGCTCGAATTACATTCGTTAAAAAATGGAACGAGTTACCAAACCAAATTAGCAAGCCAAAGGTCCCGTGCTCAACTGTGAAACCCTTCCTTATCCTCTGCTACAGTTGAGAGGAGCGCCGGGAGTCGCTTCCGTCCCCGCCGGTGGAGCTGACGGTCTCCTCGCCTCCGACGGCCTTTGGGGCGTCGCGAGGTGGGGGAGGCCGTCTCCTTCCTCCTGGCTGGTGGGTTAGGTCCTAGTTTTTATAGGCTTTGTATTCCGGCGACGGCGTCGAGGCGAAGGAGGCGACGACGCTATGGAATAAGGTCCTCCCTAGCTCTTCCTCGCCTCGTTGGTGCTTCACTCCGGCGCCAGCCGACGAGCTTGTGGAGGTGGGGTTCCGTCCGTGAACTCCATGTACAGGAGTCCGGGTCCGTTTCTCCGTCGTCTCGTCGAGGCGATGGAGTGGCCGGCCTTTTGTTTCAAGGTTGCGAGCAAACTGCGGGTTTCGTGGAGGCTGGAAGGTTGGACCAAGCTCGGGTGTCCCTCGATGGCGGCGGTCATCGACGGCGAGTGGTGGTCCAAGAGCGAGAAGAGCTTGGGGCGCGGCCCTGGTCGATGGGCGATCGCCGATGGCTCCATCCCGTCCTTCGGGCCGGTGTCTACTTCGACTCTTCTCAAAGCCAGCGTGCGATGGGGCTCTTTCAGCTCGGGGTTACGCTCTGGCGTCTTCCTCGGCGGCGTCGGCCGGCGATGGGGATTTCCGGCGGGTCCGGATCGCAAAGGACTTAGGGACCTGTTTGTATTTTTCTTTTCTTTAGGGTCCTTTGTGAAGTTTGGCGGGGACAGCTGTCTCTGTATCCTTACTGTACGTTTCTGTATCCGTACGCGTTCTTGTACGTCTTCCTTATCTAAGTAATGCAGATACGTATTATCAAAAAAAAAAAATTAGCAAGCCAAGCCTGTCGCCGCCTGCATCCACAATGACCCGCTGCAGCTCAATGTGGTCTGGCGGGCGTCGGGCGATCAACGACGGAGAATGCCATCTCACGCGGGTCAAGCACGAGCAAATTGTTCCTGCAACAGGTCCAGTAGAAGCAGCCGCGTTCGTAGTGGCGCACCAGCGGCGTGAAACCCAAGGGGAGAGGCATGGTGCCTTGCCATTCTCCGGTGACTGAAGAGAAGACGAAGGCCGTGATGTTGCGTTCGGACGACACATTGCAGATCACACGGAATGATGGTTCCTCCCCTATCTCCTCCTCGATCGGTGCGGGAGCTAGGAAGGGATCGAATGCACGCACGCTGCGCCGCCGCGTAGATCCCGGTAGGTCGCCGGAGATGGGGGAATCTGGACGTACCGGCGGTGCAAGGGGTCGCAGACCAGGAGGTCGTAGAAGGCGGTGGCGACGGTACTGCGGCGGGAGAGGAGGACGCGGCCTTCGCGGGCGTCGCGGACGCGCCAGAGGTTGGGGCTGGGGACGAAGGAGAAGGTGAAGCCCGCGGCTTCCGCCAAGGCGCGAGCGGCCGGGGCGGCGCGGTGCGGCTGATCGGCGGGGCAGAACAGTCCGTAGAGATCGGCGTCGAGGAAGCCGAGGACAGGCCGGGGTGGAGGGACCGGAAGCGGCGGAGGAACCGGCGGGAGCAGACGACGCGGCGGAAGGAGGTGCAGACGGCGGAGGCGCTGGCGAGGTCCTCTGCGGCGTCGAGGCGGCGGAAAATGTCGTCCAGGATATCGTCGGGGAGGGGCGGCGCCGCCGCGGACGGAGACATTGTTCGATTCGTTCAACGGCGGAGCGCTGGAACGGAGTGGAGTGGCAGAAGCCAGAGCTGCTGGCTGCTAACGGGCCGGCCCACAACATGCAGAAGAAATGTTTGTTCGACCATATCAGTGATAAATACAGATAATAAGAACGAGGTAAAGTACTCTGAAGCCGGTTAGAACCACTCCAAAACCAGTGAAAGAAAATTGGAACCCGGTAAACAATTATTGTGAGTAAAAATTTAAGAGCATTATATACATCAGGAAGAAGAGGCATACAGAAGTCCCCCGCTCACGCACCAAATGGATACAGGTTAAATCATAAGTCATAACAGATGATAGGATGCCGGCACCAGAAACTAAAGAGCTATGGAACACCTGATCAAACTGATAAAGCGCTATTCCCTAAAAAAAGTGATAAAGCGCTATGGAGCAGTCACATGAGTACATGACTACCATGCACTGCTGATGCCTTGCTTGCCATCCTTAAGCCATCACATATAGAGATGGATCTTGTCAGCCAACACTGCTACGGTATGTTCGATTCTGCTCCCTTAATAAGTCCTGGCCAATGCGTCAAGAGAGCAGACCTGCAATAGACAGTTTTAAAATCAAAAAGAATTCTATAATGTAAGCCATGGTAAGTACCCTAAACGGTTCAGCATAACATCACTATACGCTTGTGCATATCACTGCACTGCAGCAGACTAGATACATTCATTCTAGGGGCTAACAGACAAGGGCAAATTTGTGTGACTAATACTAAAAATGCTGAGAATACTACAAGACACAAGTAGTGAGGGTATGACTTGATAAAAGTGATATACACAACATCATACACCTTTATATGTATAAACACACACACACACAAAAACAGTTATACAAAGAGTATGACTACAAAAACAGTATAAACGCTATACACAGGTTTATTTATGTTTTAAAAAGGCTATGCATGGCACCAATTAGGATATACTAGATGATATGCTGAAGATCTAACAGTGCTACATTGTTAAAAACTCAAAATGTAAAGTTAGTACTAAAATTTGTACATTCTCGTTGATATTGTATCAAGAAGTCTACTTGTCCCCTCTTTAACTAGCTTTTCAAACAACATCACAAAACATACATAATACAGCTGTCTCCTAATAAATTGTTAATCAGCAGATGAGCACGGACATATATAGCTCCAGGTCAAATCAATAGGCGGACATGACTGGCAGCTGCAGTTGCTTTATAAGGTAGAATGCTTATCTACATGTAAGGAAGAAAAGTTCTACAACGTTACACTCTATAATAGTACAGTACACACTCCCATCAACAACATATTCTGGCATCAGAAGATTACCACATTATGCTTCGGCAGATAACTTCCATGCGATTATGGCCATATTTCTTGGGGACATAGTGGGATCAAATAGAGGAAACAAGAATGCTTCAGCTAGGTAAGCAGCAACCGATCAAGATATATGTTTCCACTATTGGACCTAAAGCAGCTCGAAGGCACGAAAAAGGACCTATATATTCCTGCAATTAAAAGAAAAGCGGTTGCACAAGAATTCAGCAATGGGACAGGGTGAAACAACTGCCATATCCCAATAAATTATAAAAAAATACCATATCCCAATTAATACTAATATTAAACGAGTATAAAACATTGACAAATATTTCAGAGAAGTGTCATGGGTAGCCTGTCAGCAATCCTATTAGGCACTAAAAGTGGGTCAGAGCCCTAAATAATGAATGGTCATTGGGGAGAGTCCTAAATAATTAGCCCCAATGGGGAGAGTCCCATTTGATGAGTGGCCATCCAGGAGAGTCCTATACTCATATTTTCTGAATTCTCCCACCTGTTAGAGACGCTGCCCATGACTTTGTTGGCCTGAGCCACAAAAGGGCTGCCTCTCTAGCAGGCTGCCCATGAAAGAAACATGGTTCCTATTTAGATGTTGAGCACATACATTATGTACCAATGTCACAAAATTTCTGACACGAATAATGTTAAATGTACGCTGGGAAATTAACCATCATGATGGGCCTTTGCTCGGCCTCCCTGTTTCCACACCATGTATTATGTTAAGACTGAAATAATCTCAACAAACACACTACATGTTTGTACCAAGTACTTGCATACCAAAAGGGCATCATATTATAAGAACTCTCCATTAGGCAAAAACTATCCAATAATTAAAAATATGCAGTCTTTTAGCCTCCTAGAATTATACTATACTGTTATTATAACGAAATTGTATAAGAAAGTGTGTTTCAATAAACCTACAGCAACGGGCAGCACTTCCTTCCATATCTCAAGTAGACTAGCATCTTCCACTGAACTACAACCAAGGCGACCAAATCCTGATATTGTGTAATCTCTGAAAAGGGAAAACTTTTGACATTCATCATGGTGGATACCAGTTGGTCCAGTGTCAACTCCATATATCGATGTATATCTACTCCATCCGCATATACTGAATTTGATTGTCCACTGAAAGCAATAACATTGTTGTTTAGTGTACATAAATTCTGTACTATATATTTCTCAAATGCTTCTCTAATATCACATTTCTGGGTCTCTCCCCACTAAAATAAAAATCCAATATCCAATACGAAATAGCTACTGAATCTGACAGAATAGAGAACCTACCGAATGTGGCGACTTCTGCTACCGTGGAAGAACAAGTGACTTGGCAGTAAGCACGAACTCTTGGAGTGTCCTGGGCTAGTGTTCCTGTATTGCAATAGACACTTGCATACATCAAAAATAAGAGCAAGGACACTGCAACGATAATCTCGAGTACATGTACATAAGCCAGTTGGCGCCGCACGCACCTGAACGCATCCGGATGGCAGCTTGAGCAAGCTCTCCACGGGCTCTCCGTGGAGGCACTCCATCCACTCGGCATACCTTTCATACACTTGGCAGTGAGAAAGGTGGTGGGAAGCTTGCATAAGGATAAACATGATATCCCATGGGATTGAACACACATAGCCTCTCAACCAGTAATGCCTTAAGGTCCACTATGAAATATTGTATTTCTGGCTCCTTATAGGAATATTTGGGCATCTTGTACCAGTCACGTTCAAGGCCATGTAGAACTAATTTGCCCTCAGGTGCGCCCATCATGGTAAAATAACAATTGGGCAAGGGGATTGTCTTGTCATGCTGCCAGTCCTCCTCTGTGCCAACACCATTGTTACTCATAGTAGACTTGGAGTACAGATCTAACCAACGTTTATCAGAACCAAAAGCCAACAAACCAAGCCTGTTTTCCCCTGAATTCACAATGGCAACATCCAACCCATCACGAAGGCCAAGCGGGACGTTAATAACGGAGAATTTCATCTCCTGTGGGTTGAGCACAAGCACGTCGCTCCTCGCACAATGCGTCCAGTAGAAGCAGTTGTGTGCACAGTAGCGCACAAAAGGAGCGTACTCGTAGGTAAAAGTCGCGGCAGTTTCCCATTTCCCTGTGTCAGAAGAGAAGACCAGGGCGACGACCTTGTATATGTACAGCACATTGCAGATAACTCGAACAGGCAAATTCTCCTCCCCTCTGACTGGATCTAGGAAGGGCTCGACGTCGCATCGGCGCTGCAAGGTAGGCAGTAGGTCCCAAGGGATTGGGGGAACGTTGACGAACCGGCGGTGCAAGGGGTCGCAGACCACGAGGTACTTGAATGATTTGTAGAGGTCGCCGACTGAGAGCAGCACGCGGCTGTCGCGAACGTTCCAGCAGTTGGGACGGTTGAGGAAGGAGAAGTCGAAGTCGGCTGCCTCCGCGAGGGCCGAGCCGGCCGCGGCGGAGCGGTGTGGTGGGTCTACAGGGTGGAACTCCGAATACTCGGAGGCGAGGCATCCGAGGATGGGCGGCCGGTGGAGGGACCGGAAGCGGTGGAGGAAGCGCCGCGCGGTGATGAGTTGGCGGAAGGAGCTGCAGGCAGCGGAGGTGCGGGCGAGGTCAGCTGCGTCGTCGAGGCGGAGGAAGATGTCCTCCAAGATCTCGTCGGGGAGGGGCTGCGGCGCCGCCGGAGCGGCCGCGATTTTGTTCGCCTTTGACGTCAATTATTTTTTTTTTGATAGGCGCCTTTGACGTCATTGATTGATTGGAAATTGGAATGCTGTGGCGTGTTGCCAAATGAAACGTTGTGAAGGGTACAATTTCGAACGCACACGACACCACTCACACCTCACGCATGCACACGCGTGCGCGTTCGAAGCACACATCACAATCTAGTGATCGGAAGGATCCGAGATCCTTCGAGTGTACGGAAACGCACGGTCCCACTTAACACGCACGCGTGTGCGTACCCTATTCGACCGAAGTCGAAGAGACGGGGAAAATCACCGAGGAGGAGAGAGCTGGGCCGATTGGCTTTCATCTACGGTAGTCGGTAGTAGTTTGAGTAAAGTCCTATTTTCCTCCTTCAATTATAGGGGGTATTGCTAGGTCACTCACTAAACTATAAAACCGGATATCCGGTCCCTCGACCTATTGACTCCGATGCATTTCCACTCCCTTAGTGGTTTTAGAAGGTGGTTTTGTCGATGTGTCACGATGGGTCCCACATGTCGAACCATGTCATCTTTTTTTTCTTTTTCTTTTTCTCTTTTTCTCTCTTACGTCTTCTTCCTCTTTTCTCCCAACCTCTCCCCCCACCGATGACGACCGGCAAGGGGCGGCGGCGGTTTGGGCGAGGAGGGGGCCTCACTTTTCCTCCACTCGTGTGTGGAGCGGCTTGCCCGAGCCGCGCTTCGGAGGTGATGCGGTATCACATCCCCCGCCTCCGCTCAATCTACGGCTCGCGGCGACCTTCTCCGCCCCGACGTGCCTCCGCCCTAGCGGCCCCCGTCAACTCATCCCCTTTTTCTCGCTCGTCCTCCCGCGTCCGCTCCCCTACCGCGAGCTCCCCGCGGAGGCGACAACCCACCTCTCCGCGTCCCGCGGCCACCTCCAAGTCCTCTACGATGCCCTCACGCCGAGCGCCGTGAGCTCCTCCTCCCATCCTCGAACTTTGCCTACCACTACGCCGCCCTCACGCCTTCGCACATCCTCGTCTTCTACTCCCGAGCACGCCTTCGTTACAATGGTCCTCGAGTTCCGCGGCGCGTCCTCGGGTTGACCGATCGCGCGCAGCCTGCCGGAGTTCCACCTCGGTGCCCGCAGCGCCAGCGGGGCGGCGACGGCCTGGGCGAGGGAGGAGGTAAGGCCGACAGGGGGCGACGACGGCTTGGGCGAGGAGGGGGCAAGGCCAGCAGGGGGCAGCGACGGCTTGGACAGGGGATGGGGCGAGGCCAACAAGGCGGTGGGGGAGAGGTGAGGAGAAAGGAGGAAGAAGAGATAAGAGAGAAAAGAAAAAAGAAAAAAGAAGAAAATCATGACATGGCTCCGCCATGTGGGCATCCGTGAGAGAGAGAAGGAAAAAATGATGACATGGCTCGACATGTGGGACCTACAGCACCACATCGGATAAAACCGGCGTCGAAACCGCCCAAGGAGTGGAATTGCACCGGGGTCGATTGTTCAAGGGTCCGGATACCCGGTTTCATAGTTGGAGGAGCAACCTAGCAATACCCCCTATAGTTAAGGGAGCAAAATAGGACTTTTCTCTAGTAGTTTAACGTTGGTTGGATGTGATGGGTCGGGCTGAAACCCGAAATTGGTCCAGACAGGACATTCCAGGCCATATATGATGAAGGACTTTTTTTTTTTGAGACTAACTCGCTTTCATTAACCACGAGCAGCGGGCACATCGCCCGGGACTAGTTCGGTTACAAAGCATGGTGCCCGGCACCAGAACACTTGCTCGCCAACAGGCAGAGCACTCACACCACGGGCAGCTAAGGCATCCGCCACTTTGTTACACAGTCTAGGACAAACAGAGACAGAGAAGTAGCTAAAGCTCGATCGCATGAATTCTCTCGATTCTCCCGAAGAGGCCTCCTTCCTTGCTTTGATCCATTTCATCGAATTGAGGGCCCTCCCCAACACAGACAGCATCCGTTTCCAGCTGTATACGGTCCATTCCAAGCCGAGAAGCTCTTTCGAGTCCTTTAAGCGCTGCTATCGCCTCGGCTTGCGGGGCATTTGCCACACGAGGAATATGACCTGCGCCACCATCCAGGAAGACACCATTCTGGTCACGCAAGACAAATCCCCAACCCCCGTCTTAGAAGAATCAAGAAAGGAGGCGTCAACATTTAACTTGTAGGAGTTCTCTCCTGGCGGACGCCATCGCACATTGCTCTTTGCTGCTACATCCTTTTCGGGTTTGGACAGCTTCAGAAATTCCCCCACATGATAGTCAACGGAGCAGCAAATCTCCACCAATGACCACGGTTTCTGCTCTGCATTTGCCTTATTTCTTGCATTCCACCATCTCCGGAGGAAGGTGATGACCTTCGCTTGCAACTCGTGCTCAAGCTTCCAGATTTCTTCTAGTACCTCCATCCCGGATCGACACTCGCATTAGTTTTTGCCGGGTGTGGTCGAGGTTCATCACTCGCCACCATGCTCTTGCTTGTTTACATTTGAAGAACAAGTGGTCACAATCCTCATCCAGCCTAGAGCAAACCGGACAAATGGTTTCAGTCTTAACCCCCTCTTCTTCAAGTTTCTCGCGCACCGGTAAGCTATTGTGAGCAAATCGCCGGAGAAACATCTTCACCTTATTCGTAACCTTTAGCTGCCAGATTTTGTGCCACCGAAAACCGGTTGCACTCGGATCCGAGTAGCGCTTGATGCTCGAAGCATCCGCAACTTGCTCTCTCGTCCCTCCACTGGACTCGCAAGTTTATAGGCAGATTTGACAGAGAAGCGTCCCGCCGTGTCATAGTGCCACGCCCGCCAATCTTGCAACCCCTCTCCGATGGGGATTGTGAGTATCACCTCAGCATCTTCCAGCCAAAAAGTGTCTAGCACGAGCTGTTCATCCCACCCTCCGATCACAGGGTCAATCAGCTCACTTACTCGAGTGAGCAGAGAGGCACCCCTTGGTGTGACAGGTTTCCTAGTGGTTCCTTTTGGCACCCATGGGTCGGACCATATGTTAATGGACGCACCATCACCAACCCTCCGAGATCAGCCCCTCCCTTAACAATTCTAAGCCGGATAAAATACTCCTCCAAGAGTAGGATATGCCCTGGCCAGCTTGACATTGGAGAATATTGGTGTTCGGGAAATATTTAGCTTTTAGTACCTGTCCACATAGTGACTCCGGGACCATTAGTAACCTCCATGCCTGCCTAGCTAGCATTGCTTTGTTGAACAGAAATAAATCCCGAAATCCAAGCCCTCCTCTCTTTTTGGAACGTGTGAGCTTTTCCCAGCTTAGCCAATGAATCTTATTAGATTTATCTTGTCGACTCCACCGAGTATCGCCCAATCATCGTGCTCGTGTCGTCACATAGTCCTTTTGTGATATCAAAACACGACATAGCATATGTGGGGATTGCTCGTGCTACAGACCTTAATTAAAATTTCCTTGCCAGCCTTGGATAACAACTTTTCTTGCCATCCTTGCACACGTGACCAAATCTTCTCGCTTTATATAAGAAAAAGTCTTCTTTCTTGATTTCCCCACGGTGACCGGCAAGCCCGGATACCTTTCACTCCTAGCCTCCCGATTAATGGACAGGATGGCCCTCATGTCTTGCTTGGTATCCACATTTGTGTTTGGACTAAACAGAATTGAGGACTTCTCTTTGTTGATCATTTGTCCCGACACCCTCTCATATACTTCCGAATTCTCCTCAGCTCATTTGCATCCTCACGGCAAGCTCTCATCAACACCAGCGAGTCATCTCGCAAAAAACAGGTGGTTCACACTTGGAGCGCCTCGGCAGACCTTGATACCCACAATTTTCCGATCAGCTTCAGCTTTCGTAACATTGCCGACAACCCCTCCGCACAGTACAATGAACAAGTATGGGGATAGCGGGTCCCCCGGCGTAAGCCTTGTCTGTGGGATTATCGTGTCGTTGTACTCGTCCATTAACTTTAATTCTATAATTAACCGTGGACACACACTTCATTACCAACTCCACCCATGCCCGATTAAATCCCAGCTTCAGCATCATTTTCTGCAAAAAGCTCCACTCCACACGATCGTATGCTTTACTCATGTCTAGTTTGATAGCAGCCACGCCCCTCAAGCCCTCGCCTCTTATTCTTCGAGAAAATGGGTCGGTTCATACGCAAGCAAGACATTGTCCGTGATTAACCGACCAGGTACAAAGGCACTTTGTGACAAGGAAATAACATCCGGGAGCACCACCTTGAGCCTCGTTGGCTATGACTTTTGAAATCAGCTTGTACAACACCGTACACAAACCGATGGGTCTCGAGTCCTTTAGCCTTTCGGGAACACCGACCTTAGGGATCGAACAACAATAGTATCATTCCATCCTTCCGGCATCTCCCCACCGTTCAGAACAGCTAGCACCTCTTTTTTAATTTGATCGCCCACCAAATGCCAAAAACGCTTATATGATGAAGGACCGATGACAATGCAAACCGGTTTCTTCTGGACAAACAAAAATCAGTCAAACGTGCACATATAACTAGTTTTATTACATCTCTAGCCAGCCATTCGAGCCAGGTTAAATTACCCAACATTGACACTAGCAAGCCAGGAAAGAATGAGCATAGCAACCCCGTCAAAAAAGGAAAAAAAATGATGCCAAATTCCTACCGAGGTCAGATCCCCCTTGACAGTCCCACATTTTACAAAGTGTGAGATTCAGTAAGGTCAACTTAATCGAATCATCAGTTATGACCACGACCAGATTTACAGAAACTAAATTTGACACGCATGAGGGGTTGACCATCATCCACCATTTTGACTTTCGACAGAGCAGCGGAAGATGATTATAAATTAGGTTGTGTTCGTTTCCTGGGGTCTAAATTTTATAGTTGTCACATCAAAAAGAATCTTACTATTTAAGAGTACTAAATAAAATTTAATTATAAAATAAATTACAGGCCCCTAGACTAATTTACGACACGAATCTAATGAGGTTAATTAAGTCACGATTAGAAGACGGTTACTCGTAGCATCACTTTAGCAAAACCTAAATTAATTAAGCTCATTAGATTCAACTCGAAAAATAGCATCAATCTGTCAATAGGGTTTTGTCATTAAATTAATTAAAATATTCATAAATAGTAAGATTCTCTTTGATGTGACAGTGCTAAATTTTAGAGGGCAGGAAACGAACAGGGCCTTAATCTAATCCGAAAAAATTAAACTATTCCCTGTACATTTTCTACCTTCCAATAAAAAGAACAGCATGCTGCCGTAGCTGCAAAAATACTGACAAAAGAGTGTCTTTTGTAAATTAAAAAAAAGAGAAACAACAGGTAAAAAAAACAGGTATGAACTAGTATTTATTTTTTAAATTCTCTTTTTTTGCCTCGAGAACTGTGTGTCATTGTATTAAGGAGAAAAGATAATCGGATACAATGCCATCTTCAGATTTCTAGTGGGATTCATTAGACAGACCTTCACAAACAGCAAGCCATTACCACAAATTTAGGAACGTAAGAGGATCTCTTGTAGTGTACTTGGAATACAGACCGAGTAGCTCCAGATATAATATACTCCTCCCTTACTAAATTGTTGTCGCCATTGACTTTTTTGTAACGTTTGACCATTCGTCTTATTCAAAATTTTTTAAAAAATATCATATATTTTGTTGGAATATGATTTATCACTAAAGAAACTTGAAATATAGCATATAATTTTTTGTATTTGAAGAAATTTTTTAAATAAGACGAATGGTCAAACGATAGAAAAAAGTCAACGGCGACAACAATTTAGTAAGGGAGTAGTATAGTATATAAGGGGAAAACAGTGGAACACAGCTGCAGAAACTAACGGCTACAGAACAGCTGATCGAATTAATAACAGATTCAATCAACCATACTCCCGGAGCAGCTGATATGTAGCATGACATCCACAAGCCATCAGACAGATACTGCAAAAGGTGATGATGTTTCCCCTCCAAGTCCTGATCAGCTTGTCAAGAGATAGGCATGCCAAAAGATTAGATTGTTAGTACAAAATGTGGTAAAGAAAACGAGGCAAACAAAATCATGTCAAGTGTTTCAAAATGTGGCAACAAAACAAACTATACATTATATTTTAAACCTGACTTTGAAATTCTATTAGAGATACATAGAGGTGCAAATAACTTGGTTAATTCATACATACAAGGACAAAAGACAAATTTGTTTGTTTTGGTATGCAACATAAGCTATGGCCTAGAGAGAATATGAAAAGAAGACTCATAGATGTGGATGTAAATGCTAGATTTGTTTATCAAACATGTCAGCTTCAGAAGGCAACAGTTCACTGTGGGGAACTAGAGAACAAAAAGAAAAACACGTACACGCGTAGGCACCATTGCAATAACACTTAACACACGCTTAAACTTTCAACGGATCCACATATACGATCGTTTGATCATGAAGAACATGAAAATTATCCACATTTGCTCTTATCAGATTAAAGAGAAATCAGGGTGATACAGAATTCTTAAAAAGACAACATTACAATGATAAAAAAGCTAACATTATCACTACCTGACATCAGTAGTGAAAATGTTAATTAGATAAAGTATTATGAGACACCACGATGCTCCAAATAGGCAACTAATCATTACTCACTCTATTGCCATACTTGGACTTGCTTTACCAAACAGCATGGCAATAGAAAATGCAGTGATACCACAATAAAAAAATCGATAATCATCAATGACATGATGGGGACGGCATATCATCAATATAATATAAACCATAAATCAGTAAACCAAAGAAAGAAAAGTTCATACCATTTCATATGCTTGGCAGCGAGAACAATGGCGGGAAGCTTGCATATGGAAAAACGTGATTGGTAATTGGATTAAATGCGCATAGCCTCTCAACCAGCAACGTCTTGAGATCCACTGCAAAATATTGTTTTTGTGACTCCTTGAAACTGTTTTGTACAAAACAAAGTAGGATTAGGACGCTCCCATGAGCACCATACATGGACCAATGACCATTGGGCAGAGGGATTCTCTTATCATGTTGCCAGTCTTTTGTGCCAACACCATTATTTTCCATAGTCTTCACGTAGAGCTCCAAGCAGCACTTGTCAGCATCAATGGCTAACAGACCAAGCCTGTCTACCCCAGCATCCATAATGACCCGCTCATTCAACAACCCTTTATGAATGCTAGGCGGGAGGCTAATGACAGAAAATTTCATCTCGCGCGAGTCAAGCACTAGCATATCCTTGTTAACAACATGCGTCCAGCAGAAGCAGTTGTGTGCATAATGCCGCACAAATGGAGCTGTGTATTGGTAGGTAAAACTGGTAGCTGGTTGCCATTTCCCGGTGACGGAAGAGAAGACCAAGGTGACGAACTTGGATTTGTACATCACATTGCAGATCACTTGGAACGGCACATGCTCTTCTTCCCCTTCCTCAATCTCGCTGGCTGGGGCCAGGAAGGGCTCGAATTCCCGCGGGCGAAGGAGTCGGTCCGGCGAAGTGGGCCGTAGGTCGTCGGGGATGCCGGGAACGGTGGCGTACCGGCGGTGCAAGGGGTCGCAGACCACGAGGTACTCGAAGGAGTTGGGAGGGTAGTATCGCGTGGAGAGGAGGACGCGGCTGTCACGAACGTCGCGGACGTGCCAGTTGTTGCGGGGGTTGATGAAGGAGAAGTCGAAGTCCGAGGCCTGCGCAAGGGCGGCGGCCCCGGCGGATCGGTGCGGCGGGTCGACGGGGTGGTACTTCGGGTACTCGGAGGCGAGGCATCCGAGGATGGGCGGCCGGTGGAGGGACCGGAAGCGGCGGAGGAACCGGCGGTCGGAGACGACGCGATGGAAGGTGGTGCAGGCGGCGGAGGCGCGGGCGAGGTCGGCGGCGTCGTCGAGGCAGACGAAGATGTCCTCCAGGATCTCATCGGGGAGGGGCGGCAGCGCCGCCATCGAGAATTCGAGTGCCGTGGAGGTGCCGAGGTGGAGCTGCGCTGCCTGAAGTGTAGGAAAGATGGAACTGGACCGATCTCGTTATAATCATATGCTTCAGTTTAACGGGCTAGGCTGGAATGGGCTGGGCTAAAATCTCTCAACTGGTCCGGAAATTTCAGGCCCAGCTGTTTGTTTAGTTTCTGGGAAAGAAATAAGCAGAAATATCGTTACAAAGTCTACTCGGAAACATTTCTGTTGTCGCTGAGAAAAACACGTCCAAGACAACACACTAATTTGCGTCTCTCTCTAGCTTAGTAATTCAATTAAGGTTACTAGCACTGAAATCAGCCTGGCATGAATGGATGGGAAAAGAAGCAAACATACACTTCGCCAATCACGGGCAGAGATAAACGGTGCAGCAAGAACTCACCGAAACCAATTTTTTCCATATGGGAAACAGCACGCTGCCTGCTACAGTTGACAATAATTTAGCTGCGACTGTAACAAGCAATAAGGGCAAACAAAATACACCAATAACCGGTAGAAGTAAGATACAAACTAGTCCATTCATATTCTTCAGAATCATCCTGGGATTTCATTAGGCAAACCTCCTCAAGCTACGAGCCATGTTCACAAAAGGCCAAACATAAGTGAGAAAATACGAGAGGGAGCGGCCTGCACCGTAGAGCTCAGAATACAGATGAAGTTTGAGATAATACCAGCAACGACAACAATACGATGAAGCCTTTTAGTCCCAGTCAAGTTTCAGATAACAGCGCACGAACAAATAAGTGAACATAAGTGTAGAAACTAAAAACACTTACGGAACAGCTAATCTACAGAAAGGTGCCAACTGCCATCAGTCATCACCATAGGTGCAGCTGATATCTAGCACGGCATCTTTAAGCCATCGGACACGTAATGCCAAAAGATGATGCTGTTTATCCTAGAAGTCCTCATCCTGATCAACATTTCAAAAGGGTAGACATTTTATTGTTAGAATCGTAGAGAGGAACACTGTCAAGGTAAATCATGTGAAGTGTTTTGAAAGGTTGTCCAATAAAAAATCACCTAGTAGTCATGCCAACGAAGAAACAGGCTAGTTATTGTTTTAGACCCAAATTTAAAGTTTCAAAAGAGATACACGGATTTTCTACTAATGTCATTCACTTTTGTTTCAAAAGAGATGCACGGATTCAAAAGAGTAAACCATATTAAGCACTTCAAAATGGTACAACATAAAGGCACCATGTGGTCATGCCAATGGAACTAACTATTCATTTTTGTTTGGACATGCAAATTTAATTATGACTAGAAGAACATATAATTGCAGCTAACAAAACTCATTCATCCTGACAAGGGCAGGCAACCAATGCATCTATTCTAGTATGCAAAAAATATTTATAGGCTAAAGATAATAGTTAACGATTGATGGAGAATTGTAGGCATATGTGTAAATTACAGATATGTTTATCAAACAAGACAATTTCAAAAGAAAAGGGGGCCATTAGCATACATCACTAACGGGGACATCTAAGTGCCTTCATGATCAAATAGTTACAACATATGGGGAACGCAGAGGAACATGAATGCAGAAGCAAAAAGCGTTATGAAGCGCATTGAAGGCACAACTAGGGTTCTATTTAAGAAAAGCGCTATGAAGTGGCTTCAGGTGGACCAAAAAACAGTAATGTTGCATTGCGCTCCTATTGAGTTCAAAAATCTTAACCAAAAATACATAGAAACTAACTGAATCCATCCATTCTGCCAAAGTCAAGGGAAAAAGATTGTAAGCTCTAGTTCTCACTAATTGCTAGTGACAGCCTAAAGAGTTAAAACCTGATATGTTTATCAAACATGGCACCCTTAAGTAACATTATAAGCCAATACCCCTACATCATGTTTGGTCAATCAGGAAATGGTGCCGACAATATTAAAATCTGATATTACTTGCGCTAACATGTCAGTTGAATCATAATTATTTTTTCACTAATTTTCCAAAAAGCCATTAATTTTCAAAAATCACCATGTGGCAAATGCCAATAAAAACAAACTATTCATTGTCTTAGACCTAAATTTAAACTTATTAGAGATACGTGGAATTGCAACAAACGTAATTCACTCATCCTACCTGACAAGGGCAAGAGACATTGATTTGCTCTATTATGCAATAAATGCTATGGTCTACAGAGAGCATGAAAAGAAGGTTCTGTAAAGGGCATATGTATTAACCAAACATTTCAGTTTGACAGTGGAACTTCCTATCCATTTAGCATACATATGTGAAGTTCACTATTTGGCAACTAGAGTACTAGGAAAAAGAAGTATATATAGAAAGATAGACACCATCTCAATGTGATTTCAGACACACAATTAAAATATTTGTGGGTTAAATTAAATATATGTTAAAAATTAATCAGGCCGAAGTTCTAAAATAACTCCACCTCTTTTAACCTTTCAAAAAAGATTCACTAATTTTAAGAAAAACAAAAAAGGAATTCCATTAAATTGTATTTTTATTGATCAATTAGAATTGCCTTCTAGAACGTATAATTGTCTCAAAAGGGCCAATATACATACACTATTGGACCTTTTGAGTAAGACTGAAGAAGATCTTATGAGAATTGACAGCTTTCATATGGAAGATGGAAAACTTATACGGGCCACTCTAGAGAAGCATCTCCCAATTAATTTACCTAAGAACAAGTTCTCGCTTTAAATCCATTATAATTTTTTCTTTTTCGAGTTAGAATAAAAAGAAAAAAGAAAACAATTTTGAAATAATTAATTATTGTGTAGCCACACTTAAACTGTGGGTTGACCAAAAAGCACGGTACAATAGAAAACAAAATACAGCAATGTTTCAAATAATTAAATTGGTAATCATCAGTGTGTAACAATTGTGAGCAGGACAAAGTACACACAAGCGAACAAAATAAGAAAAGCTCATACCGTGTCATATGCTCGGTAGTGAGAACGATGGCGGGAAGCTTGCATACGGAAAAACTCGGCCATTAATAATTAGATCAAACACGCACAACCTCTCAACCAGCGATGTTATGGGCTCCACCGCAAAATATTGTCTTTTTGACTCCTTGGAATTTTCAGGCATTCGGAACCAGCCTGTTGCTAGACCACATAGGATTAAGCAGCCCTCAGGAGCAGCATGCATGGACCAATGACGATCAGACAGGGTGATTGTTTTCTCATGCTGCCAGTCTCCTGTTCCGGCGCCATTATTTCCAATAGTCTTCAAGTAAAACTCTAAGCTCTTTTCATCAGAACCAAGGGCTAACAGACCGAGCCTGCCTTCACCTGCCTCCACAATGGCCCGCTCATTGTCAGCAATGTCCGACCCATGATGAATTCTAGGCGGGAGGTTAACGAGGGAGAACATCATTTCACGTGGGTCGAGCACAAGCATATCTGTTCTAGTAACTTGCTTCCAGTAGAAGCAGTTGTGCGCGTGGTGACGATCATGAGCAACTTTGTCTCCGTAGCAAAAACTTGTGGCTGATTGCCATTTCCCCGTGACAGAAGAGAAGACCACGGTGACGATCATGGATTTGTACATCACATTGCAGATCACTCTGAACGGCAAATCCTCCTCGTCCTCCTTCTCCTTCTCACTCGCTGGATCCAGAAAGGGCTCGAATTCAATCGGGCGAAGGCCTCGGCACTGCGAAGTGGACCTCAGGTCGTCGGGGATGCAGGGAACAGTGGCGTACCTTCGGTGCAAGGGGTCGCAGACCACGAGGTACTCGAAGGATTCCGGGATGTAGTAGCGCGTCGAGAGCAGGACGCGGCTGTCACGGACGTCACGCACTTGCAAGTCGTTGCGGGGGTTGATGAAGGAGAAATCGAAGTCGGCGGCCTGCGCGAGGGCGTCGGCGGCCGCGGCAGAGCGGTGCGGCGGGTCGACGGGATAGAACTTTGGTACTCGATGGCGAGGCAGCCGAGGATGGGCGGACGGTGGAGGGACCGGAAACGACGGAGGAAGCGCGGCGCAGAGATGAGGCGGCCGAAGGAGGTACAGGCGGCGGAGGCGCGGGCAAGGTCAGCCGCATCGTCGAGGCGGAGGAAGATGTCCTCGAGGATCTCGCTAGGGAGGGGCGGATCCGCCGTCGGCGAGTCCATCCCTTGGTCGGCGCCGCGGCGGTGGGAGGGGTAGCGGATAGGTAGGCTTCCGTTTAACTCGTTCGACGGCGACGGGCGAAGTTTGAGGGGAATGTTCCTTTTTTTTCTTCAGCGAAGTGGAGCGGATTTTAGTGGAATGTCACTCGCCGCGAGCGTTGTACGTGCCGCCTCGAGACTTAGTGGTGGTCGTTTTCTCCTCTAAAATTTAAGACTGTCACATTAAAGAGAATCTTATTATTTATAAATATTTTGATTAATTTAATGACAAAACTCTATCGATGATTGGTGCTAATTTTCGAGATGAATCTAATAAGCTTAATTAATCTAAATTTTGCTAAAGTGATGCTACGATGAACGTCTTCTAATCACGACTTAATTAACCTCATTAGATTCGTCTCATAAATTAGTCTAGGAGTCTATAATATTTTATAATTAAACTTTATTTAATATTCTTAAATAATAAGATTCTTTTTGACGTGACAATTCTAAAATTTAGACACTGTGAAACGAACACACCTTAAACGGGCCCGTATGCTGCTGGACTGCGAGCCTGTCCACATTATTCAGCCCAACTACTAGTCTACTGTTTCATCCACTTAAAATATAAGTATTTGTTAACATTTCAGCATCGCATCACTAATTTTATTTTTAAAATTATAAATATATGTAAATAAATAGATAAATCATAGGAAAAGTATATCTAATAAAAAAGATCCTAATAAAATAAATAAATAATTTTTCAGAAATTTTTCAAAATAATATTTTTATAAATTCTTTGAATAAGTGAGTGACCAAACGTGATACTCAGAGTTAACAAATATTTATATATTAGGATTGAAGGAGTAAGTAATCTAGTACAAACCTTTTACTTTTGTTATTATCAAAAAATATATACAATATATACTTGTTTTTTTTTGTTCGAAACCATGTGATCATCGTTTGAGACCAAATCACCCTTGATAATTGAACGTTTCAAACCGATAAAATAATCACCAAAAATTTCATTGTCAATACGATTTTTCACAAAGCTACATATACCATGCGAAGCAAAATCTCAACAAGCATGGGAGCACCTAATTAGTTGCTCTGTTTCAAACAAAAATGACACATATTGACAGGTGCCGATTATTTTGTTATAATGGATCAAGGACAAATATATGACACAAACCGAGCTCATGCTTGTGTAAATCAACAGATAAAAAATAAGTATAATGCACAAACAATTCCATCCATTCTTCTTCAGAACTAGCAGGGATTT
This sequence comes from Chloris gayana, assembly GCA_031894775.1. Classification (NCBI taxonomy): domain Eukaryota; kingdom Viridiplantae; phylum Streptophyta; class Magnoliopsida; order Poales; family Poaceae; genus Chloris; species Chloris gayana. The sequence continues at coordinate 165,983 of JAUNZO010004331.1, forward strand.
TGTTAGACAAATTTTCACAATCCATGATTACAACAATACTGCAGAAACTTTCACTGTCCGTGATCGCAAAAGCACATATCAGTGAGGCCGTCGTCTCCCTGACTGCCTCAAGAGAGACTGCAGAAACTACAGTAGTACGAAATAGGTAATGAAACTACTGGTTATATCATCAGTCATGCATCAGCCTAGATGCAGGTATAGTTTCAACGATATACCTAGCAGCGAGTTTAGTAACGTTGGCTTTAATAATAACCAATTTTACAATTAGTGGAAGCTTCAATGATAACCAAGTCATGCCATGTTGAGATGCCGAATATAGCCATCGGAGAGATGTTGACAAAAGATGATATGTTGTCCCTTTTGAGTCCTGATCAATGTGTCAATAAGAGGGTAGACGTAAACTGTTAGAATCCTCCACAGGAACTCAAAGTAAACCATATCATGCATTTCAAAATGGTCCAACAAGAAGTCACCATGTGGTCAAGCCATGGGACTAAGTACTCATTTTGTTTTGACAGGTACATTTAATTATGAATAGAGGAACATAATTGCAGCTACCTGAACTCATTCATCTAAACAAGGGGAAGCAACAAATTTATCTATTTTAAAGTATGCAAAAGTGATTTATAGCATAAAGAGAACAGTAAAGGAAGATTGGCAAAGAATTGTAGTCATAGGTGTAAATAACAGAAATGTTTATCAAACATGTCAGTTTCAGAATAAAGGAGGCCATTAGCATAGAACCATAGATTAAAAAGTGCACATCACTAACGGAGAGATCTGACTGCTTTGATGATCAAAGTTACAGGATACAAGATATGGGAAAAGGAGAGGAACATGACTGCAGAAACCAAATACTCTATGAAGTGCATTGTTGGAACAATGAGGGTTCTATTTAAGGAAAGCACTATGTATTGTCTTTAGGTGGACCAAAAAACAGTCATGTTGGCGTTGCTATAGAATTGAAATAGTATCTCAATAGAGATACATGAATGCTACTAAATGAATCCAAAGTCAAGAGAAAGGAGATTGTAAGCTCTAGTTCTCAGCCTTTTACACAGCCTAAAGAGTTAAAACCTGACATGTTTGTCAAACATGGTACCCTAAAGTAGTATTATAAGCCCAAAAATACCCTTGTATCTTGTGCGACCAATCAGGAAATATGCTGACAATGTTAAAGTAGATATTACTGGCGCACACAAGTTGGTTGAATGATAACTAGTGTTTTTACAAAATTTATCCAAAATCATTAGTTTACATATATATGTGTGATGATATTTCTAAAATCCAAACAGCACAGAATAGTCCCACAAACGTAATGTGTCATGGAGCTGATTAGCTACAATATGAAAAAAGTCTATACGGGATTATCGGCTGCCTCAATGCAAGGGTGCTATGGGGGCGTGTAGGATGATAGTGACACCAACAAAACGAAACTCACTCCCAATGAATGACAATAAGAAAGAAATGTTCTTACCCTTTCATATGCTTGGTGCTGACAATGATGGTGCAAAGCTTGCATATATGGATGAGCGAAAAAAACGACATGATGCAGGGTACACAGCCTCTCAACCAGCAACGTCTTGTAGTCCAGTGTGAAATAAGAGATCGGGGGCAATGCATCGTCTTTATGTCGATTAGGTCTCAGGATTAAGTAGCCCTCAGCTGCACCAATGGTGAACCATTGACTGTCGTCCTGAGGCAAGGAGATTGTCTTCTCGTGCTGCCATTCTTCTGCACCAGTACCACTGTTTCGCCAAGTCCTACAATGGAGGAGTTCTAAAGTACTGCAGTCCAAGATACTATCACAAGTTAATAATAAACAAAGTCTGCCTTCCCCTGCATCCACAACGGCAATGATCTGAAGCTGAACAAGTTAGTCAGACGGGAGAGCCAGGGCCGAGAATTTCATCTCACGCGTGTCGAGCACAAGCAAATTGCTCGAGAACGGGTGCATCCAGCAGAAGCATCTGTGTACGTAGTGGCGCTTGTGTCGGCGAGGCTCTTTGATCCGTCCAAATCCATAGGGGGCAAAGATGAAAGATGCGACCTCGCACCAATTTCCGGTGACTGAAGAGAAGACGAAGGTCTCCACCTTGTATTCGGAAAACACATTGTAGAGATGACTCGGAAGGATGCGGCCTCCTGGTCATCCTTAGCCTCCCCAGCAGGGAAGAGGAAGGGCTCGAATTCCGTTCCCTCACGGTACCGAATGGAGGCCGCAAGATCTCCGGGGACGGAGGGGACCAGGACGTGCCGGCGGTGCAAGGGATCGCACACCACGAGGTCCGCGAAGGTGGTTGTGGTGGCGAACCGGGAGAGGAGACTGCGGCCGTCGCGCGGTCGCGGACGCGCCAGGATTTCGGGTCCGGGAGGAAGGAGAAGTTGAAGGACCCGGCCTGCACAAGGGCGCAGCGGTGCGGCGGGTCGGCGTGGCGGAAGGAATCATCGCAGCTGAGGGTGTCTCCTCGGAAGAATCCGAGCAGGGGCGGAGGGAAGGGACCGGTACGGCGGGAACGGGTAGACGGACGACGGCGGAACGAGGTGCAGGCCGCGGAGGCCCTGGCGAGGTCCGCCGCGTCGTCAAGGCGGAGGAAAATGTCCTCCAGGATCCCGTCGGGAACCGCCGTCGCCGGAGCCATTGCGTCGCGGTGGGGGAGGGGATCGAGACGGCGAAGACGTGGGGGAGTGGAGAGCGGCGATGTGGCGGGAAGTGTAACACGACGATCTAAATAAGTAGTAATCTTTTGAAGCATGCTATCAAATTATTGATACTATTAAACTAATCTTCCACATAATAATAAACAGATTTCCCTGACGTCATTCACTATTTTGACTAAATTTCAAAGCGCAGCTCTTGAGACAGAGCAGCAGATGGATATCTTGCAGAATGCTTAGTACCTTTCAGCCAGATGTAACCGACTGATGAAGCTCTGTGCCCATGTAAAATCTGACTAAAGTGCAAAGAGAACAAATGCATAAAAAATCAAGCTTTAGAAGAGTCATGGATTTTGGTCATAATAAAGCGCTCTCTAGCGCTCCCAGCTGAGGGCAGTGAGGGCAACATACAGTCACAATTGGTTATAAAAAAAACATACAGTCACAATTCACAATGCGATAATCGCTAAAAACGAGGACCTCACAATGCAAACAAAACTATATAGTTTAAAATATCTAGACCGATTATACCTATGTTTACCGATCGTGTAGAGCAGTTTGACGTGTCTTATTGACCTGTTCTACTTCACTTAGCTGAAGTGTCCTCGGTGAAGCGATTGGTAGATTATGGGTATAGTTGGTGATCTCTGGTTTAACCGTTCAACCAGGGTGTGTAGCTAGTTTCTTACCACGTTCTTGTTTTTACTTGTATATACAACAGATACCAAATTTGCAGATCGAGTGTAAGATCTGAACCATGATATATGTTCCAACACGTGATTAAGAACACTAAAATAACGTTATTGTTTGATCACGAATAGCTGTTCTTTGTATGAAATTGGCCAATCTACACCGTTTTATCTTATATTTGGCCAATCTACCCCGTTGCAAGAGTTGGTGCTACACTTGAGCTAAAAAGCAGATCTCCTAGAGATTTTCCGTCAACAGTTCCTAAAAAAAACATGTACAACTAAATGGTAAAGTTTTACCAAAAACATGTACCGTGGCAGGAACGCAATTATGAGTTCACAAATACGAGGCATACTGGTCTTTGTATGCAAATTGATTCCCACAAATCTTATTAACCTACTAGGTGTACTTAAATTACCACGTCACCACGATCGAGTACACTTGAGCAGTTCCACCTATCAGATTAGAGACAGATTCCATCACTATTCCACCTCTACTACAGTACTACGTGATCATCATCATCAGACACTATAGCATGTAGTTCAGTTGCCTGCGTCGACGGCCTTTGCGCCCCCTTCCTCCACCTTGGCAGCCTCGGCCTCCACGGCGAATGCCTTGGCCGTGTCGTAGGACGCGTGGAGCCCAAAGAGGAAGTAGTAGGCGAGCAGCGCCGCCGTCCAGATCCCGAACCGCATGAACGACTTGGTGTCGACGGACCCCAGCAGGAAGATGTTGATGAAGATGGACGCCGCCGGCAGCCACGGCACGAGCGGCACCCCCACTTCTTGGGCGCCCTCGCCTTGGGCACGCCGACCTGCAGGTACACCGTCGCCGCCAGCCACACCGCCGCCGTCACCGCGTACGCCACCCACCCCGGCGACGCCAGCCCCCAGAACGCCGCCGCGGCCACCGACGACGCTATGATCGCCGCGAGGCAGGCCACGAGCTTGTTCCGGTCGGAGGCGGTGGTCTCGCCGGCGACGTAGTAGCGGCGGACCAGGAGGGCCGTGGCCACCAGCATGAAGATGAAGAGCGTGGAGATGGACAGCAGGTTGGACAGGATGCCGAGGTCGGTGAACAACGCGATCACCGCCGACGCGGCGAGCATCACCACCGTGGCGTTCACCGGCGTGCCGAACTTTGGGTGGACGGCCGCCAGGCAGGGTGGGACCATGTGGGTCCGCGCGATGTGGGTGAGGTACCGGGCCTGGCCCACCGCGTTGACCAGCAGCACGGTGGTCATCCCCTTGAGCGCGCCGAACGCCACGACGTACTTGGCCCAGCCCATGCCGGCGGCCGCGAACGCGACGCTGAAGGGCGCGTCGGGGTCGATGTCCTTGTACGGCTGCATCATGCAGAGCACGACGGCGAGGACGCAGTACACGGCGGTGGTGAGCGTCATGGCGCCGATGAGGCCGACGGGGATGTCCCGCGCCGGGTCCTTGGTCTCCTCGGCCATGGTGCTCACGGCGTCGAACCCCATGTAGGCGAAGAAGAGCACGGCGGAGGCCGCGAAGATGCCGCGCGCGCCGAACGGGGCGAAGTCGGCGGTGAGGTTGGCGGGCTCGGCCCTGGTGAGCCCGGCGGCGATGATGAAGGCGATGACGGCCACGTGGAGGATGGAGAGGATGTAGTTGAAGCGGGAGGAGCCTTTGGTGCTCACCACGGTGAAGAGGCAGATGAGCGTGATCACCACCACGGCGATGGGGTCCAGGCGGGAGTAGTCGTCGGAGAGGGAGGTGGCGTGGATGCGGAAGTCGTTGGGGTGGAAGTTGAGCAGCGTGGCGAAGTAGGACGTCCATGAACGCGCCATGGCCGCGCCGCTGATGCAGTACTCCAGGAGGATGTTGCCGGCCGCGATGAACGCCATGAAATCGCCCAGCTCCACGCGGAGGTACGCGAACGAACCACCTGCATATTGTTTGATTCTTGAGTAATTGGTCAGACGACACGGCCAGCAGCCACATGCAAAATTGTTATCACTGATTATGAATAGCTGTTGCAAGTCTATATGTAACGAAATCACGCCGAAACACTACTGTCTTATCCAATTAAGTTGGTCTAAGGTTCACTGGACTCATTTTTAGTCCATAATCCAAACAGGAGGACTACTAATACAGAAACTGACAAATATTACTGTGTTGAGAACTAATGGGGCTTGATTGAACGACTACTCTACTTTGCCATGCCAAAAGTTCGGCTGCCGCAAGTAACTTTGGCTATTGTTTTTGCATGAATGGTGATAAACTTGTGACGTGACACGGTTTCTCAATAGGAATCTACTTCATTTTTCATGTCAAAAGCTTGTCAATGTCTCGATCAAACTTGTGGCATGTCCACACTTAAGGTTTAGCAAAGTTTCAACACCAAACAAACACAAGGAGCTAATGGTTTCCATGAAACACGAAAAGATGGCAGTGTCCCTTATCTTTTTTTTTTTTCCAAAACCGCGCACACTCGTCCACATGCAGTGCCAATTGTGTCAAGTTCAACAAAGCCGACAAGCTGGGCGCATACCTGGATGCCTACTCGCGTTTCAGTACCATACGCATGTGTTTGTTTTCAGTTGTCCTTTTCTTTTCCTTTCTATGCCTCCTTCTTTTCCTCTTTGGTTGTTATCATCCTTTTGTTTTCACTTTAGTTTTGCATTGCACTAGCTTTGGAAGAGAAAGACATGGTCGTTGGAGGAAAATAAGCACGGGACCAAAATGTGGCATTGATCCAAATTGGTTATATGTGCACGCAAATATTTAAATTTGCAAGGACCATGAATCTATGATAATTTTTTACCGTGTGTAGAAAACTATTTGCATGTGTTGAAATGATTATTTTGTTGGTTTCGTTCAGTTTGAGAGCACGTGACTGGGACGTGAATAAACCATGGTGAAAGATTCCAGGCAATGACATGAAATAAAAATTAGCAATTAACTAATAGTTGGTCTTTGATCCAAACAAATCTGAAATTAACAATCAGGAATAAATATGATTTTCATAGCTGTCCGGACTAACAGTTAGACAGTTAACTAATTATAGCTAACTAATAATTAGTTATGGTGACTAAGAATTAGTCCCTAGGATCCAAAGAGGGTCTAATTCCAAAAGTAAGCATCGTAGGAACTGCCTCCCTCACATCTCTGCTTGGAACAACCTAGCTTATTAGCATTTGGGATTAAGAACAACAAAATTAGGAATTCAATTACTAAAAAATAACCCTGTTTCAATGCAAAGTATTTTTGAAGTTTTAAGAAATACTCCCTATGTCCCTTTATTATTGACACTTTGGACTTTGGCACAACTACAAAAGAAGAGGTTGCAAAGTTTTAAGAAATACTACCTATGTCCCTTTATTACTGATCAGTGGCGCATGACTCACTGGTGAGGATGTGGTGTACCCACCCAACACCACATGTTGTGTGCACCCCGACACTCCTTTTGTTCCAAAACGATGTCCAGGCGAAGCCAGCCTCGGTGGAATGGAACTCCCGCACCGCTAACCTTGAGGAGCCGGCCTTCCCCAACTCTATGGCAACAATATCCTCCTTCCCCAACCTCGTTTAGCTGTGTGGATCTGGTGTCAATAACAACACAACAGAGACAACGACCTCCATCCTCGACCTTATGTGACTTGGGTCTCCTTCCCTGATGTCGGAAGGATGACGGCTTCCTTTCCCAATCTTGTGTGCATGTGGATCTCGGTTATGAGGAGAAGGGGGTGGGGAGAAATTTTGCTAGGCTAGGAGGAGATCGGGAGGTGGACTTACAGTCGTAAAGGACCCCAGTTTGTTGGTGTAAGTGCGGTATGATGACATCGCCGGTCGACAATGTCAATTATTTTGACGAATGAAGTACTACAATTCTGGGAATTACTATTGTTCTAGTCAAGAGGAAGGTGTTTGGATGCAAGTATAACTCCATGGTTTTGAGAACTCTAGAATCCTCAAAACTGGAGTTATTTTCTTTTTAGTTTTGGAAACTCTAGTACATAGCTCTTTTTCTAAATCGAGAAAACATATGCTTCATGTCCTATTTGAGTCCACCTTTAGACGGCTAAATTTTAGTTAATTTTTCTTGAAACAGGACATCCAAAAATCTCCTAAACTTTAGCCAGCCGACCTTCTAATGTTTAGACCACCAGTCACATCAACCCTCCTAGAAACTCCTAAACTTAGAAAACAAAGCAACCAAAGTCGAAACTACCCCTCCCCACATGTCAAGGGTAGAAAAGGATATGATTGGGAGGAAAAACTTTTGTTAGGGGGTAGACATATTCATTTTTTGATTAGCGAACAACTTTAACCATAGATCCAAATATGAATCTCCTACTCCTCCGTCCCATTGAAAGTGTCGTTTTAGATTTTTAGGCATCGTCCTTTGATCTGTTCGTCTTATTCACAAAATTTATGCAAATGCTATTTATTTTTTTCTAACTTAATTTATCATTAGTGATACTTTAATAATAATATATTTATTTTAGTATTTTTATAAAATTTTTGAATAAGACAAGAGGTCAAACGTGAAATCTGAAAAGTCAAAAACGACACTTTCAATGGGACAGAGGCAGTAAAATTTAGTTGTCTTACTAAGCTTTAATTGACTAAAATTTAGCCAGATAGAGGATCAAATAGAGTACGCCGTACACACACATTCAGATTTTGGTTTCTGCACCGCTCTATACAACCTTACAAGCTGCCATTCTTCCGTGTGTTTCCGTCCTTCCTTTTCTAGGCTCCTAGAGCACAAGGGTTCCCATCTCATGTGCTTTTCTAGACGAGGACCCTAAAATTTTGCAAACCTTCCAATATCAGATTTTCCGCCATTTTGATCTTGATTGTTTTAGCAGTACAATTTTATTGTTCCAACGGTAAACTTTTATTATTTCAACAACATATTTTCATTGCTCTAAAAATATGGCTGGAGCAAATGTAAAATTTCACACTGGAAACTAGCAAGCGTGCTGTTATTTCCCTAACTTTTACTAACTGGATATATTAGGAATCAACTTTTAGTAATCGGATTTTAGGAATAATCGTGCTAACAAAGCAATTTGTTTATGGTAGTCTACGTTGTCTGTATCTGGATTCTGGAGGCGGTGATCGACGTGCATGGTGTTGTTGTTGATACCTGCGACGGGGATCTCGATGGCGAATTCGGTGTAGCAGAAGACGGAGAGCATGGCGGAGACTCCCGAGACGGCGTACGAGACGACGACGGCGGGCCCGGCCACGTCCTTGGCCTCCTGCCCCGTGAGCACGAAGATGCCCGCCCCGATCGCGGCGCCGATGCCGAACCAGATGATGTCCCACCACGTCAGGCTGCGCTTCATGTCGGCGCCGCTGCGGCCGCGCACCTCGTGCAGCTCCGTCGAGTCCAGCGACCGCGCCGTCGCCCGCTCGCGCAGCCGCGGGCCTGTCTCCAGCAGCGCTCGCCTGTACGCCGACCAGCTCTTGAACGACTCCTCCGGGAACAGGGAAGCCGCCCCCCACGCCATGCTGCCTCCGCTGCTTCGAAGTGTGTGGTAAGGGCAAGGAGTTGGTTAACGAATAATGGGCCGGCCTAAGTTTTGGCAAGGGGCTAAGGATATATGTAGTGGGAGAGCGGCCGACCGGAGCAGTGCTCACCAGCAACTGTCCATATAGCCTGAAAACACATTAACGTGGGCATCATTTTCACGTCCACATCAGCAAGTAGGCAAGTGTAGCATTACTCAGCTACCTAGGTGTGATTTTGGCCGTTGGATTTGGAACCGATGGTGAGTGAGGTACCGAATAAGAGCAAAGGTACTATAAGCAAGCTTTACGTAAGCCAACAAGATATAATTAACAGGATACATAAGAGAAGGACAACATGGAGAGAAGAAAAAACGTGAGAGAATCGAACGGGTGTTTCATGAGTCGTCGGTCGGCCTCATGCGGGCTGATGCGGTTCGTCCAAGAAAATCGGTGGCCCAAAACCAATAGTTGCGCGTTGCCTTAGAACAACTCCAACGAACTAGTTAAAATGTCACTTTATTCTGAATATGGCTATTATTTGCCAAAAAGCTAGCTATCTCCAACAGAATCTCTAAACTGCTCTAAAATTTTGCTCACTAGTCCTCCTGCAAACTTCGGTTAGTACATTTGGAGAGGTGGCTTCGCTCGAATCGAGTGCCCTTTCCCGCTCCAAAATCACCGTGTACCCCTCTCACATGCAAGCTCCCATGCCCAAGCTGCTGTGGCTCTGCCTGGTCTTTGCAAGCGTTCGTCCAAAATCATCGCTCAAATAATCGGCATCGGCCTAGTTAGTGTGTTGTTGTCTTAGTTATACTTCACAGGGCCAACTTTATCGAAAGAATAATTAACCATAAATACAACATATGTCAAATATGCGATTTTTGCAATACTACACCGTTACAATGATATTATCAGAACATGTGATAAAATTGCTTGGCATCCTCCAATTTTAACTGACCTGCAGGATGCATCACCTTCTTTTCTCTCTGATGAATAGTGAATGGAATTTCTGGCACAAACGTAGTAGCAGTGGATCAGAATTAGATTCAATGGCAAAGTTACCACTTACCAATAATGATCTCAGATTGGCCAATCTCAGCCCATCCCGTTTACGTACAGCAATAATCAAAGAAAGCGTACGTGTCCGGCTTCGATTCTACCTGAGATCAGCCAGAGGTGCACGTATTCAGCGGAAACAGACGCAATTAACGCCCAATTCGATCTTGGATTGCCGCACCTGAAGTCCTGAACAGACGCAAGTAACGCGCGCCATGCCCTCGTCGACGATGTCCTCGAGGATATCTTCCTCCTCCTCGACGCCGCCAACCTCGCCCGCGCCTATGCCTCCTGCACATCCTTCCGCCGCATCATCTCCACCCCTGCTTCCTCCGCCGTTTCCGGTCTCTCCACTCCCCGCCCGTCCTCGGATTCATCCATAGCACCCACGCCGCCTACGACTACGACATACGATTCTACCAGGCCCAGCCGCCGCGCCGCGCCGCCCCGGCGGCTCGCGCGATCTGCCGATTTCACCTTATCCTTTCTCCTCGCCGAGTCCGATGGAAATCGAAAGACGTGGAGCGTCAGTGATGTCCGTGACGGCCTCATCCTCCTCGCCCGATCATCAATTGGGAGCAACATCTTTGATAGCTTCATGGTCTACGACCCCTTGCACCGCCGCCGCATCCAAATTCCTCCCATCCCCGGTGACCTTGTGGCCTCAACATTGAACTGTGGCTTGAAACACGACGACGACCTTTCCGGCAGAAAGCCACGCCGCTGTGTGACGGAACGCATGGAAGCTTTCTTAGGTCCAGATATCATGGATGAGAATGAAACGACTTCAGCCCAACAAGTGGTGAGCAACGTGCGGTCCCAATGCAAGGTCGCTGCCTTCATCTACTCTTCAGGTACCAAAAAATGGCGTTGTGCCACGTCTTTTGGAATTGAACCCTTCCAATGGATGATAGGATACGGTTCATGGTTGCGGCGCTGCAGCGGATGCAGTTGCTTCTTCTGGACATCCTCTAGTATTACAGAGATGCTATTGCTCGACACAAACGAGATGAAATTCTCTGTTATCGATCTGCCGTCTGGATGCATTTAGCTTATTTATTCTTAGTGGCTTCTCCATGTATCTCTATGCTATGACTTTGCAAGACAATGGTGTGGGGTCAGATTGGCAACAAAAAGGTATAATTCCCTTGCCCCAATCATATTATGATTGGAAAATCGCCAATGGTGCAGCTGCAGAGGGTTCAATTAATATTATAGTATCTACACGCACTATCTATTTCTCTTCGCACATAGGGAAATTACGGTTCAGCAGTGACAAGTTCACTGATGGATGAATTTGAATTTGACACACATCATATAAATGTATAAATTCCCTGGACTATGTATTTATCCTTTTATAGCGTGACCTGTATAGCTTGCTTTCATGGAGTGCTATACAGACAGATATTATGTTGTAATTTCTTTAGAAAAAAGATTATCATTGGAACTAGTGCTCCTCTAGTCAGCCCCACAACATTACTGACACTACACATCGCTTTGTTCCTAATCACTAAAAATAGGGACTTGCTAATTTTCAAAAGTTTGAGGAACATTCAATCACTAACCAAAACCATTAAATCAGACGGTTTACAAAACATAATTTTTTTTCCATAGTCTATACATTAGATTTTTTCCACCTCTATCTACATGTCACATAACCCTAAAAAACCAAATTATATAAGTACAAATCATGTTGATTGAAAGTTTCCAAACTTTTAGTCGGTTGACAAAAATGAAAGACGCTAAAAGTATTTTTCTTTCATAGGTAGATACCGTATGCCAGCCATAATCTGAAAGTCGATCGCCGGGGAAACGTATCTTTGCCGAGTGCCGTGCCTATTGTACTCGACAAAGAGTACACGGCAAAGCTGGTAACGACAAACGAACTTAGTTTCATCGAGTGGCAAATAAAACACTCGGTAAACAAAAACGGTTTACACTCGGCAAAGATGGAAATTAGGAAAATAAAAATATATGGAACCTACCGTGCCAAAGATCGCCAGGCACCACACCCAGGCCCGCTAGCCACCGCCTCCACCGGGGGCTACCGCCACATCTGCCCCTTCCGCCGCTTGCTTTGACGCCCCCTCTCGAGGGAATACATCGTGTATACGTACCAATACCTGGAACAGTAGTTGGTACACACGTAGATGATACAAATTCGATACAACAACCTTTATTAATTCCTCAAAGGGAAATAGCTAGGGGATACAAGGTCTGGATTTCAAGCAAAGAGGTGGATAGGCCAGCCTCAAATAAAGGAAAACATACTTGGAAAGCTTCATAAACTCCACAGGCAACTTCGAGTAAAGGACGTGACCTACTCATCGTCTCCATAGAAATCTCCATCTTCACCTGGATGAGTAAGCAACATGTGAGTACATAAGGTACTCAGCAAGCTCTACCACTAGCAAAGGAAATATATAAATATGCACTTCGGGATTGTGGTCAATGATTGGGTAAGGGTTTTGTGGAAAGAGCGAATGCAAGGGCTCACTACAGAAATTAATGGAGTTTTTGTAAGAGGAAAACAGTTTGTAATTTTAGTTGGTTGGACCTGGGGGAGATATTCATGAATCCCGATAGTTTCCACAATTTTAGTTGAGCCTTCCCACCGGAGGTCATAACAGCTGTGGCAACCAATGCCAACACCATTTCCAAACTTGTGCACAAGGACACCCACTCACACATCAAGTAGGTAGTATATGTGGCTAATCGATGAGAGCTCAAGGTTTGGCGTGCCAATATACCGTGACAACGGACATCCGGATATCTTTATACACTCTACGAGAGGTTTGTACACTTTACCCACAAGCTATATGTTCTTAGCTACAGAACGCATAACGTTGCCACCGCAACTAGGCACACCACAAGTCCACCACGAATATCCAGGGGTCTAAAGGATATGACACCAAGGCATACCGTCCATCATAATGTTGTCAAGTACTGGATTTCACCAAGAGTGACCTCCGAACGTCCGTAAACTACTACACCCGATGGAACTTCTTACTTGCGTAACCTAAGGTTTGGTGTTCATTCATGCCCATAACAGGTTATGTGGTTGTACACTAAATCACCAATTTGGAGTCCGAAGAACCGGTCCTTATATGGAAGGGCAAACAAGGGGGACCCGCACCCAAGGGGGCCGCGCGCGCCTGCCAACCGCACCACGAGTCGGGTGCGGCCTCCCTGGCGGCGCGCCCGGGCAGAAGGCGACCCCAAGGCGACGGGCCGCCCTGCTGGGTCGGGCTGGGCCGTGACATGAGCACTTTTAAATATCCTTCTAGGACATAATAATCAGGGTGCTTATGTTCATATGTTGCATATTGATTAATACTTTATAGTCGATGAATAGACCTAAAGTGGTCGGACCCCTCTCCGGACCCTGGTCAAGCAGGAGCTACGTGCACCGGGCTGCCCTTTTTTTGTAGATGAATCGACAATTCGCAATAGGCAAAATATTGAGCTTTATACATGCCACTTTGTTATGGATCGACTAGGACCTAGCAGGAAGAACCCTGCAAGTCGCCTCCTTTCGGAGGCCTTGACCTACGACAATGTTCTTCTTTTCTACTTATCTCCATAATACACCCTTACTCTAATTATATATACTCAATAACCCTAAACCTAGCCGCCGCTACAGTAACTGGTTGCTACAGGACAGGCCGGCCCATAAGGCCCAACATTCTGTCCATAACACACTTTCAATAAGTTGTCAAAAAGCATTGTTCCTTCAATCCACAAAACTTGAAGGGGAGCCCCTGGCACAGTGGTGAAGCTCCTGCCTTGTGACCATGAAGTCACGGGTTCAAGTCTTGGAAATTACCTCTTGCACAAATGCAGGGAAAGGCTACGTACGAAAGACCCAAAGTGATTAGACTCTTCCGCAGACCTTGCGCAAGTGGCTGCCCTTTGATAAAAATTTCTGACCTATAAACTTGTCTGTGATTATTCCTTTTTTCTTTCAGGTCTAATATTATACTGTTTTTTTTTTCAAAAACGCAGGAGAGCTGCGCTTCTTTGTATTAGAGAGAGAAAGAGTGGGTTGCTGCCACTGTGAGGTCCAAATAATACTAGGCTTTCCTCCACCCTTACACGGTAGCCTCGTTGCCCATGTGAGCATGGGCTGGGCCTTAAGCCGTGCTTTGGTGCGGAGTTAGATGAGGGGATTTTTTTACCGAGGCTACGTAAATTCGATCCCACTGGGAATCGAATCCGGGTCACTGGGGTGTTACTCGAAAGCCTTAAGCTAAGAGCCCTTTCGCGGTGTGCTACATCACAGTCCCTATCTATTGAAGAGTATAGAAACATCGAGTTCAATGCTGTTGAATTACTAACGGGCAATTGTATCACCATGATTATATTATGAGTACCGCTATAGGTCCAACCTGATTGTCCTACTCATGTACAACTCCAGCTATTATAGAAACTATATGTCATCATTTGGAAATTTAAAACACTTGATTACCATATATTCATCCAGTTGGAACAGAGTTGGACATTCGGGTTGGCTCTACAGCAATTCCCTTATATTATTACACTGCTGGATCTCTGCCTTAACAGCATATCTTTTTAAGGAGATTTACATGTATTTTTCTCCATTGATGATGGACTTTGAACTGATTTCTGTTCTCCATGGACAAGATTAAATGTCCTACTTTTTTACTATTGTCAAAGGAGCATATAATGATAAGCTACCTCTTACACTGTTGGATTTAGCATTGCCATTGATTATAACATTGATGAATACATTATTATCTTCTGGAAGACATTTCCCACCTTTAGCCTAAGCTAGTTTTTTCGCCGAACCCTTTTAGCCCATTCTCCTTTTCTACCCCAATACAAAAGGCACTTGGCTTGTCTACGGCTTCCTGATTCTTTCCAAAATTTTATAATGCTTTCCTGCCCTTGCTGTTTCCATACTTTACTATATGCAGTCTAGGAACTGACTTTGGTAAATATTATATTTCCCTTTTTTGGCATTAACGGCTTTGAAATATTCCGTTGATACTTTCCAAATATGCAACTGTAATTGAAGTTGAATTCTATAACATTTTTCATCATCTCAAAAAACTACCTGTTACAAGCAAGCCAGGGCAATAGCTTATACCTAACTCTTTCTTGTGCCTTATTATGAATTTAGACCTGAGACCACGATTGAACATGGTTGAAATCTTATGAACAAGAATTTCACTATTTGTGTGTGCTTGAGAAAATACCATGTCGTAGTGGTTCTGCATTTCTACACTTCAGATGAAGAGGTACAAATTGATTGGCTCATAGTGCTAAAATTCAAGAGTGCAAATGTCATGTACCAGCCAATTTTTGCCGCAGGCACGAGCGAATCCATTGTATTATACACCAAATGAATGAATGAGTTATTTGTATGCTTTATTCTCAGTCAGGTGTGAACACATCTATATTGTTTCAATACAGGACAACATGGAAACGATAACCCCTGGTTGTTAAGATTAGAGTTAATCTACGGTTGTTTTGACTTTGACAGGAGATGCAATTTCAGAAAATTCTTCTGTGAACTGCAAAACCATTGTATCTCTGAAATTTGAGCGGTATTATATATTTGTCCTTAAATAAGATGGCTAAGGTCATCTTATTTACTCCTGCTAACCAAAGCGTTAGCTCTTTTTCTCATGCTCTAAGATCATTCAAGTTGGAACAAAATTGTGGTTTGGCTGAGTGACAATCCAAACCCTACGTGCTCCTTGTGTTATTGTTGCTTGTGATGTTAATTCATATAGGACCTTCTTTGAGTGAGGAAACAGCTTTTCACCTCCTTTGAGTGTCCATTCAGTAGAGCATGCTGGTCACATATTGGAATCTACTGGAACACAACCCTGAAATTTTTCCACATGATACAGGAGCCCCATAGGGAATTTGCAGCAAGACATTTCATGGAGATCTTTATTATTGCAGCAGGCACATTTGGAAATTGAGAAACATGTTTATCTTTGACAACCAACCCCCATCCCTTCAGTGCTGGTGGCATGAATTTCAGGAGGAAATCAAACTTCAAAGGACATGGAGCTAACCCTGTACTAGAGACAATTTACTTTTCTTGGCTGGACTCTCGGCAGCCTGTTGACCCTTAGAGGCTTTTCTCTCTCTCTCTCTTTTTTTGGCCTTTGGCCTTGTACAGTATAAGTTGTTTTCCATTAACTAATTATATAAAAAAATCAATGGAGTCTCTCCTACTGTAGTCCAGTCAAAAAAGTATATGACCTGTACTCAGCCATTTAGGCAAACAGAAACAACTTTTATTCTGATCTATTTATTACTTATCAATGACCGTTTTCCATCTATTCCAAATGTATTTTTGTTAATCTCATTTTTACATGCACTATGCATTACAGTCTTGATTAGGCTAGAGTGAGCCTCCTGAACATCCGGAGGGAGTAGATGATCCTAATATTGTAACCTTTTTCAATCCACATATCTGTAAGGAGTTCTCAAATACCAAAGACATAGAGTTACAGACATATGGCAACCTTTTGCAAGAAATCCACTGTTAAACTTGTCAACTTTTCCGTAGAGCTTATAGTTCCTAAATCGATAACATGACGAAGAATCCCAGAAAAAACATCCTACTTTAAAGATAAAGAATCCCTGAAAAAATCTTTATATCAACTATAATGTGAAAGTTTTAAATCAATAAACATGCTCGAATACGTTTTGAGTTTGAATTTACAGAACACAAAACTCCGCGTGCCCTCTTTGCTCAGCCAGCCCGTGTACGTTTCAGCCTGTGAAAGGTTGTGGCCTGGCCTATTTCAGCCCAACCCGTTTAACTATACAATCAGGAGATCGACCGGGCCGACTTCTGTTTGCGAAGCAGACCACGCGACGTACTCGCCGCCGGCGAGCCCGGCCGCCGTGCACGGCCCCATGGCGCATCCGATCCTCCCCGACGACGTTCTGGAGAACATCTTCCTCCGCCTAGACGGTGCGGCGGATCTCGCCCGCCTCTACGCCGCCTGCACCACCTTCCGCCGCGTCGTCTCCGGCCGCCGGTTCCTCCGACGCTTCCGGTCCGTCCACCCGCCGCCCGTCCTCGGGTTCCTCGATTTCTTCAGACGCAACTGCCTCGAAGGCGCCGCGCGTTCCAGCCCGCCCAGCCGCCGCACCGCTCCGCCAAGGGCGCTCTCGCCCTCGCGCATGCCGCAGACTTCACGTTCGCCTTCCTCCCCGACCCCGGGAGCTGGAGCGTCCGCGACGCCCGTGATGGTCGCGTTCTCATGTCCAGGGGCGCAGCCATGATGGGGTGCAACACAGAGGTAGGCATCCGGTTCACCGCCGAGGAACTTGTGGTCTGCGACCCCTTACACCGCCGGTACGTCCAGATTCCTTCCATCCCCGGCGATCTGGCGACCTCTGCGGGGTACTGCGGCTCGGAAGAGTTCAAGCCCTTCTTTGATCCCATCCGCGAGGAGGAGGAGGAGGAATCGTCAATACGAGTGATCTGCATTGTGCAATCCAAATCAAAGGTTGGGACCTTCGTCTACTCTTCCACTACTGGAAATTGGCGATACGCCACGTCTTTTGGCATTGAGGCATACGAGTGGCTGAAATTACCGAAACTGATGAGGCGCCACTACGCCCACGGCTGCTTCTACTGGGCTGATTTTTACTGGAAGCACATGCTGGTGCTTGACACACAAGAGATGAAGTTCTCTGTCATCGACATGCCACCTGAAATCAAGGGGGACTTCAAAACCATTGTGGACATAAGAGAAGACATGCTTGGTTTGGTAGTTATTGCTGGTCGCGTGTTGCACATTTATGTTAAGAGCTTGCAAGACGATGGCGTCGGCGATAATGACTGGTGGCACAGCAGAGAAATTGCTTTGCCCAATTTTCACTTTTCACTGACTAGTACAGTTAAGGGATACATACTCCTACGAGGGATTCTGCGGGACTATTCTGAGTTCTGGAACTTTTTTGACAATAAGCCAGATGCATACTATTTTACACTGGACCTCAAGACATTTGAGATTGAGAGGCTATGCATGTTGAAATTTGATTCTGTGCCTGATTATCTTTGTGCTATCTTTCCACCACCATTGTCACCAGCAAGTATATGAAGCGGTAACTTTTTCTTCACTTATCTGGAATTCATTTGCACCAGTGGGCTGCTACTTATTTCCACTTGTGCATTTCTGTCACTGCACTACTCTATATCATATCAACCGTTGTCACCGACAGCCAGTATTGCCGACAGCCCATCTGCTAATGGTGTATTAGAGGCATGCCTGCAGTTTACATTGTTGTCAGCATCTAAGAGAAGTAGGACCTTGCGTCTGTTGGGTATTAGGAACACTAATTTCAGGTATTTGTTGGATTGATTTCATTTAGATAAGTGACTCCGATCGACAGACCTGTGCCTGTTTGTTCCTAAATTCCAAACTAGCACATCCATATTTAGTATAAATAGTTTGTTTGCTATGCATGGACTGTAGCAACTTTATATTGGTAGTTATGGAAATACTTACCATGGCTTCATTGGCTAGTGTTCCTCATGGTGATCTAACATTGTTTATCTTTGTAGGTCTATTGCTCATCTTTAGTGGGTCTGTATCTGACATTGTCGCCCCCTGTGAGTTAATATGGCTATGTCGATTGGCAAATCTGGCTGATGCCTTACATTATTGTGCAAGAATTCTTGTCCTGCTGGAAGTGTTGGCATTAATCTGCAGATTCATCAACAGTCTTGTAGTGGTTTAGATTCTTTGGAACTTTGTTGCGGCCTAGTTTGTGCTTTTGGAACTGTGTGGTTCCCAATTGAGG
The DNA here is from genome assembly GCA_031894775.1 of Chloris gayana. NCBI lineage: Eukaryota > Viridiplantae > Streptophyta > Magnoliopsida > Poales > Poaceae > Chloris > Chloris gayana. The sequence goes on from JAUNZO010004331.1 coordinate 184,678, forward strand.
CACCCAGGTTTACTCCTCCCTCGTCCGTAATCTGAATGTATTCATTGTTCGTGGAGATTAGTCCAGTAGATATTCCTGGTGCAGTTTCATAGAAATGAAATTGAATAGCCGTAACTGGCATCTAACTATTGTTCGTTATGATTATGAGATTAGATTATTTCTTTTTATCCTTTATCCATCAACAGTTTTTTAAACAAACAAGCGTCATTTTGGGACAATGAAGCTGTATATTTTCCCATATATGTGCCATTGCTTGATTCTGACAGCGATTTCCACTTTGTAAATTGTAATTAAAACAGTTTGAATCATCAGGACTGTTGCTCTATGAAAAGGCACGGATGGTGCATGAGCCCTGATAGTCATCCGCCGCTTCCGACGCCTCCACCCCCGCCGCCCGTCCTGGGGCTCCTCGACTGCAGCAGCAGGAACACGGGCTTCTACCCGGCCCAGCCGCCGTGAAACACCGCTGCAGCCGCGCGTGCCTTCCCCTCCGCCGCCGACTTCACCTTCTCCTTCGTCCCGCCACCCAACCACATCTACTGGCGCGTGCATGACGTCCGAGACGGCCGCGTCCTTTTGGGACCTCCCGGCATGCTGGACGTTAGCTGCTTCGACTGCAACGGCTGCTTCCTTGTCTGCGACCCCTTGCACCGCCGCCACGTCAGCGTCCCCCGTATTTCAGGTGACCAAACACTGGATCTCTACACGAAGGCTTGGCAACGAGACAATAAGGCGGCGGACGAGAATGGCGGCACGAAAAAGCAATCCCGTGGCCTCGGTTTCCAGACTGCGATTGGCAATTCTCTAGCGCAACCGAGGGCTGCCTGCTTCTGCAAGGGGTTCCGCGAGACGGTCCAACGAGCCACGATTCTTCACGGTGCTGTAGGTACCCGGAAGATGCGTGCCGACGTGCAGTATTTTACCATGGACCTCAAGACGTTCCGGATGGAGAGGTTGCTTTCGGCGAGCTTCTATTCGTGCCCGGTCCCGAATTATCTGTATCTAGGCTTCCCACCGCCGTTCGCGCTGCCCACTGTATGAAACTTAGGAGCTGGCCTTGTTTCTTTGCGGTGTTGTGTACGTCACCATGCTAATTGTATATCTTTGTGCTTGTTTATGCTCTTCCAACATACTCCCTCAGGTTTTAAAATGATGATGGACAGTAAACTTAGTTCATTTTTGGACTAACAAAGCTGTCCTAACAACATCAAATATAAAAACGGAGGGAGTGATATAGGTTGTTACTAGTGAAGCCGGGATTTTTGATTGGCCAATTGGGTATTCCCGAGCCAAAAAAAGTTTTCTATCACAAAGTATGAGAAATAAGCTCACCACAACATAAATATAAAGTGCAAATTATTTATAGAAAAGTCGTAAGCTAGAGCTCGAGCTCGACGGGGTCAGATAGCTTAATTTGAGTGGTTAACTATGGTTTTGCATTTGGCCGCAAGTCGTCGGGGTCGGCAGAGGACAAGGTAGCTTCGCCGATACTATTAACTAAGGATTGATTACAAAAATTACCTCATATGTCACTTGGAATTTAAGATTCTCATATATAAGTTTTTTCGTTGCAAATTCCTCATCCATCTAGTAGATATATATTGTTGCAAAAACCACCCAACTTTGCACATCCTTACCCGGTTTCGTGTGTTCCTCTGATATAAATTCAAAATAAATATATGGATTAACTATCCTACGACCCCCATGGAGAGAAGTAAAGGATACGTGTAGGAGAAAGAAATGATGAGAAGCTGCGCATGTGCTCCTTACTTTGCAATTTGCATACACTGCACATGCTGCTCTCGCCTCTTGGTTTGATCTTCATGCCATGTCTTTGTTCAAGAGTCCAGATAACTTTTTAAGTTAATAACAGAATTTTGTAATAATTTAATATAAATAACATGGCGATTTGAAATTTCGCAAAACTAGCAAGCCCATCACTCATCCAGGGCGGACAAGGAAACATCGCCCTTTGCTCGGACGACAAGGGACGTATGTCCCATTGAGTGGGCGGCCTGCTACAGTAGCTCTTTTCTTTTTTTCGAAATTTTCTGCCATAACAGTTAAGTCTATTGATGTCTCGATTACAAATATTTTTAGACATCTAAAAATCATTGCAAATGTCATGGTGATAAACAATATGCTGATGCAGCCATTTTAGCATAGAAAAGCCTAAAAGGCGTTAGTAAATGTAAAATAACAATCTATAGATTAGACTAGTTGTTAATGACTAATTAAAGGTGTGTTTGGTACAGACTTATGGACCAGCTTATGAGGTAGCTTATGCTATCATAAGCCATAAGCTATACCAAACAGGTTGAAGCCATAAACAGCTTATTACCAAACAAACCATAAGCAGCTTTTCCATTTGTACTAGAGAGGCAAAGCAACCAAAACCTTGCTTTTCCAACTTATGCACTCATTTCACCTCATAAGCCATTTTGATAAACTATTTTGCCAAACGATTTGACTGCTTATGCAACAATAAGCTAGATAAGCTACATAAGCAATTTTGATGGATAAGCTAAATCATAAGCAATAAGCTATATAAGCATAAGCTCTACCAAACACACCCTAAATTTTTAGACCATCGTAAACTTTGATAAAAATTAACTAAAGTCATTTTATCCTTATTGTACTAACATAATTTTTCCATTGGTCTAGGTTCTATTTGAAAATTTTAAGTTTTAATTTTAATTCAAATTTAAATTGAAATTCAAAGTATAAATGGCTATAATTTGAGCTCTACCTCCTTACATAGAACATTATGTCCTGTTGGGACCATTTCATGGGACCCTTAACTCTTTGAGTTGAGTTAAAGTTAATTTTCTTTGAATTCAAATTGAAATTTGAATTAACTTTAAATAACTCAAAAGTTTAAAATATAAACTAGACCTCAAGAAACCTTATATTATCACTAGTAAGGATAAAATGAATTTATGTAATTTTATCATAGTTTTTATCAATTTTTAAGATGGTGCAAAAATTCAATTAGTTATTAACAACTAATCTAATCCACATATTGATTGTTTAAGTTTATTAACATCTTTTTAGCTTTTCGTTGCTAAAATGGTTGCATTAGCATATTGTTTAGCACCATGACATTTATCATGATTTTTATCTCTACCCCTTAAATTCACGAGTGTGAATGTTACACATCCAAGGTCTATAATAAACTACGTAACAACAGACGGCTACAAATCCTGCGATCTCCATCTATTCAACCCTCCGCACCGCACCTCATCCACAACCAGGACTCTGCCAACGCCACGAATCGACATCAACCGCAAACGAAACGCCAACCATGCGCCGGGGAGAGCACCGCGTCTGCTTAACCGTGCGACGGCCGCTGGGCTCTCCTCTTTCCACTGGCCCATTGATACCTCGATTGAAAAAAGACAAACCATCGACGCCAACTGCCGCCTGACTCCTTTGCAGCGGTTCCGGCCATCGAAGGTTGTGTTGGCCGCCGGTCTCTCCTCTCTTCGCGCGGCGCTGCCGATCTCTCCTCTGCCCTTGTTGAAGGTTGCGCCGGCTGCCGGCCTGACCTCTCTCCAGTGACCCGCGCGGTGCTGCCGATCTCTCCGCTCACTGACCCGTGCACTGCTAGGGCACCGCACTCCTGTCCCATTCGAGACTCCCCCACCACCGTTATTCAGGTTCGTTGTCGCTACTCTCCTCGTCGCCCTACGGCTGCCTCACATTGAGTACGGTTATTGTTGCTTGATTTACGAAGTATTTCTTCAAATACTGGTGGATACCTCCACCAGATCGGTCAATGGCTAAGCAAAGGCGAACCTCAATGCCTAACACCACTACAGCCCTCCTCTGTCCTCCCCTCAGTCCCCTTTCCCTGGGAATCGCTGAGATTTTGAGTTTTTGTGAAGCCATGGCGCTCTGTTCTTCGACAGCCAGAGGAAGAAGAAGCAGATTGATATATGTATATATTGGATTTACATTTTGCCGGCTAATGATTGTCTTAGGCCTCAGGCCATGTCCAGCCCATTTGCCATTTGTGCCTACGATGAGACAAAAATATATGACAGAACAAAAACATGGATCCCCAATTGGGCTGGCACTATTCTTTGTTTCCAAAAGACCTAGAAATGTAGACGTAGGCGCTTAGCATTTTAGATAAGGTAATACATTCACTAGATTTTAGTTTCTTTTCAAATTTAGCTATCATTGCTAACTTATTGATATCTTAATTTGATAACTTTATCATTTTCCGTTCATTGTGTGGATTCTTCATTCTACTGATCAAATGCTATCTTTAGTCTTCATATGAGAAGTATATCAAGACTATTCATTGTTTTTTTCTTGCATTCGTATAGTTTATTTTTCTGTTAGATTAATCATTTAGAGTGCACTTTAGAAGCATAGCCAAGGCAACTCCTTTGGGTAGTTCTTTCAGGCAAGTGGGATGGGGTCTGAGCTAGGAAAATTCAAGACTGGTATAACAATTGTTGGGATCTCCAAATTCTCTTTCCCTCCTAACCACTTATAGACCTTTAGCTTCAACCCTGGAGTCAGGTTTTTAAAGCTCAACATACTCAGAACATGAACATCTCCTTGATTGATAGGGACACATCTAGGGATCAGTGAGCTGCTGAAACAGAAAACATTCTTCTGAATACCATATCAGCACAGCCTAAAGTCAAGAAGGATATTGTCCAGGACTGTAGAGAAATTCGGCGGAGGACGCTGAGGGACCCTGTCAGTGAGGTATTGTATATTTTTTTAAGTAAATACTAAATACCACTGCGATTTTGCCTCACTGTTAGCTAAGAGAGAATAAAATGTTAGTAGGTTTAGTATTTGGAATTAGATGCAGTAGCTGACGAAGTTAGATTCACGCTTGTTCAATTGTCCACCAATGTGAACTGCTAATTTCAGTTCTCATTATGACTGAGATTGAATATTGTCCTCAAGATTGCACATGCGCCTAATCCATGAAACCAACATCCCTTGGGGTTCAGACTTCTGACAACCGCATCGGGTGACAGTGTAACAGGACATTGGGTAGCATTCTTTAATAGCTCAGTTGATTGTTGAAAGATATTGCAGTCTTCTCTTGGTTCAAACTACTGATGTGCTGCGTATGATCCCATTCAGCATTGTTTTAGTCTACGACTGATTTGTTTTACGATATAGTCATGTGTTAGGTTGCGCTTAACCGTTCGCCAACTGCCGGGCTCTCCTCTCTCCACTGCCCCGCACCGCTCCACCGACTTCTCCTCTCTCTCTTGACCATGATAATCCTTCTCCTTGCCATCGACGTGTTCAATCCACACGACTAGCATGCTTCCCTGTGCCACTATAAATCTGCCTCATCCCACGACAATTAATTCCTCCACAAGGTGCAATTTAAGTCTCTTTACTCTGATTTTGTTACCTGTCTATTCCGTTCACCAATTGTTCTATTATCCATCCTAATCCGTCTGCATTAGTTCTCATGCTTGTGCAGGGATCTAGGCCTAGGGTGAGATTTAAGGTTTCTTAATTGAATTTAAAATAAATCTAGCTATGTTTTTTATGTGTTTATTTCCAGTGTTTCATCCAATTACGTGGCAGCTTCTGATTGCTTGTGCTATGTATTACGATTAGGCAGCAAGCTTGGATGAGCCGCAATATAGTCTTTGGTCACGATTGATGGCGAGAAGCCGAGAACGCAGGTCAGATCCTTTGCAATCAATATTAGTATTTCTACTATTTCATGTGAAAAAGTCTTGCTTTGGTTGACATGGACTTGAATAGATTTTTGAAATGATCACTGGTCTGTTGCAACAGTCCAACAACAACAATCATAGGTTGATAAGGATTCAAGGCCTTTTGCTTTGTTTTTTAATTATGTGGGAGATGGATAGCCCGGTCTACTTGATATCTATTTTGATTGATCTACGAGTCTTCTTGTAGAAACATCTCGGGACCCCAAACATCTCAGTGGTCTCCTTTAGGTAAACCTTATAGTCTTGTACTAACTCCAGTTCTTCAAAACTTTAGAATCAGATGAAAAAACTACTGCAGGATGCAAGTGAATACTGGATGCATACCAGTCTAGCTACAGTAATGTTTTTCCATTACTCCACTAGGATTTGTGAACATTCACAGTAATGTTTCTTATGCAGTTATTCTAGAATTTTCTCTTTTGTTTGCATGGTTTGACGTTTGCATACCTTAAAATATTATAAATGACCTTATCATTCAATATATTCTGTTACCTCCGCTTTTTGTTCGTGATCATCTAACAATTATTCAACTGTCTCTACTTTGCTTGTGATCATCTAACAATTATTCAACTGTCCTATATTTGGCATGCAGAAGAAAGAGCAATAGGGTTGCAGTGCCATGAAAAACTGCAATGAATTTTCTATACAAAATGCATAAAGTAGTGTAGATATAAACTTTTCTTTGATACTGTCAATTATGTTATGAAAAATTTTAGATTGTTTCTAACAATGGATTGTTTCACCCCTCCTATACTATTGTTGTTGTCATTGCTTCTTCTATAATTCTATTTGCCTGATGTTTAATGTCCTTTCAAATTGCACCCTTCAGCCCTTTGAACATACATATTCATATATCTATATACAACTATCTCTCAACATATTACTGTTGATAAGAAACTTCACATCCTTCAATTACGTTCTCGTGGATCTGTTTGAAGTAGTTATTGTGGTAATTAGGATATTGTAGCCATATGTATTATTGCGGAGATTGTAGATATTAACTCTTGATAGAGTGTTTCATTTGAGTCAATTTTTATCAACTTCTTAGATGTACTTAAAATATTCCTTGAAAAGTTATATCACCATAATGTTGTATATATATAAAAGAGATATGGAAATCCAGCAATTTCTACAACTGCGGATATTAAGGCTCAAAAATAAATTTTCTGATTTTACAGATTTTGTCACCATTAATTTTGTTGACAACTTTTACTTTTTTTATTTACCTCTGAAGTCAATTAAGCTGTTACAGGCTAATAGAGCTTTCTATGTGGAGTGGAAGGTCAAGGCATTTACTAAGCTCCATCGAGTATTCCTAACCTTTTCAATTGTACATTTCAGGAGTGCCAGCAGGATCACTTATGTCGGGCTTTGGACCACTTATGTATGGCTTTGGAGATATCGAGTAGGTTGAATTCTAACACGAGGATCATACTCCATAGTGAATTTAATTGGGTGGTGACTTTGCTCTCCTACCACATGTAGGGTGTGTCAATTTATATCGTACTTTTGAAAAGGGCATTTTGATAATTGTGAATGTTTATACCTCATCTTTTTTAGTGAATCTTAAATCTATCCTATTCTGTATTCACAATCATAACTCGATGTTGTATTTTGGTTGGTTCATTTCTATAAAATAATACTATAGTGTGATATGTTGGTTCATTTCTATCAAATATCATCATAGCGTTAACACGGGCAATATACTAGTATGTTTAAAAGTACTTTTAATTAAGACATCAATAGCATGCCGCCCACTCACGGGGACATATGTCCCTTATCGCCCGATCAATGGACGATGTTTCCTTGTCGCTGGTTGGATGGGCGATGGATATGGTGGTTTTGCAAAATTTCAAAACGACCTGTTATCTATATTAAATCATTTTAAAATTCTATTATTTATAAAATAAATTGATTATCCACATCCATGGAATGTATGGATCCGACCTAAAGTAGTTGTGAGCACTCACATCTAAACGGTCTAACAAGTTTGTCGGCTCCGACTTGCACGGGAAGTCGTGGCTAGCTCCGCACATGCTGTGAGTTGTGACCAAGAGAATCAAATGGAGAATTTTTTATATTAATAATTGTTTGCTAATTATTTAACATTAATAACCTCTTGATTTAAAAATTTATAAAACTAACCTCTCTCTCGGCCACTCAAAGGGCGACAAGACATTTTTCTGAATTTCTCTAGCTTAACAGCTTAAGCTTCCAAAACTCTTAGTTAAAAATAATTTTACACATCATGGTAGTAAATTATATGTTGATGCAACCATTTTAACTTAGAAAAATCTAAAAATTATTAGTAATTTTAAAAAATAATCTATAAACTTGGGTAGTTATTAAGCACTAATTGAATTTTTAGACCATTTTAGTCTCCTCTAAAAATTAAGTAAAAAAGACATTTTATTTAGGTTTTGCTGAAGAAGTTCTAGTTGTTTGAATTTAATTCAAATTCAAATTTGAATTCAAAGTATATATATGACTATGCTTTACAATCTAAGGGTGTTAGATTTAAAGTATGGCCCCAAGAGGAGCTAGAGTTTAGAATGTGGTCCTAAGTGGAATTAGAGTTTAAAGTATAGTCATATATACTATGAATTCAAATTCGAATTTGAATTAAAGTCCAAAAATCAAACTTTTTAAATACAATCTAAACCAAATAAAAAATTATTTTTATACTACTAAGGATACAATGAATTTAGGTATTTTTTACTCAATCTTTAGAGTAGATAAAATGGTCTAAAAATTCAATTAATTCTTTTGGATTACTAATACTTTTTGAACTTTTCTAAGTTAAAATGGTTGCATCAACAACTAATTTACTAGAGTACTATGAAACTTTATATTGACTTTAGACATGTAAAAGTATTTCTAACCGAGACTTTAGAAGCTTAACTCTTAGGCTAGAGAAATTCAAAATATGCGGTAAGAATTCTTTCGCCGTCAGCCGACCGAGTGGACAATTGGGCTCACAAATAAGCCTGTCGCTCTTTGGTGGGCGTAGAGAGGTTAGTTCTACAAATTCATTAGTCAAGAGCTTATTAATTAATATTAAATAATTTAAAAAGTAATTATTAATAAAAAATCATCAAACCGAAACCTAACCGATGAGCTTTATCGAACTCTGTTCGATTTCTGCCCTCTAAAATTTAGCACTCGTCATATCAAAGAGAATCTTACTATTTATGAATATTTCAATCAATTTAATGACAAAACCTTTTTGACAGATTGATGCTAATTTTATAGATGAATCTAATACGCTTAATTAATCTATGTTTTGCTAAAGTGATGCTACGATGAATCGTCTTTTTAATCACGACTTAAATAACCTTATTGGATTTATCTCGTGAATTAGACTAGGCGGCTATAATTTATTTTATAATTAAACTTTATTTAGTACTCTTAAATAGTAAGATTCTTTATATGTAACGAGTTATAAAATTTAGACTAGGAAACGAACACACCGCAAGTAAAGTGTTCCTTTACGCCGATTACGAAGTACTTTATTACGCGCTCAGATGCCGATTACTTTTATTTACCCCAGATTCCTGCGTAAACTCTGCTTGTAGTACAGTATTTCACGCATGCCACTTCCATTCACTTGTGCGGCTGTGTTCGTTTCCTTCCTCTAAAATTTAGCACTCGTCACATCAAAGAGAATCTTACTATTTACTGAATATTTCAATCAATTTAATGACAAAATCCTTTTGATAGATTGATGCTAATTTTCGAGATGAATCTAATAAGCTTAATTAATCTATGTTTTGCTAAAGTGATGCTACAGATAACTCAGCTTCTAATCACGACCTAATTAATCTCATTAGATTTGTCTCGTAAATTAGTCTATGACCTTGTAATTTATTTTATAATTAAATTTTATTTAATACTCATAAATAATAAAATTCTTTTAATATAACAGCTATAAAGTTTAGATACAAGAAACGAACACCCGCGAATCACCGGAGGGAGACACAGCGCAGTTGCTGGTTGTTACCGCTCCTGCACATATGAGTCGCGGCATCGACGACACGCCACGTCGGCGTGTCAGGTTACAGGCCCGCGCCACCTTCCCCTGTCCCGTCTCGGCCCCACGCTCCAGTGTCCCGAGACCCCATCCTGTCGCTGATGGCTCGGGCTTAACGGCCAGGATTCGCTTCACGTGCTCCCGCGAGGATGGGACGGGACTCCAGCCGTGGGCCCGGTCAACGTCAGAAGAACCGGGAGCTGCCTCGACGGGTCGGTCTCCCACACTGTCACTGAACTGTGGGTCCCGCGACGTGCCGCGGACGGTACCGTTATCCCCGGCAAGCTGTAGGAGAAAAGAAGTGAGATGAGCCAACAAACAGCAGCATCGTGGCCAACAAAACAATAAAGAAACCCTTGGCATCGATCACATCACCGTCAGATCTCATCACCGGAATTTTTTTCTCCGGGAAGAAATTAGGATGGGTCATAACGACCTCGTTTGGTCGCTTTTGGGCTTGACCTCTCACTCCGTTTTCTGGTTTGCTTTATTCGTCCGTGCTTTTTCGCTGGAGCCTTTTTGTTTGGTCCCTGGATTTGGATCATGTTCGATTTGTTTACGTCGATTTGGCATCCGGGTTTGGTGTGGCATACTGGTATTTTAATCCAGGTGTTAGATGAGGACAGAGAACGGGAGTTGAGTGGGGGGCAAAAGGCGCTTAAATCAGTCGCCGACCCGGAGATCCGTGTGATCACAAGAAGATCAAGAACGCCCCAATTATCCCGATCGGGGTCCTCTGCAGTATAGTGCTCAATTCAGAGGATGAACAGTGTTTGGAATTAGGACCCTCTTCTAACTGTCCGATAAACAATCAACGTCTCAGATTGATTGCTACAGTACAATACTCTATATTTTTTCCCAATTCGAACATAACTGAACCTGTTTTCAACTCGTAGGTACAGATAAAAGAGTACTTGTTTTGTGCATTAAATCACTGTAGCAGACTCAGAATACTGTTGCTACAGTTGTTCTCTGCGGTACTGCAGAGGACCCCGATCCCAATTATCCCATGCTCTCTACCTTGCCACCATGTTACAACAAAAAGGAAATCATAAGGCGTGTTGTAACGTGCTGTAAAATACAAATGGCCAACTACCCACGATCGTTTTAAGTAATGATGAATTCCCAACTCACATTTTTCATGGTATCATTAGGTTCCGTAAATTGAGTCCACATTTGTCAAAGTTCCTCTCGGTCACAATAAACTGTGAGCGCACATTTTTTTTGTGTGTGTGCAGAAACGATACTTGTAGATAGAGTGACAGAAAGCTTTTATCAACTTGAAAAATTGTTCGCAACATTTTGCAATCCTACTCAATTATACTGTTGAGAAGCATGATAGGGTTTTTTAAAAAAGAAAGAAGAAAACCCATGATAGGAAGGTAGTATTGACATTGCTCCATGCTCCATGATTAATTTACACGGGACCTCCGAAAAAGAAAGGACATTAGTTTTGTCGCATCACACTAGTAGTAGTAGTATTCCAGCTAAACAGGTGTCCATCTGTCCAGAAAAACGCAAGTCAAAGACAGCCCATCAAAGTACAACACCAACATGCCATAATTAGGACGAGTCTCAGCGGAGAGTGTCATCACACGATTACTAAAAAGAATTTTTTAAGAATCGTGCAGTAGAGAGGTCATGGTGATGACACTCATCTCTCATCTCATGACACTCCCCCTTCTCTCTTATACATGTCGAGAAATTTAATCGCTCATGACACTCCCATTGAGACTGGTCTTATAAAACCAGATGATAACCTTCATCCAATTCAACAATCAACATCCAAGCCGAGACCACACCACAACTCCCAAAAAAAAACAAGAGAAGTGGCTACGGCCAACGCTGGCAGGAGGTGCAGAGTCTAGGCGCATATAGCCCGTACTCCGCCCGTCTCGCTCTCTCTACAACTCTCCTTCCCATTCCTCGTCTCTCTCTCTCTCTTCTGTTTTGTTAGTTTCCGCCAAGAGGAAGAGAGAGAAGGAAGCGGCAGCCGCACTCGGCGCTCCTCGAAGATGGCGTCCGCGGCCGCGTCGCGCCCACCGGCCCCGCCCCCGCCACCCCCGCCTCCGCCGCCGGCGCAGGCGCTGCAGTGGCTGGGCCCGCGGGTGTCATTCAGCCTCGACGACGCGGGCGGCGGCGGAGGAGCGGCGCCGGCGAGCGGCGGAGGAAGCCCGGCGGCGCCAGCAGCGCGGACTTCGAGTTCCTCCTCGCCGCGGGGTGCTCCGCCGTGTCCATGCTCCCCGCCGACGAGCTCTTCTCCGGGGGCAAGCTCGTCCCGCTCCGCATCCCCGCGCCGCCGTCAGCCTCGACGGAGGAGGCGCCGGGCGCGGTGGACCCGCCGCCGACGAAGCAGGCGCCGGCGCCGGCGCAGCAGCCGGAGACGACTGCCGCGGCGGCGGCGGCGGCGAAGGCTGGGTTGGCAGCGGCGGCCGGCGAGGAGCCGAAGATCCCGGCGCGGCGGTGGCGGGATCTCCTGCGTCTGCGGAAGCAGCAGGCGTCGTCGTCGTCCGCGACGTCGGAGCCGCGCCCGCTCCGCCGCCTGCTCCGCCGCGGGCCGAAGCCTCCGGAGCCGGAACCGTCGCTGAGCCTGCCGCTCCTCCGCGAGCCCACCGCCGACGAGCCCACCTCGAAGCCCCCGCTCGCGTCCACACCCGCATCGTCCTCCACTCCACCGACAGTCCCACCAACCCCGACGCCGCCGCCGCCGCACCAGAACCAGCTGCCGCCCAAGATCCGGCTCTCCCCGTCGTCGCACCCGGCGACCTCCTCCCCGCCGCCGCCGCCTCCGCCCCCGCCTCCCCCGCCCGCCGCCGTGGCCGCCGACAGCCCGCGGCTGAACGCGGCGGGGAAGGTGGTGTTCAACGGGCTGGGGCGCAGCTCCAGCAGCCCGAGCAGCCTCGCGGGCGGGCGGCGCACCCACCACCGCGGCGGCGGCGGCGGCATGGAGCGGTCCTACTCGGCGCACGTGCGCGTGGCGCCCGTGCTCAACGTGCCCGTCTGCTCGCTCCGCGGGTCCCGCAAGTCCGTCTCCGTCTTCGGCATGGACCGCCTCTTCTCCCCGTCCTCGTCCTCCGCCGCCGCCTCCACCGCCAGCAGCTCCTCCAACGCCGCCGCCGCGAAGAAGGCCAGGGCCGCCGCCAAGAAGGAAGTAGCAACCGGCGGCGCTCAGTGACGAGTCCATTCCGTCGATCAATCACTCGTTAATTAGGAGGGTTATCATTGTTAATAACTTGATTCATCAGTACTAGTACTATGGAAGTGACGTTTGATCAGGGGCCGGGGCTGGTTAGTTGATTAAACAAGGAGATCATGGATGGATGCTTGTGCAGACGACCGATCGGATCTGGCTCTGGCATGTAAATACAGGTGAGTTGGGGTGAATTTTTTACCGCCTTGTTGTTCTTGGCTCTTTCTCGCGCCGCTGCCGAAAACTGAAAAGCGGTTGGTCTGGATCTGACGACGGCGCCGTATCGGAATTCGGAACCCTTTTTGTGTCGCGCGTGTGCTCGTTCGTTCCCGTGCCGCTGAAAAAGAAAGTCGGTGAGGAAAAAAAAGGCGTTGGCCGAACAAAAAGGAAAGCGTACGTACCAAAGTGTCGGATGCGTTTTTTGTCACTCGTTTGGGAAGTACGCTTGCTGCGCCAGATGCATCGCGGAGATTTGTTGTTACGAAGAGAAAAATTTGCGATCACCAACACGACGCATTGCCGGAGCGAGCGAGAAGCTCGTCGGCGGGCGTCGCCGGCACCGGTGGTCCATCGCAAACGACTGCATTGACCACCGCGCATCGCACGGCCGCCGCATCATGTGCTCGTCTCCACGCCGCCCGCCAACCGACGATCTGATCGCCCGATTAAAGCTGTTCGTTGGTGCCTTCACTGCGCGGACGGAGCCAAAAACGAAGAAGCAGGGCGAAATATCTCTCGCAGAGGCCTGGCCGGGAGGAGTACGTATCCGCGCCAAGTACAGGTACAGCGCGACTAGTACAGGTAACACGTTCCTCCTCACATGCCCGACCTCTTCACTACTACTCCCGGCCGCAAGCGACGTGTACGACGTGTCGCAGCGAGTTCAACGTGCCCGTATCCGTATGGGTGGGGGACCCGGCCGAGCCGAGGAGCAACGCGCACACACACATGGGCTGCGCGTCAGGCACGGAGGCGGCATGTGTGAGTGCATGCATGTCGCGCACCTACTACCCGCCACTGCCCATCTGGCAGCCTGCTGCCAGTTGGCCGCCCGGCGCCCGCTTTTCTTTTTCTCTTCCTCCGTCAGCAGAACCGGCCGGCGCCCGCTTCCTCACTGTCCTCTCCTCCCTCGTTAGCGGCGGTGTGCAGTCCTGCTATTACTGTTGCCTAATAAGGCTGGTCTTTTTCTTTCTTTGGTCGTACTAGTACCTCTCTCCGTGCTGATTAGTGATTACTGTACTAGTACAAGTTACAACTACACAAGGGTGGACAATTACGAGCAACCAAACAGCACAGCAGAAATCCACTTTAATTTCGTACTAGTAGTACAAAAAGAAAAGAGTTGACGATCCGTAGCAACGGACCTTCTCTCCGCCGCGCGTACCAGGTGACAAGACAACAACATCGCATCCGCCACCCGGTTGGGCACGCGTCTCCCGTCACAAGTACGTACTCCCGGTACGGTACGGGCGGACGCGCAGGGGTCCCGTTGAAGCAACGCACAGCCCAGTGTCGCAGTCGCAGGCAACAAAGAAGCCTAGCACTAGCCCCACGTACTCTACTCTAGTCTAGGAGTGGCTTCTCACTTTTCTCTCCTGCGGCGGTACTGTACTGTGCATTTATCGGCGACCGAGCACGCGCGTACCGCTACCGGCGAGAGGGCGGCGGCCATCCATCCGAGCCCCTCCATTACGCCGCCGTCCACCTCGGACCGCGCGTTGCTCGCCTCCTCCAAGCTCCATCCACGCACACTCCCTCTACGATGGCGGTCTGCCATTGATCAACCTCCCGAGCACCACCGACCGACCGACGGTGACCCCGCCACGGCATCTGACGGCCCCCAGTTCTCCACCGCCGTTGATCCGGCCTGTCACTCGTTTCTTACACCATGCCTCTGGTAAAAGCAGTATCTGTAGGACACCCATGGCGCGCGATAGCAATGAAAGGTCTCCACTGTTACTGCTACACGTAGGTATGAATGTGGCCAATAACGGAGCATGGCCCTACCAATCAGCCGGGATCCATGTCACATGGCAGGATCCATCACTACCACTACGGGCTAGGCCTGGGCATTCGGTCTACCCGAAAATTTCGGTTCGGGTAATTCGGTCTTTTCTAAATTTTGGTTTTGAAGAATCAATACCAAAGTGTCACAAAAATTTTTGGTACCCGAATTATTTGGGTGCTTAAATTTCGGTTCAGTCTTCGATCATACCTGAAATACCCAAACATACACACAAATATGTAAACTAGTTCTAAAAATTCGTGATAATTTCATATATATATATGTTACAATAAGGCCTAACTTGTATCCATTTGACATGGAATTAAACAAATTTAAACATGTATATAGTGTAGTTAATAATTAATTAATCGTAATGGAACGATTTGTGTGAATCGGCCTTGTGCTAGGTGTTGTTTGGGTAGTTTGGGTAATTCGGGTATCCGAGAGTGGTAACCGAACTTTGAACGAAAATTTCGATTATCCAATACACTTACCCGAAATATTATCCGATATCCGGAATTTCGGTTCTTTCGATCTCGGTTTCGGTTTTTTCGGTTCCGATTTTTCGGTCTCGGTTTTTTACCCACCCCTAACTACGGCCCAGCTCATCCATCGATCGACCTTTCTCAAGGTGGACTGTACTGTAGACTGTACTCATAGCAGTGGTGCCTCATCCATGAGCACGTGACCCCCCTCCCCCGCTGCAGTAGAGGAAAAAGGCTTTCATTCGGGTCAGTGGCGGTCGTGCTCGTGATTATGGCTAATTATTAGAGTGGTTCAATCATTAGAGGAGGAAGACTACTTGGATCGTCTGATCAGCTGGATCGTCCTGTCTCCTCTCGCATAAAAAAAGGATGTACCATCAGGTTTTGGATAAATTGGACGATTGTGTGATCGAATTTTCTGAAACGGCACAAGGTTCCTTTTCCCCCATTTCTTTTTATTCCAAAATTGAAATAAGTCGGCACGGCAACACATGCATGGACGTCTCTGAATCATTGGATTGCTGCTCTGGTTACTCTTTTTCTTTTTCTTTTTGGAAGCAAATGCTCTTGTTACTCTTACACCAACCGTCCTTTAAACGCCTTCTCCGATTGCGCACAAGCGATCGATCGCAGTTAATGATTCCTTGTCCCCGTGGCTGGTCAGCCCCGATTGGCTGTCGCCATTCAACGCAAGGCGACGAACACGGAATGATGACGAGATCTTCATCTTCAAGGTCGGGTGAGGTCCCATCATTACGCCGGGGGACATCACCGTTTCAGTCAGTTTCACCCCACCTGTAAACCGTAAACCTGTTTCTACACGAGGCCCATAGGCTTTGCGAGTCGTGGACCAGAGCAGGGCCCGTAATGTCGAGCAGCACGGGCCCGTTTGGTTACGGAAGGCCCACTTCCATCCAGTTTTTCTTTCTTTGTTTCATTCATTTCGTTGTGCCGCGTATAGACGTCATCCACGGTTCCTTTCGGCGCAAAAACCCTATTTTGCGTAACAAATAATGAACCATTTGGAATAGGAAATCTGTCCATAAAAAATCCCTACAATGCGGACCATTTGGAATAGGAAATCTGTCCATAAACATGCCTAGAAAGGTAACGTTAGCAAGTACACCAAATCTTAGCATCAGTAAACGATAGTGTTGCAAAGATCTGCAAATCCTGCGATACACTGAACCTGATGCTTGACATGGATGCCGCCGATCCATAACTGTGATGTCCCTGATCAGTAGCCATCACACCGCCTTATCCCTACTTGTGACCCACTCCTCTTATCGCAAACGAAAAGCGCCTAGCCTTAGTTAACACTCAACATAAAAGAGCCAGCTGGCTCGTTAGCATCACACTGGTGGTCCATCTGGCACTGAGCTCAGATCACAAACATCCAACGGATAATTCTTCAGAGACGAATAGCTAAAGAAGAAAATTCGTCTTCTGAAGAATACAACACACTTGCATTGGGTATATGTGTAATCGAGTGTTTGCAGACGCATATAGGAGACAGGAAACGATTCAGAGAGACAGGATAACCATGGCGTTGTGGTCCTCGGCAAGCTGCACCAACCAAATGCAGGAAGATGTCATGCGCCTTTTGGTTGCGATTGGGAGATGCATGCATCTCCGAGGCCCCTTGCTCCTGCTGCTCTCTTTGCCGATCGAATTCGCACAAGATGCTGGCCGGAAGATACACGGACGCAATCATATGTTTTCTTGCTCTTGTTCCAGCCTTTTCGCTGAACCACATGAAACTTCGTCAAGGAAGTACAGGCAGTTCATCATGGACAGCTAAGACACACACACTGACTGCGTACTCATTTGGGCCATGGTTCAGTTCCAGTCATGAGGAACTTGCTCGATGATTAACCAGGCTGCAGAAGCTGGTCAGGCAATAATTTCAGTGTTCTCATGATTATAAGTGATTCTGATTAGGTGCTACGTTTGTAACTAGACAAAGGGAAAACAGAAAAATAGCGAAAGTAATAATCTTATGCAGAATAGGTCCGTTCCCTCCAGACCCGGGCAAGCCGCAATGATGGATCCAGTCCAATAATATAGGTGAACAGTCCAGATCCGATTGCATAGAATCCAAATCAGAGCAAATCTGAAAAGCTTTGTTTCGAGGTCAGTGTTCAGATTGTGGGGCTGGTTCTGTAGGGTGATGAAAAGGGACCCACCTGTCTGTGTCCTAACGCACCTGAGCCTAGAGCTGAGAATGGGATTTTTGGGATAGGTAGATCAGGATAATTAGGTAAAAGATGGTATAGCAGAGCAGAAAAACTGAACATACTGCCATTTCCACGAGGGAATGCCACTGCCCATTCCACTTGCACTCCTCCAGAATATATCATATGTGACTGGAAAACTGTATTTCCTGCTCCAGAATTTAAGAATATTTCCTGTTTGTGGATTTCAAAAGAGGACGTTCCATTTTTCCAAAAAAAAAAAAAAGAAGGAAGACTACATTATCTATCTACCTTGCCTATGTTCAGAGTTGAGAAACACTAACTAGAACTAGAACTATGCTAGTACGTACACATAAGACGAAATGTCAACTAGGATGCCCCAACAAACTCGCATGTTGCATGCATGCATCATCTCAACTTTGGTTACCATTTCTACCACACACCAGCAGACAGGGTGCCCCATCCAGCTGAATGATCCACGAACTCGGCACGACCTATTGAGTATTGAGTGACCTTACTGTGGCAGCACTCACGGGTGTTTATTGGCTGGGCTCCTCTTTCATTGGAAATTGGAAAAGATATGATATGACATCCATTACCAACCACTTTTCTTTCTCAAAGAAGAAAGATGCAACCCAGTTTTAGATCGTTTTCCCAGATACATGAGCCATGAAAACAACTTGGATAAGAGCAGTATAATCCCTTATGTGCCGTATGCACCCACCCAACCTTTTAATAGCAGGAGTTCAGATTCTCTTCCAAGGAGAAAAAAAATTGTTCAATTTTCTGCAGGCTCAGGGACCAATCACATGCTAATCATGAGACGCTCAACCTGTGTTGGTCTACTGGACCACAGTACAGTTTGGTAGACAATGAACTGAGCAGGTACATCAACTGTTGGCTGTTGCTACATATTCAGGGGGTCTTTAAAGGAAAGCAATATCAGTACATATATAGTGAGAAAGAATTTTCATGACTTGACAAATCTCAGTCAGCTATCAAACTATATGCAGCCTATCGACTGGACAAGAGATCAGTACCACTATTGAAGAAACGTCAAATACCTTTCTGAATAATCAGACATCGATTTAATCTCGACCGGATAACTGCTCAACTGTACTACTAATAACTACTAGAATATACAGATCAAACGCCAATCAGCTACTCGCACCCTTGATCTCAATCTTGCTTGAATTTTCTGCAAAATTCAGGGAGAAAGGGAGAGAAAAGAGTCAGTCAATTAGGCATTTAAGAACACTGGACTCAGAGCAATGTGGTAGAGCTATCCCAGGATCTACAAAAGATTTTAAGGTCGGTGAGTTTTGGGGTTTGACGTGGATGGATGCAATGCATTTAACTTGTGTGAAGAAACAAAGCAATTCCGAGCACAAAATGCTCGAGAGCGACAGATTCTTGCACTCGTCGTTGGTGATATATTGTTCGGTTTCAGTAATATACGTTTCGAGAGGTTTCAGAGTATGATTCACGAAATACGGTTTTGAGCAAAATCTTTGCAATCAGATGTAACCGGTGGGGAAAAAAAACGAAACACTAAGATCTCTTTCTCCAGCATTATCCTACTCTGCGAAATGAGTTTGTTTCGTTGCAGGAGAGTTGCATACCGTGTTTTCTGTGCGGGGTGCTGTCAGAAGGAAACGTCCGTGCGGTCGCCGCCGGCAAGCTCCCGCCCGGCGCGAGCGGTTGCGGCGGCGGTGGCGCGGGGCTCTGCTGCTGGTAGAAGCTCATCCCCTGCATGTAATGCTGCAGAACTAAATGTGTCAGCAAGCAGCAGCGGCATACGACATGAAAGCATCGTGGTGATCTGTACATTGGCGTGGCACTGTACCATGGGGCCCGGCTGCTGCATGCTGTCGACGGCGAGGCAGCGCGCGTAGGGGTCCGCCGGCACCGGCATGTGGCCCACCGGCGGGCTCTGCACCGGCGGCGGCGCCATGAACGGCGGCATCCGGGGCATGGAGCCGGCCATGTGCGGCGGCCCCACCATCCGCTGCATGTACTGCGCGGGGAACATCACCGGCGCCGCCGCCGCCATGCCGCCGCCCATCCACATCACCTGCAGCTGCAGCTGCAGCGACTTGAGGTACTCGATCGCCTCGTCTAGCATCGACGCCTTGTCCGTCTGCAGAATCGTTACGAAACAAGAACGCGTCAGTCATTAATTACAAAGGAATTGATTGAGACGAGAACAACGGGGCGTTGCGAGATTCGGTGATTACTTTGTTGCAGTGTGGTATGAGCTCCTGCAGGGCCTTCATCTTCTCGTTGATCCTGTCCCTTCGCCTCTGCACAGGATTCAGATTTCAGACAGACTTCAGGAACGACGATCCGAAAAAACAAAATGTTACTGTCCCATTTAGAGCCCGGAATTATGCTTTCCGTTCGTGCAGGAATCGGATCTGTTTGGTTTGACATTACGGAGAAATTTCATGCGTTCTAGAGTAAAGAGGGCAAGCTGCCTGTAATCAGGTGTTGTTGCGAGGTGGGCCTACCCGCTCCGAGAGGTTGTGCACCTCGGCGGCGCGCCGCCGCTTGGCCGTCGTGGTCTTCTGCGCCGGCTCGCACGTGACCACGGCGGACTCGAACTCCGCGTCCTGCATTGCGGCGGTGTCATCGGTCTCCGCGGCGTCGCGCTGCTTCCGCTTGGCGCTGCGGTGAGCGGAGGCGGCGCCAGGCGGCCCGCCGGCCTTGGCGGCGCACCTCCTCGGCTGCATCGACGACGACGTCACCGTCGCCGCGTCGGCCCTGCTCCCGCCCCGGACCGGCGGCGCGGCGCGGGGCGTCGTCGTCTGGACATGGTTGCTGCCGCAGAAGCTGGACCCGATCGTCAGCATCGACGACTCGCCGCCGGCCTCGGCCGCCCCTCGCCGTCCGCCTTCGCCGCGGCGCAGTCGGACACGCCGGCGTCGTCCAAGCACGCCTTCATCGGCGGCGGCATCAGCCTGCCCTGGGGCGCGGTCACCGCGGCGGCGCACTCGTCCTCCTCCTTGCACGCCCGGCCGGGGTCCCGCGTGTCGCCGAACAGCGCCGAGAAGAGGTCCCGCTCGAGCGGGTCCTCCGCCGCCGGGTACTGGAACCACGCCGCCGCCTCGTCTCCTGCCGCCCTTCTCCGACCTCGGAGGCGGCTTCCGCGGCGCCTGGCTCTGCATGACCACGTGGCCGTTGCACCACAGCAGCTCCATCAGGCCGTCGTCCTCGCCGCTGCAGAAACATATCGCACGAGATGATCAGCCATGGATCGATCAAAGTTACACGGGACCAGGCTGCCATCGATAGATGATCGGATCAGAACGAACCCCAGTGGCGCGAAGGCGTCTCCCATGTTGCTGGTCCAATCAGGGACGAACTGGTTCATGGCTCAGATCACCACGGCCAGCATGCCACGGGGTCGGCACGCCAAATTCGATGGCTGCAAGAAGAAAACAGAGAGTTTGAGGCACGGCAAGTGACTGGCATGCAGAAAGGATCAACCTCTGATGACTTATTGATGCAAACAATATACAGTGGCAAGTTAAGGACGACGATAAATAAAGTCTGGATTGAAGATAACAGGTTGTCATAAACGGATTAAGAACAACAAACAGGCTATGCAGAAGTACTACTAGGAACAGAGCCTGCTTACTCTGCAGTATCTGAGGCTCTGACCTGCAGAGTGATGCTCCTGATATGAGCAGCAATCAAATCAGCAGACAAGTAAAGGATGAACCCTTTTCCTAAAATGAATGCACAGATCATGAAATAGTACGGAACATGCATGAAAACAATAAGCATATGTACATGACGACGGTGTGATATTGTGAAAATTCAACAATAAAAACCTATTGCTCTGCAGTACCTAAGACTCTGAACCTGTAGAGCAACGCACCTGGAGTCTGGGGATTAAAAGCGAATAATTCAATAGGGAAGGACAAGACTAATAACACTATCTTTTGCTTTTCTCGAATAAGATTGGGAAATCAGTACGATACAGTAAAAATTCGGGGTTGGCCTGTTAAAATGTGTGGATGAGAGGGCAGGCTCCAGAACAGATAGAATAGCATATCCATTTTGACTCGTCCGGATGGAACAACAGCCAGGAAATGAAAGGACGGGGGAAAACAGAACGAAATAAAGTACACAAAGAAACAGGAACTTGCCTTATTCGGCTGCTGCCTCTGAATATTGCCTAATAGTCTGAAGAACCCCCAAACGCTGCTCTCTCTCTCTCTCTCGTGCGTGGGAGTTACGCTAGGTAGAGTAGAGGTGGAGGAAGGGAAGGAGGTAGGAGAGTTGCAAGATGCAACTGGGCAAGCACAGCGCAATGGCTTTTTATCGAGGCAAGTTGATGCAGGAACCGAAGCAGAGCGAGCGAACTGGATTCCTCCCGGGGAAGAAGGGTAGACTAGATAGAGAGCGACGGCGAATGGTTATCGCTTTGGCAAAACACACCGCAACTTGCCACCGAACTGCTGAGAAACACGCGCGCTCGTCGTCTAATCTTGAGCAAGGAAAGCCGGAGCGCCTGCTTTATCTACCTGCGCATATATTTCCGGGTCGCCATTGCGAATATTAATTTGCCAGATCTTTGGCACTCGTCCACCGATCCTGTCTGTCTGTGCGGCGGCAAATCTCTAGCAGATTAGTGCCACGTCCATCTCACTCCAACTCATAGGCTCCAAGAAACGGTCAGCTTGCGTGTGTGCATGGCCGACAAGTTCCACACTTGCCGTCCGGATACACGCGTAAGCTTGAGACTATCAGATCAAAGCATGCACCTTGCAGCACATGAGTCGAAGGACGTGACCTCTCCGTGTTTTTTTTTTCGCTCTCTAGATTATGGGCACGGACATGGACAGTCAAACTTTGATGCCCCGCAATTAGAAGTGTAGCGTCAACGGAATAAGGTAGCTGTGGGTTTTCATCAAACTCTCAATAAATATTTTCTTTCTTGTTTGTACTTTACTGACATTTGCATATTCATAGAATGCATGACTTTTATCGCTCTTATCAGATAGTAGAATAATACCACTTGTATCTTTTTCTTATGTAATTTAGACAAGTGAAATTCCTTGTGGAAAAGAAAAGTCTTTAATTAGTGATAGTCCCTTTCAGTCCCCTTTCAGAATGCAAAAGGAAAAAAGAAACTATTCCAAAGACCAAAACAAAAGAAGGGATCTCATGCCTTGCTTTGCCCTCACCAGCATCAGCAGAACGCTTGTGGCCTCACAACAGATCATCGGGGCCATATGGCCACATATTTTGTGGTGCTTCTGGGACCTCTCCTTGCGCTCCCTGGCTTCAGTTCTCAGCCCACAGATGAGTGAGTGAGAGGCATTTGCTCGAGGGTCCCTTTTGTTTGAAGGCTACACCCTACTGAAGCAGTGTTCTTGTGGCTCACAGCTCGCCCCTTGCTAACCACCATTTTTGGCACCATCGTTAGCTCACATAACTCCTGCATCATGACATAAAGTTGCTAGCAGCGTTTCTTTCAGAATGATTCGTGCCTAATCGTGCAAGAGTAATTCATGCCACAACAAATCAGAACTACTCTGAATCATCTTGTTTACTCTGGGCCAACATTCAGATAAAAATAATTGTCTTATAAGGTTCCCGTGTTCCTAAAATGATCTATAAATTTGGCGAAGAATCTGTGCCGAAAATATCGGTGCAGATAATTGTGGCTCACCTCTTGATTGAATTTGCAACAAGGTTTCTAAGAAAATATAGATGCAGAGAATTGTGACTCGGCATTTGTTCGAAACACATGATAATTATGACTTGGTTACATCATTAAAGTACTTGTTGCTTTTAATTAGCTAGCCCTCTAGATTCTTTTCACCGTCTGTTTTTTTTGGTAGCAAAACAAGCTCGCAAAAGAATCATGTGCTCGATGCGGACAGAAAGCGGCGTTGAAAGGGCTGGATAGCTCACCACTCTGACCTGATTGCACTGAATATTCAGATTCATCGCAAAACCGATTAGGCAAGGCATTCTACCGACGAATAAAATGAACAAACATTTCGTACACTTCACACAAGACTTTTATATAGAACACTGTACCAGATGAATCGACAAATATCTTCGCTACTTCTCACTGATCGATACAAACATATTTTCAGACAGATCTGAACTTTCAAAAAGTATACGTAGAATGCTAACAGTAATTTTGCTAAAAAAAGAAGCATATAGTATCTACTAAGCTAGTAGTTAGGAGCAGGTTATTGCGCCACGATCAGGAGCTAGTGATGACGATGATCAATGTTCCCCAAGAAGACGCCCCACTTGGGCTCGCCGAGCTGCGCCGCGCCGGCGGCCGGCACGTCCATGGCCTCCCCCTCCACCGCCTTGCCGCCGCTGGCGATGGCCGGGCCGCCCCTATCGACCTGCCCTCCCGTCGTCTCGCTCGCCGCCGGCAGCCTCGGCCTGACCGGCATCGGGTTGAACAGCGACGCCCACAGGCTGAGCTGCTCCTGCCGCGTGGCGCCGACGTACGGCGGCACGAGCGCCGGCATCCCGCCGGCGAACGCGGGCGGCGCGCCGGGCAGCCACGGCATGGACGCGCCGCCCGGGAACAGCGGCACCGGCGGGAACCGCAGCCCGATGGCCGCCGGGAACGTCAGCGACATCGGCATGGGCATGGGCAGCCACTTGCCCGCGGTGAGCACCGCCTCGCCGCCGCCGCCGCCCAGCCTCACGCCGCCCTCGGGCGCCTCCGCTGCCGCCACGTCGAACACCGCCTCCGACGCCACCGTCTTCTCCTCGACGGCGTGCAGGCGCCTCAGCGGCCTCGCCGCGGCAGCGCACCGCCCTTCGTGCACGATCACCAGGCAGAGTGTTGCAGCTAGGAAGGTGGCGACGCGACAACGGTGGTGGTGGTCCATTGCCGATCAACAGTGGCTGGTTCCTTGCCGTGGCGCTCTGTCGACGTCGCCGGCATTGTGATGCAGGGCGGAGAAATCATGTCGAGGCCTCATATGTAGGACACCGTGAGGAGGTTTAGGTAGGGGTTTGTAGGAACGTGTCAGGAGAAGCGCATGCTCGAGTGTGGCATCCTACTCGCCTCCTAGAAGATGGATTACCTGCTGTGTAGGTTGGCCGTTGTCCCAGTGCTTACTGATCGAGATCCTGTGCCAGGATAAGAGTGGTGGCCACGAATAGTTGGTTAGCGGTTTAGTTAGGCAATGCAATGTCCATGCTATGGTTCAGAGGGCAAAACCGTTTGCAAAAGTGCATCTCAAAATTTTCATACATCCAGCAATTGCCATTTCATTCTACAGATCACTATTCTGCTGTTGGCAAACATCACATAAAATTTTGCTACGTTGTTCAAGTTACATGTAGAGCTGTGAAAGGAAACAAAATTTGCTACCATCAGTAGATCGATGACTAAGATCCCTACAAAATGGCCTCGACCCATCCCGTGCCAGTGCTCACAAA
Source organism: Chloris gayana (assembly GCA_031894775.1). Taxonomy (NCBI): domain Eukaryota; kingdom Viridiplantae; phylum Streptophyta; class Magnoliopsida; order Poales; family Poaceae; genus Chloris; species Chloris gayana. The sequence continues at coordinate 209,746 of JAUNZO010004331.1, forward strand.
CCTGCATGCCTTCTGTAACCTCAACATCAGATGTCTGAAACAGCACACCCAGAACCTCAAATGTCTTCTCAACGTTGTGTATATCGTCTTTAGTGTTGGACCGATGTGAATCTCCTTATGCACTTCACTGACACTGATACGTATACATTGTACGATGGTACATGAGTCCAGCCCGCCTCACTCATTTGCAACTGTTCTCTTCTCCAGCAACGATGACAAGAATGTGGAACATAACTTTGTCAGAGGCGGAAGAACATGAGATGACCCACTGAATATAGTCTCCCAAGGCCTATCTGACGGGACAAATGGAATATCTGAAACCACCTTCGTTGACTCCAGTTTTGGAAGTTCTCCATATATAGATGCATAACCGATTTGCTCTGAAAGAATCAGACAAGGGCGCATGAGTAAAGGCAACAATTTTTTCGCCCATCATGTACTACTTCCCAAACGGTTTCTGATATGCATGAAACAAAAAAGGATATATGTTCCGAACTTCCGATGCCACATTTGTGCATCACATAACCATGTTTGTGTGAATGACAAGAATTGTAACAAGATGAAATACAGTAGACTCACCAGATTCCTCAGCCTGAATCCTTTTTCCTCTGTGCTTTCTACTTACCAACTCTTCGTTCTTACGAGGATCAAAGACAACATATTCATGGGAACTATTTACGTAAACAAGTGATAGTGTCTCTGCATCCCTCGAATCATTAGCATCTGCAGTCCAAGAGATACCACCCTTCACAAAAGCAATGCGTCCACCCCTTGTCTTGATAAATGAAAAGAACCAAGTAAATCTATGTTATTCCCTGAACAATTATCCTTAACATATAGGAATTGTAAATGTAGAGGGGGAATGAACCAATGAAATTTTGGTTGAATAGCTGAGAGAATAAACAACTAAACACACTGGTGCTACCTAACAATAGAGGTGAAAGCCATAGCCCAGAAATACTTAGTAGTGTGCATACCTTCTTTACAGACCAGTAAGCAATAGGTTTTGGGTTTTCAGCATCAAAAAGTAGTAATACTCCATCTTGCTCAGCAGTGCTCAGGCTAGTAAGAACTGCAAATGTACTCCCATCTGGCGAACAACATGCAGCTGCAGAAAGTACCAAGGATGAGAAATACATGCAAACGCCTCCTGCTTGTCAACTATAAAAAGAGTACAAATGCTGTCCAGATGCATCTTAATGATTCTGCTTCCACTAACTTAAACATCAAATGAGACAAATGTAAATGGTTGCCAGATTCATTTTAATATGCCTCTACAGTTGCTAAAGAACTAGATCTCCATATTGAAGCATCAGAGAACTCCAGACAACAAAGCAAAATGCATCATGAGAAGCTACGAAAGATGTATTACCTCCTACAAACTGTCTAGACAGATCATATATACTGTGCTGATAATAAAGTTATTTACCTTCTGCATAAAGGCTGTAAGACCATTGCATGGAAAGATTTGAAACATTCCATACAGCAACCTGTGGTCTTGAACTCTGAGACAAAGACGTCAAAAATGCCGATGTTCCAACAAAGGAAAGACTTGTAATTGGCTGCAAATACAAGAGGTGACAAATCAAACTGCAGTTCTTAAACACTATGTGATAGATACAAAATGAGTAATAAAATACCGATAGTGCTTCAGAAATAACGCCAACAAGTGCGTTATTGTCAGGATCCCACAATGTTATGGTGCTCTCAGCCGCAACCGCAAGAACAGATCCATCGCCTGAGAATGCTGCCGCTGTCATTGGTTTCTTCCTACAACATTTCATTAGTTTAGATTATCATCCCATCACTTAAAAATAGGATAAGAAATGAAATGATGATAATCTACATGTGTAGTCATATAGAAAAGGCATCAACCAGCAATATGCATACAACTATGTCCATGCCATTAAACGTTAACAAATACCCGTCAGATTCAATTGATGATGTTAGGGCAGCTCTCGTAGCTGTCCTACTGTCATCAATTAAAAACCAGAGGCAGTATATTCTAAGGAAAACAAAGCCAACTCACTTGTATGAGCCAACAGATTGGCACCTCCAACCAGAATTATTTCTTTCATTAGTTGCCTGTGAAGACAAACTTTGAACCCAAACCTGCAGAACCAAACATTAGAACATAAAGAAACAGGACGTCCTCAAAAGGCTAGCTAGCAAGCAAGGCACACCTTGAAGTTACCACCGAAAGAAGAGCTGACAGCCATGTTTCTCCCCGGGCGGAAAGCAACAGCAGAAACCCCAGCATCACTGCATGAAAAATTAAATAGAAAAGTCAAAACAGATTATCCTTATATGTACTTATCACCAACTCTATAAACAGGAACCAACCTGTGAGGCTCAAAAATGACAGTGGACAAAAAATAATGCCCGGTACTGGACCCATGATTCCAAAATTTTAGTGTAACAAGGCCACCAAGTTCTTCTTCAGGAAGTTTGACATCCACAGTGCACATTAAATTGCCATCTATGGACAATGAAACTAAAGAAATATACATCTGAAGAAAGAGGGGAAAAGAATCAGGTCAAATGCTCATACCAAACAAGGACACCAAATTATTCACATGTCCATGGAAACTCAGAGTAAACATTACTCCCTCTGTCCCAAATTACTTGTCATTCTGGCTCATTACCAGATTCAATGAACATTCTCTAAACCTGGACAACCTGTATGACCAGATTCATTCAACCTGGACACAAAGAAACACCTCCAGGATGACAAGTAAATTGGGACGGAGGGAGTGTGTTAAAAGAAATATAGGGCAGCAGGAAGAGAATGGTATCCAACATAAAACTAGGAGGGGAATATGAAATGAAGTGGATATTTATTGGTGGGTTATGTTTGGCTATTAAGAAATAGAATAAGAGGAACAAAAGAAGACAAAAGGAATAAAAGAAAGACAATAGTAGCCATGTGATTAATAAAAGGGCATGAAAATGAAAATTCACAACTCACCGTGATATCATCAACAGGCTGAAAATTCCTTTCGCATACTTGGACCTGAAGAAGTTAACAATAGGGACCAGTTTAGTAAAACGTCCATCATGTCAGAACAAAAAACCAATAAATTCCAATATGAGAACTGCTAACAATGGCAATTTCCTTGGCTAGCTCAATTAACTTACCTCCGAAACCTCGGTGTTCTCAACCAAATCATAGAACTGAATGCAGTAATCATTCGTTGGAATAGCAATACGCCTATTAGTGTAATCAAATCCATATACAGCTTGATCAGAAGCACCCAAGTTTGGGGATGAAATGGGTTGCTGAAGAGTCGGTAAAGAAAAGGTTATCATGACAAAATATAACAAATTCATCATAAAGATGGAAAGAAAAATCTTAAATGCTTTTAATCAAACAAATCTCATAGTCAGTAAACAAAGGTTATCATGACAATATATAACAAATACATCATAAAGATGGAAAGAAAAATCTCAAATGCTTTTAATGATACAAATCTCGATGGACAAAAGCGCATATCTTGAAATCACAAACCTTAATTCCAGCAATAGATTTCATCACTTCCATATTAGGCATTTTTAGAAGATGTATTTGGTTATTGGTACATGACACCTGGAAGATGAGCAAGATCAGCAATAAGTCAGACAAGATCAGGAACAAAAGAGGCTTAGTTAGCTAGAAACAAAGGCACAATCTATTTATCAAGCCTCACATCAGACTTGCCATCAGCAAAGCTTTATGGATCCATTTTTTTAAGTGTTAGGCCCATTGCAACGTAAAGCAGGACAATTGACTTCACCAAATCAGCCTAATAAGCACTATTTTACCAGTTCTTAATCAAAGCTGGCCTAGATTGTCCATCCATGACTAAAGGTCTCTGCAAGCATGCACTCAACCATCTTAAAGCTAAATACAATTATAAATTATCATAGGAATCACCTGACAGAGAACGTTGTTTATCAATTCTTTAAGTTCTCGTGTAACAAGCCAAGCAACAGAGAAACTTAAATCAAGCCCCATGTTCAGGCAACAAAAAATATTAACATATACTAACACATTAATATAGACAAATTGTCTACTGACCAGAACATTGCAACAGATTTTAGGTACACTGTTATTCAGATCCAAATCAGGGTCAATAAGATATTAAAGATATAATGGGAACTTCATTTTATTGTATCCAAGCAACAGTGCATGAAACAACAAAGTAAGAGATCACATGCTAGACTGATCTATTGGAACATCTCATGACCTTAGTTTAAACAGTTGTTTTGCCCTAACCAATAGTGAAAACACTTTTAAGCAAAGCTAAAATAAGAAGAATGAAAGAAATTAAAGTAATTTAAACTCATATTTAGTGTTTACCATTACAGTATATGGAATGCTGAGTTGCAGATTATATGACATGCTGGAGTAACAGATTATATGAACTCTATAAAATAAATAACTTTCTTGGTGCAGAAAAGGCATTGGGTTCTTGTCACACGATGTAAAAAAGGATACTTACACATGAAATGGAAGGGTCTGGTGATTCTGCAAAGAACAATAGAGGGGACCCCAGACGAGGTTTGAACCTTCTCTTTCCAGTGTCTAGTTGCCATACAACAATAACTCCCTCCGAACCACCTATAAGATAGAATACATCTTTACTGGGCCTGCCAGGAAAAGGTGAAATAGAAATGATATGCGACAGAAATGCATCAGTAATAAAACCTGAGAATAAGTAGGCCCCGTCAGAAGAAAATCTGAGAAACCCTACTCTGCTTGAATGCCAATGAAGAGTTGAGCAAATGTCCGCATCATCGTCATCCCTTACACCATCCCTTCCATCATCCACTTTCGACTTTGCTCCACTTTCTCCAGAAAACTTCACCTTACCAAAACCTCTCCAAATTAAGATCCGCCCTGATATATCACCACCAGCTACCATTCTCTCGCTAGGATGGAAAGCCAGAGTGGTCAAGCTTTTGGTGTGGCGGAGCTTTATCTTCCTTATCTTTTCAGCCTTGAAATCTTTAGTTGGTATGCTCCATACATACAGCCTTTTTTTATTTGTTATGCCCAAGAATTCTCCAGAACTGCTCGCAATAATATTTTTTGGCTTACAGGTCTGTATAGAATGGAGGAAATGATGCAAGTAAGTTTTACAGACTGAGAAGTAAAGAGCAACACATTTTCAGCAAATTCTCCAATTGAAAATTTTATCATTTCCATTTAAAAGGACATATATGTGAAAGCTTTCTAGCCTGGATGTCTAATCATTCAGTGATATATATATACTAATAAATAACATAACATACATATTGGGGAAATGGACAGATGATTGACAAGAGAAGGTGAAAGGTCAGAAAAACTCACCTCAGCCAGGAGACTACCGACTTGACGCCCCTTTGTTAAGTCATATACTTTCATTTGCCCACGCAATGCTTTTAAGTCATTGGCCGGCTTACTTGTATCTTCCACAAATACAAATGCAAAAGGAGTCGGCACCTCAACTCCTTTTGATGTCCTGCATATGTTAGGCACCACCTGCAGTTGAGCAAAATCAGAGCAATAACTGCATAAGTATGTCACGCTGGAGTAATTTACCTCGAATTTAATGAAAAGAAGTCCATATGTGCTCAGTATTCATCAAACAGCGTAATTGAGAAAACAGCTTGAGCTTACCATGGAGTGGACGGGAAGGCCGACCTGGACCTTGCGAACGGCCTCCGCCGCCATGAAGTCCCAGTATATGAGTACCCCGTCGAGCCCCGCGGTCCAGCAATAGCTCACGAGCTTGGCCGCAGCGGTCGCCGCCGGCGGCGGTTCCACCACCGCCACTCCGGTGACGTCTCCCTCGTGCCCCTCCAGCTCCGACACCTGCAACGACACCGAACACGCCGCCGTGGGCCAACGGTCAGATAAACCACTACCAGTTCGTTCAATGGGGATGGCGGCGGCGCGGGCTCACCAGCATAGCGGTGGAGGTGCTGAAGACCGAGACAACGCGGCCGGAGCATATGAGGATGAGGCGGCCATCAGCGGAGAAGGCCGGCGGCGCGGAGACGTAGCTCTGGCCGCCGGTGATCATGGCGGCGGCGGCGAGGGAGTCTAGGGTTTTGGGTTTCGGAGTGGGAATGGGGGAGACGGCGGGGAGGCTCAGCAGTAGGGTTTTGGCTTCCGCCGCCCGCAAGTCCCGACCGCAACGAAAGGACAGCGGGTTGGCGGGTCGAGTTTTGGGCTTTGGAGTATGGGCTACTATTGACTTGAAGTCTTGAACGCGGCCTCGTCTGCTTCAGCCAATGGGCCGGACCGGATTTGTTTCGAAAAACAAATGGGCCGGACCGGATTTGTAATTGCAAATGGCTTTTTACTGTCAAAGTCTCAAAAGTTTCAATTCACACTTCACAGACATAGATGGTCACACGTTCTAAAAAAAGAGAGTCATAGATGGTCACACTCACACACGACCATCTCTACGTTCTAGAGAAAAAGGTCAGCTCCATCTCCATCTGCACCAAAGAAACAGGACGAACCAATCACAAAGCAAACAGCCAGGCAGAAACAGTACATGAAGCTCATCATATACACAAAAGATAAAAATCAAGACACCTCAGCAAAAAGCAGGGAGAAAAAGTGAAAAACTATTCGAGGCAAAGTATACAGGTAGGTAGAGGAGCAAAAGCACATGTTAACGAGCACAGGCAAGCAAGCATGAGGTGTTCACGACAAGACACATGATAAATGTACAGGAGAAAGTAGGACAGGAAGACAGTACTTTTCTTTTTCCCTTTTAGTGTACTAGTATTCTTTTAAGGAAATAATACATGAGCATGTAAGTGTTCACTCATACTCTTTCACAGCGAGAAAAAAAATGTATCTACACATGTTCTTCTATAGCCCTTTGCTTACCCTTGTATTGATCAGGGACCCATCTTCGTGGCATTAGATTCCAGGACCTCATCAGTGCTTGGAGACCTTGGTTCAACAGACTAACAGATTCAACAGACTAACAGACGATACAGATGGCATCACGATTCCAAAAATCTGAGCCAAGGTCCTCTTGGTAAGAACAGCAAGTCTGCAACCCCTGGATGGATTGCTGCTACCATAGTAACCTGAAGCTGGTCTACCATGCCCTGCAAGGGGAACATTATGGATGCGGCTGTCGCATTATCTTGTTTTCACCGGCGCTGTATGACATTATTGGCACTGGGCTCCGAGAATCAGGGCCTGAACAGGCAAGAGTTTGTGTATCAGACGAGCAGTTCTTTTTCTGCAGTTCTTTGTACAAACAAGTGAAAACCTTCACTGAGAACACTGGCGCCAAATCATTGGACACAGAGGAGGGTCTACGTTGATCCAGCTAAACCAGGTGGCTTATGCACTCCTTTTTCTTGAATTGAAACCCTCATCTTTTCAGCTTCTTCCCACTTGCCTGCCTCAGCATTGATGTTTGACAATAGCACATAATTTGATGTCTTGCGAGGTTCCAGCAAAAACAAATTCTCAGCAGCAAACCTTGCTAGCTCATGGTTCTTGTGCAACCGGCATGCTCCAAGCAATGCACCCCAGACACCAGCAGTTGGTTGGATCTGCATTCCCTGCACAAGTTGGAATGCTTCATTCAGTCGCCCAGCTCTTCCAAGTAGATCAACCATACAAGCGTAGTGCTCAGCCACAGGCTTCAGTGAGTACTCTTTTGTCAAACAGTTAAAAAACTCTAATCCTTCATTGATCAATCCAGCGTGACTGCAAGCTGATAAGATGGCAACAAATGTGACCTCATCAGGTTTCACATTATTCGCCTTCATTTCTCGAAACACTAAGATTGCTTCAGTTCCATGACCGTTTGATGCATAGCCATCAATCAAGGCATTCCATGAAACAATATCCGGACAGATCATCTCATCAAAAACTTGTCGTGCCTCCAATATCCTTCCACACTTTGCATATGAGGAAATCAAAGCATTCCCAGAAAATGAATCACTAATATGTCCACTGCTGACAAGAAGACTGTGGAATTGCCTCCCAACTTGCAAAGCAGCCAGGCTTGCACATGCGCTGAGACAACATGCATACGTAGACCAATCAGCCCTTGCTGCTTCTCTTCTCATGAGCATAAAATGGTGGAGTGCATCAACAAAGAGACCATTCTGAACAAATCCAGAGATAATGGAGTTCCAAGATACTGTATTTCTCTTATTCATCTTTCTGAAGATACTAAGTGCCTTGCGCATTTGACCATACTGGGCACAGCCAGCAATCATGGTATTCCAAGAAACGATATCCTTATTCGGCATTTTCTCGAACAGCACCGACGCATCATCAAGCATTCCACACTGCACATAACCAGAGATCATTGTATTCCAGCACACTGTATCGCGCACTTCCATTTCATCAAAAAGCTGGCGGGCCTCCACAATCATCTTGCTCTGCAAGTAGCCATGCATCAGTGCAGTCTTTGCTGCGACATTGTGAAAAGGCATCTTGCTCAGCAGATCCTTAGCTTCTTCTAGCCTCCCGGCATGTGCTAATCCACTTATCATCATAGTCCATGATATTGAGTTCTTGTCTGGAATCTCCATGAACAGCTCATAGGCCTCTTTCATGCGTGAGAGCCGCACATAGCCATCAAGCATCACATTCCAGGACACAGTGTTCCGCTCAGGCATTCTGTCGAACAACCCTCTTGCATCACCTATTCTTCCTGCCCGGCAATACCCATTGAGCAAGGTCACCCACGAAACAACATTAGGTGATTCGATCTTTGCAAAGAAGCTGGACGCTGAATCCAGGTCTCCAGCTCGTACAAAACCTTCCAGCATCAAGTTCCAGGACACCATGTCCTTCTTCACCATTTCATGGAAAAAATGCACCGCCCGAACCATTTCCCCACTCTGGGTGAGCCCCGCCAGCACCGAGTTCCAGGAGACCATGTCAGGGACCGGCATTTCTCGCAGCAGCCTCACTGCATCGTCGAACCGGCCGTTCTTGGCGTACCCAGAGATCATGGCGTTGTAGCACGCCGTGCACTTGTCGCCAGGCATGCGGTCGAGAACCTCTCGCGCGAGCTCGAGCTCCCCGCGCGCGCGTAGCAGGAGACCATGAGCGTCCAGGAGAAGTCGTCCCGGCCGGGCATCGCGTCGAACAGCTGCCGGGCGTCCGCCACGCGGCCGTGGTCCGAGCACGCCGCGATCATGGCGTTCCAGGACACGGTGTTCCGGCGGGGTATCCCGTCGAACAGGCGGCGCGCCTCGTCCAGGCACCCGTGGCGCGCGAGCGCGGAGATCATGGCGTTGTACGTGACGGTATTGCGGCGGGGCATCCCGTCGAACAGGCGCCGCGCCGCGGCCAGCTGACCCGACCGCGCCAGGCGGGTGAGCTCTTGGTTGCTTCGGAACACTGCTGAGACCGCCGCCGTCGCCGCCGCGGCGGTCTTGGCAGGCCCCGCGGCCATGAGGTGGTGTGGGAGCGACCACGCGTCCGCTCAGTCGTCGGCGAGTCGGGCGGCGGAGCCAACGGCGCTGCTCTCGGTCCGGTCCGCTTGATAATTGGACCGCCGTTTAGACAATTGGCCCACCTGGAGAATGGTTTACGGGCTTTTTCATGCGGCCTATGGTTCGGCTCCTGGACGCATGAAAGCCCAGCCCGGAGAAGAACAGAGCCTATCTTCTGAAATTTTAGTAGCACTTCTTTTCTTTTTCTTTGACCACCTGAGGCATGAATATGCCAGATGAACCAAGTCCAATGTCCATAAAAAACCCAAGTCCAATGCATCTCCTGTCTGAACGAGATATATGAATCATTTTCCTTCTTGATCTTTTATAGAGACAACGAACAAAGGATTTATAATTTATTCATGGTCATTTAGGTAGTCTTTCATAGAGACGGCCAATCATGAAATGATGTCATGATGGATTGATCTTTTTTAGACCCATGATGATGGATTAATCTAGGGCAACTGACACATGTAATCACATTCATTCGGCATAGTTAAGGGCTTTAGGCTTTAACGTGTGTCTTGACACGTTTTATAGAAGTGCTTATTGAAATTGCTTATGCTCAATAAGCACTTCGAAGTACCAAACAATAAAACGTAATTTATAATGCTTATGGGTATGAATAAACGGTTTTGATACATAAACATAAGCAGTTTTACAAAAACGAGTTAATTACTTGTATACAATAAGTATTTAACATAATAAACAATATAAGAGTATGAAGTATAAGCACTATAAGCATTTTGTACATAAATAATGCCAAACACTTTAAACTAGGCACTAGTACGAGAACTTTTGTGAAGTGGCTAGAACCGTAATACCAGAGAAACGCCAGGGAGCAACCCAAAAAAACGCGCGCCTTCTTTTGAACGAAAACAGAGCAGCACAGCACGTCGTAATAATTGGGCGCGGCCAATCTTTCTCGGCCAACGTGGCCGCCGTGCTGCTGCCGCTTTGCTTCGCTTCGCTTCGCCTCTGTCCTCCTGCACCGCACTGCACGCAGCCGCGAATCGAAGCGGGATCGAAGCAGCAGCTGCCCACTTGCACTTGCCCGGAGAGCGCGAGCGCAGAAAATTCTATCCGCGCAGCTCGAGCGAATCGCGCGGCGCTCGTGCTCTCCAAACCCTAGCGGGACTGCTCCACTCGCGCTCACCAACCCGCCAGATCCGGAGATCCCGCGCGGAGGCAGGCGGACCCCGCACCCACTCGCGCCCCCGCCAATGGCGCCTCATTGGTGGTCCTGATCCGATCCCGGCCGCTCGCCGCCACCGCCGCCGGCCCATGGATTCCGCCCGGAGCTGGCTCCAGAAGCTGCAGCCGCGGGACAAGGACAAGGAGCGGGGCAAGCCGGGAGCGTCGTCGTCGCCCGTCGGCGGGTCCGGGAGGAAGGGGAGGCGGCGATGGCCGCGGCCGGCGGGGAGGAGGCGCTGTCCAGCGCCACCAAGCAGAAGGTGGCGGCGGCCAAGCAGTACATCGAGAACCATTACAAGGCGCAGATGAGGTCGCTCCAGGAGCGCAAGGAGAGGTCAGTGCTCTGTACTCCCTCCCTGCTCTGCTCCCGGGTTCCGCGGCTTGGAAATGGCAATGCGTGTGCGGTGTGCCTGGGTTGGGATCTGTGGGTGAAAATGTCGGTGCAATCTGTACGCTCCGCCTGTCTGCAGTGTGGTGAAAAGGTACTGATCACTGTACCAACCATCTAGTAGTAGTGTCTACAGAATGTACCATTGATGCATGCGCTTGCTTCATGGTGCTCTTGTCTAATTTTGGATATGTTGGGCTACCTTGATGCTGCCATGGCATTTCTTTTTGGGTGGTGTGCGTGGTTAGCATATGTAACCGCTTCTTTCGTGGCTGCTTATCTGCATTCGTTGTTTCTGAATGTGATGGCCACTTTTATCTGCATATATGGTAGCATTATGATCATTGAAATGAATTTTGGCCCAACCGTACATCGGGAATGTTCTGAACTAAGGGCATGTACCATGGATAGTAAATAGTATACCCACAGTGCTGTACGGAGTATGAAGAGTAATTTGATTCTAATTTTTGTATTTCGGTATGGTAGACGAATATGCCGTAGTACAAAGTGCATCCCATCAAATAAGCTGTTGTACATGTGTGCTTTACTGTGGAAGAAAAACGGGGTTGCAGGATGTAAACAACTGCACCACTGAGACAAACATTGACAAGGATGTAGAGGGCCACATCAGCTCCAGTGTGGTATCCCATCATGCTAAATAATGTACTACTTCATTGATTGGTCTAATAATAGAAGTTCCTGTTCTTGACAAGTAGCCACAAATCTTATATAGTTTTCTCGTAAAGACATTACTATAAGTGATTGCATAGCTGTGAAGTGTTGCAATCAGGGCTCGGTCTGATTTGTAAATAAGCATTTATTATCATTATGTTATATATACATTTTTTTAGGAAGGCTGGGAATGTTTATGAATATTTATTTATTTTTTCCCTAAGGATAGCAAACCGCATGTCTTCTCTTCTCCTGCAAAAATAGATTAATTAAACAAGTCAGGATATAAACATTAACTGTGATAAATATAGCTCGGATTGGCTACATGTACGACCAGAGGGGTGCGACAAGTGTATGAGTAGGCAAAACTTGCTATTTCTCAACCCTTTGATTAAAAAAGAAAAAAGAATCATCCTGCATTGTGATTAGATATAAGTTATGACCAAGAATGAGGGTAGCCCACCAGTGAAGAACGAAACAAAAATGTCAAGTAGTCCCCAACTGATTGTAGTCCAATTCCCTTCAGTTGATACCATTGAACGGAATCAGATCTGCTAATGCATTTTGCATACAGCCTGATCTGGTTTATGGACCCACAAGCTGTGACTGTGATTGCCTTTTAGACGTTGATATGAACCATTGACATCCTGATGTTCTCTTTGTATGGTACATTACCTTATTCTTGTAGAAGAACATATCTTTTTGGACACAAGAATAATACAAAATTTCTACTGCTGTACTACATGAGTTATATATCTTACCATTTTATTTAAAACTGTAACAGCCAACATTTATTCTACTTGTTGCTGTGTCCAAATATTACTAGCAAAGACAATTCAATAAAAGGAGGCTTTAGTGGTTTCCCAGGGACGAGTGAGTTGCGAAAATCGTGGGTCCTTAGGAAAGTCAGATGACCCGAAGAAAGGTCCTTTGATGGTGCTTTGAATGTCTTACTATTCATGTGTCTCCCTCTTCTGATTACATTTGATAAAACATTCACTTCTACACTTCGCTTTAATGAGATGCCTTTTCCTTGAGCGATTTCTTAAGAAAGCCCCTTTGCATAGGCCTACTAAGTGTCTGAGGATCCACACTCTCAACAAATAGTTATTTTCATAGTGCCCAATAATATTAGCAGTGCCCGATAATACTAGCTATTGAAATTATGAATCCAATAGTAGATAGTACAATGCTATATTGAGAAAGTGTGTTTACAGTTGTGTGCTTGATTGCTCATCTTTTAAGCCTGGAGTTGAGCTCACTAGATTCTTTTGGTTACACAAGTCTGGCATGGTTTATATATAGATTCCTGTGCTACTACTATCCATATTAATACCAACCTATCTTTAGGCGTTGGATGCTGGAGAGGAAGCTAGCAGATGCTGATGTATCTGAAGAAGAACAAAACAATATCCTGAAGGATTTGGAGAAAAAGGAGACAGAATACATGCGCCTAAGGCGACACAAAATGGGTGTTGATGATTTTGAATTGCTGACCATTATTGGGAGAGGTGCATTTGGGGAGGTAATGAATTCTTTTTACTCGCCTCTTCGGTGTATTTATGGCTGGATCATGATAAACATTAGCTCAATGAATACATTGAGAAACCTGAGTTTTCTTGTGGTACATGCAGGAAATTTCTGTAATTGTCCTAGTGACAGTATATGTTCTCTACATGCGTCTGCTCACTCTGCTGCTTACCTCAAGCTTATACTTCAGACTGATATTTTGCAGGTGAGACTTTGTAGAGAAAAAGCTACGTCCAATGTTTATGCTATGAAAAAGCTTAAGAAGTCTGAAATGTTACGGAGAGGCCAGGTACCTCATGCTGTTAATTCTAGTAACTAAATCAGGTGACACAGCAAGCCTTGCATGTTTCTAATATATTGATTTTAGGTTGAGCATGTCAGAGCGGAAAGGAACCTCCTTGCAGAAGTTGATAGTGCTTATATAGTTAAGCTCTACTGCTCATTTCAAGACGATGAATATTTGTACCTCATCATGGAGTATCTTCCTGGTGGTGACATGATGACTTTACTCATGCGCAAGGACACACTGACAGAGGAAGAATCTAGATTTTATGTTGCAGAGACAATACTAGCAATTGAGTCCATTCACAAGCATAATTATATTCATAGGTAATAGATACTAAATAATGCATTATCAGTTGCAACTTGTTACTCAATTTTGCTATACCTTTTTCAGGGATATCAAGCCTGATAATTTGTTGTTAGACCTAAGTGGTCACTTGAAGCTTTCAGATTTCGGCTTATGCAAACCCCTAGATAGCAGTAGCTTTCCAAATCTGAGCGATCTTGACAATGCTGTGGGAAAGAACACCAACCCGTCATCAGATGTTGATAAACAATTAAATACCCCTACTGCCCCCAGGCGCACACAGCAGGAACAACTATTGCATTGGCAGAAGAATCGTCGGATGTTGGTAGGTTCCATGTGTGGTACTGGTAGCTGTTAAAAATATTTCACATCACATCCCAATATTTTGTGGCGGAAATAGAATTAGATGCCTCGACTGATATATAATGTTATTTGCAATGAATTAGCTTCTGCCCTCTTCTTCATCTGTGTGCTCATACCTTTTGTATCTTCGTTCTAGTGCTTTCATGATGTATAGTTGTAAATTTGTAAAGAGACTAATGAACTGAAATCATGCAATAAGAATCCAAGAACATATAAACACCCTCAAATACTATTTGTATGTTCTATGAACTGCAATTATACTTTGGATCTATGAAAGGGGTTCAAGATATCAATATCTTGACTTTTGAGGATTCACATCATATATGATGAAATGCCATATTTGATGAAAATGAATGCCCCTTGTATATGGAATGAGAAAAAAGAGGGAAATTTAACCGAAAATTTCAAGATGGCCATTCGTTCTGCAATTGTTATTAGCAACCTGTTTATATCCTTGTTCTATTTATATATATTTATATTCTTTCATGAAACTGTAGGCATATTCTACTGTTGGTACACCTGATTACATTGCACCAGAGGTATTACTGAAGAAAGGATATGGGATGGAATGTGACTGGTTAGTTTTTGATTCATCTGAACTTAAGCAGTGCAAGTTCAGTGTTGTTCACTTTCCTAAAGTTCACAATCTATAGGTGGTCACTTGGGGCAATTATGTATGAGATGCTTGTGGGATATCCACCGTTTTATTCAGAAGATCCAATGTCAACATGCAGGAAGGTAACTTTTGCATACTTGCATGCTGTCTAGTCATGTCCTAGCAAAATAATTATGCTTTTGTTTGTGATTTCTTCGTAGTCACATGAAAAATGTGGTTTTGCAGATAGTCAACTGGAGAAGTCATCTAAAATTTCCTGAAGAGGCCAGACTCTCTCTGGAAGCTAAAGACCTCGTTAGCAAGCTGTTGTGTAATGTGGACCAAAGACTTGGAACAAAAGGTGCACATGAGATAAAGGTGAGAACTGTTCAGATGATCAGCAGTTTTACAAGTTAGAAACTTTTGTGATCAATGCCACACCATGTCTTCCTACAGGCACATCCTTGGTTTAGAAGTGTTGAGTGGGACAAATTGTATCAGATGGAAGCGGCTTTCATTCCTGAGGTCAATGGTGAGCTGGACACACAAAACTTTGAAAAATTTGAGGAGGTGAGGCTCTATATAGAAACATTTTGCACTAGAAAAGTTTTAAATAGTTTGGAAACTTGAACAGTCTCTTAAAATCCTGATATTCTCTTTTTATTTATGTATAGTTGATAGAATTAGTAGAATGCATTAGGCAGAAACTGTTACTGAGGTAGTCTGCTGATCAGGAGCTTGAGCTGAGAGCATCTGACCAATGCCATAGATGTCCAGCAGCTGCGACCTTTCCATTGTTTGATTATGTTGACCATGTGTAGTCATTTGTTAGAAAGAGCCTAATATTCTTACTAGATCTTGCTATGCATCCTGCTAACTGATATCATGAAGAGCAATATAGTTTTGAGACAGTAAAAATTCTCAAATTGTCTGATATCTGCCTGGAGTCCGTATTGAGTAACCTTTATGCGTTTTATTTTGTCACAGACTGCTCCAACAATGCAAACTTCATCAAAGGCAGGACCTTGGAGAAAGGTATGTGCATAGATCATTCAAATGCATTTTCTTTTAGCCCATCTTTCAGCAAAAGTGCATTTTTCCTTAGTCTAGTATAAAAGCTGCAAGCTGATGAACTGGGCTCTTCAAGCTAGCGATATTGCTCTTTTAGCCCATTTCCCAGTTTGATCCTAAAATACGAATGCAATTGTTTCAAAAAAGGAGGATAACATTTTGCACTTGAAAAACGGGTGCTGGAGCATTAGCATCTTATTCTCTTGATTTGTTTTACCTTAATATACAGATCATGCTGATTTTTTTGTGTGTGTGTGTGTGCAGATGCTTTCCTCCAAGGATGTGAATTTTGTTGGCTATACCTACAAGAACTTTGAAATAGTGAATGATCCTGAAGTTCCAGGAATCGGTTGGATATATCTCTTACTCCCTCCGTTCCATTATATAAGCATTCTAAGGATTCAAATTTTGTTCCACAATATAAGCATTCCTATGAATAAGACAAAAAATGATAGGTTGGTGGGTGGATGAAGAATTTATGATGTAGTGTAAAATGAGGGGTATATATGACTTTTTCTCTCTTGACTATTTCTACCTCGGGATTCTAGGAATGCTTACATATAGGAACGGAGGGAGTAGTTCACACTTCCATTTGTTTGTAGCTGAGCTCTTTACCAAAAGAGGCTAGGGCAATAATTTGTGCATCACACATCTTTTCTGAAGCACTTCATTTTTGGTTTTACAGCCGAGTTAAAGAAAAGGACCAACAAGCCAAAGCGACCAACTATTAAATCATTATTCGGTAACTGATCATAAGTCTTTCTTAAGACCTTGGGGCAAACTTTATTCATAGCATTCACATGGTTTTCACTGATTTCTCTGCAGAGACAGCAGATAGTGAAGATCAACCTTCTGAAGGCAGCTTCTTGAACCTATTACCAACGCAATTGGAGTTGCCAGAGAGTCTTGAGCCTTCACCTCACTCCAGTATCTCTTCTGAGGATTCCCAAGCACGACATAGGTAGCAGGTGTATGTTTTAAAGTAACTTTGGCCAACAATTTGGGTTGTTGGTTGTCATAGAGGGAGGTATTTGTTTTCTCTCCTGTAAATTCTTAAATTCTCAACATTCCTGAGTCTATTCTTTCGTTGGAACATACCATGGGGGTATGTTGCCATTTTTTCATGCGGAAATCTGCATTTCCACTGTTTTATGACACGTAAAGAAATCAAGTGAGAAGCAAGTTGTACTCTGTAAAAGAATTTCTACATTATCTTCTATATAGGCAAATTATTTTCTCTGATTTTATTCTACTTACTAGTTCCTTCAGTTTTTTACTGATGATGTTAGGACAACATTATAGAGCTAGAATTCTAATGTCATGAATTAAAGACCAGAGGGAATCGTTATTTTATAAATGTTTTATGTTTACAATCTCACCTCGGTTTGAAAAAAAGGGACTGGGTGTCCTTTTCTGGGCGCGTAATAGATATGTTGTTACTACTTACCAGTGGGTATCATTTTAATTTTAAAAATCCAGATAACCATTGCCTCATTTCTCCCAGCTTTATGATTCTAGTTTATCGAACCAGGTCATGGAGTCATTGCATTTCAGTAAGATACACAACAACTCCGTGACCTGGTTGATATGCACTATTACACGACTCCATGACCTGGCTCAGCTAAGCTATCTGACTAGATGTATGACCACTATTTTCCAATTGGGTAGTGTTCCTCCCTACTGGATATATGCCTGGTCTTTCTCGTAGGTACTAAAGAGTTACTCCCTCTGTTTTAAATTATTGATGCCCTTGATTTTTTCTTTATGTTTGATTGTTCGTCTTATTCAAAATATTTTTTTTCAAATATGTAAAATTATAAGTTATGTTTTAACTTTCTTTGATGATTAAATAAATGATAACAAAATATTTGATAATTCTTAAACTTTTTGAATAAGATGAATGGTCATACATAACGAAAAAAATCAATTGCGTTAACAATTTAAGAACGGATGAAGTAAGTAGTAACGATGCCAATCATGGTACTCACCCTACACAAAGGATATAGTGTTGATAGCACAAGAGACATCTAGGGCACTTGTACAAAAATAAGAGGAATCTACAACAATATTTCAGATGTGAAAATTGCATATCAAAAAATAATACAGAGGGCCAGCTAACATGACACTTTTGTAACATGCATATGTGACCAAGAAAACAAAATTGCAGTCTTGACTCTCTTCAGAGATTACATGATTAGCTCTGATGTAACACAAGGGGCTACATGTTCATACACTATGGTGACTTGTCATGGCTAGTAATTCACAATTAACATGTTAAACATTCGGTAAATTATAGTTACCACTCATGAAACCCAACTATGATTGAAGGAAAAATTCCTTATTGAATCAAAGCTTCATTGTTAATCATGTTAGACAGTCGGAAAGATTTGATGACATTCGAGGACTTCACATATTTATTACCACTAGCGAATCGTTTAAAATTTGGATGCTGTGATTCGGCATCTCCAAAAGCTTAAATAATACAAATGAAAGACGAAATTTTTTCATCATGTGGCTCTGCCGGGGAGGAGGTTCTTGATGGGTGGACAGGGAAGGGACCGGGAAAACCAGGGACAGCAGTGAGGGCCCAAAGAGGACGATTGGTCAGGGGCGCGCGAGGAGCTGGTCATGGGAAGGGAAGAGCGAGCAAGGGGAGGAGAAGAAACGCGGAGGCGCGAGGCCCGCCGCCGCCGCCGCCTCGCCGGCACAGAGATGAAGGACACGCCCCATTCATTCATCAATCTTAGAGAACTGCTCCAGACCAGAAAACTAGACTTACCTGGCAGTGTTCGTCGCTCTGTCTCCAACACCCGTGCGACGCCGCGACTCTTGAGCCTGCGCCGTCGGGGGTCGCCGCCGTTCGCCGTGGGCTGCTGGGTAGGTTTGGGGGCACTCGTCACTGATGGAGGTTGAGGTTGAGGGTGCAGTGTGGGCCGTAGGAAAAAGTCTCTGGGCTTCCTCGAGGCTGGGCCTGCTGGGCTGGACGGAAATCCAGCAGCGTAAAACCTTGGCCCGCTCCTACCTCGAAAGTTGAAAGGAATCTGACGTCCGCGAAACTTGCTGAAATCGACGGCGAAGAACCTCGGCAGCTTCAGCACGTCGTCGCCGGCAGTGTCGACGGGTGTATATGCAGAGCGGCGGTGTCATCGTTCTCGACACCTCCAGCTTGTTGGAGTACTAACCATATGTCCCTGGTCTATTTCCTCTTCAACGGAGGCGATCGAGCAATCCTGCACGACGACGATGCCCTATTCTGTGTCTTATTGATCCCGGTTAGGCGCTCATCTGCAGGCCTCGCAAAAAAACCGCCTCCTTTTTCTTCGGCTACCAACCGTGAGCGTGCCATCGGCATCGTGCGTGTCCTTGTTCTTGCTACGGTCCAATCGACCCAAAAATGGCTGTGATCAGATTCTCTTGTCATCCCGTGCACCGTCAGCGTCTAACAGGGAAAACGACGACTTCATTTTCGATGGCTGTGATCAGGACCCCGGCCAATAGTGGCGATTCTGTGAAGTAACTCAAAAGCAAATATACATGTGACTGAGACGCTTATTATTATGGTTGCATGTGGAAGTGCAACGTTTAGGACATGTTTGGTTTGTGCCAAACTTTGCCACGACTAAGATTAGTTACGTCACAGATTCTTAGGCAGTTGTTTGGTTTATTATCACAGTTATGGCAAATCATACTTTCTTAGCTCCTTAACCCACATGTCATACTCTTAATTTTTTACCTAACTTTATCACACTTGTGACTTAGGATTTAATTTGCTAACCACACCTTTTGTGGCAAGCCACACTTGACTAAACTTAGTTATAGCAAACTTAGGCACCAACCAAACAGGTATTTTGAAAATATTAAGAGGTTTCACTAAACTCTCAAATTGCATATTTATATTATATCCTTAACCTAATGTGTCATGTGAGTCGAAAATTTTGAAAATACGCTGGCTGGTGATTGCACACTTCTCAATCTCATCCATGTAGGTTCATTATCTTTCCACGAACCAATGGAAATGTAGCGGCGGTGCCCCTGCTATATATTGGTACATACCATTTAGTCCATATGCAGTGGTGACTAATCCTTCTATTATATATGTGCGGAGAGGTCGGCCACATTAGCTCATCCACTTCTTGCGTCCGCCCCAACCACTAGGATCTCTTTCGTGGCTACTGTTCACCTTAGTTTCGTTGGGTCGTTTTTATAGCGAATAAAGGAAATGTGTATGTGTTTTCTTGGTTTTATTAAAAGGTTTGCTAATCATTGTTGCAACATTCAGAGGCTTGTGAAGCCTCACACATCGAGTTGTTTGTCAAAATCAAAGATGGGCTATGGAAAGTGAAGTACAAACAAACATGAGCAAAATGCGGACTGGTCCACAAATATATCCCCTTCTAGGTTCCATTTATCATTTTCCAAGCTGAGCCATCAATCTATTTCAATTTGTCCTTTCTCCGCGTTTCATCAATGATTTGACATTTCTCCTCACACCATTCTGAACCTATCTCCTTCTCATGCACAGGAAGGCTGCTAACTGCTCTTGACATGAAT
Organism: Chloris gayana; assembly: GCA_031894775.1. Taxonomy (NCBI): domain Eukaryota; kingdom Viridiplantae; phylum Streptophyta; class Magnoliopsida; order Poales; family Poaceae; genus Chloris; species Chloris gayana. The sequence continues at coordinate 230,155 of JAUNZO010004331.1, forward strand.
AATTGATCGAAAGGAATAAATGCAAATCAATAAAATTTATAAGTCGAAAATATGCCACAAAATAATATAAAATTTTTCATAAGAAATAGCAAGGTGCCCGTGCGTTGCTACGGGTTTAATTATTTAGTACTGTCAAGAAATTAATAGTCACAATGGTATAGATCTAAAGAAATATGTTTTTTAAATGAACTATGGAAAGGGCATGCATGTTAGGTTTGATGAATTTTTTAATGCAAATATGCTTTCATCAATTGTGTCACATTAGATGTAATACATGGTGGTAAACTGCAAACATTAGCAAAAAATAAGAGAGAAAAGGGAAATTACCTGAATTGGGAGCAGTTGCTACCAAAACAAACAGAATATAAATATGAATGGAGAAGACTTAAATTGGGCTATTCCTCCTTTGGCCCACGTAGCCCCATTTCCACCTAGACGTAAACCAATCTTTTTTCTCTGTCCTTCGTCTTCCTCCAGCCAGCTTCTAATGTCGGCCATTAGATTTGGTACCTCTAAAGTGCCTTCAAGTTCAAAAACAAACAAAACGAAACTCCTTCAACCTCCCCTATCGTTTTCCTCTAGCAAAACATGAAACCCGTCATCTCTAATGTATATTCATGAACTGGTTGATTATACAACGATACTATTTTGGGCGTTCAATGGCGGCCAATATGACGAGGAGAATCGGATGCTAAGGTCGTCGCATCCGTTTGAGGTGGCGATTTGGATCGGAGACATAGAGACAACCGCTGATTTAAGAAGGAACGAACTCGACACCGATCCGAACTCTTTATAGGTACAAATACGTAGAGAAGATGGACTCTCGTTGAGAAGAAGGGTGGGCGTACGGGCGTACAGTTTTTTTGTGGCATGAACATTCATATTTGATCGGATTACTACGTACATATAGGAGTTTGTGTCGTATTTGGCGTGGGCGTACATGAGCGTGGGTGAACTGCATGGACGTTCTCATGAGACTTATTAAGGAGTAGAGAAGAGAAGAGAAGAGATTATAATGCCTCAATTTAGTCTAAACGTGGGAGAGGAAAAAAAGATCATAATGGTTTTCATATAGGTATATTGCACAACTCAACAAAAGATTGATAACATAGAAGCAGTAATAGCCTATTTCTGTGCAAAGAGAATCAATTTCTTTTGATGGCTTCATTTTGCTGAGTTATACTCTGAATGCGTGCTTTGGTTATCATCTCCTCTGAGTTGTGGAGGAGCCTACAAATAAGGAAAATAGAAGTGAGGAAATAAGAACCTGAACTCACTATCGAGACATTAAATCTATGTTACCTTTCCAATCAACCCAATATCTTTTGCGATATCTACCTTCTTCTGGATATAATCCAAATAAACCATTCGTTTAGGAATCTGAAGACAAATCATTATCCACATTAGCAAATCAGATCCAACTTGCAGACAACAATAAAGCCATAACTAACTATGAAAATAAATCAGCAATAGCTAGATTAAATAACCATTTTTTTGACAGCCTCTCTGATATGCTGATGAGCTTTATCATCAGAAGCCTACAAAGAAACTTATACCATCAGCATAAAGATGTATTTCAGTTGAATATGGATATAATGCAAACTATGCTCACCATTTCATCAATGCCAGCCACATATGCATCATACTGGAAAAGAACAAATAAAAGAATTATCCCGATGAACTAGAAAAACAAAGTAATAAATCTGAAGAGGAACTTACATTGTCTTTCATATGGAATGATCGTAATTGGTTGTCTTCAAGCTCAAGCTCAAGCTCAATCTCAAGAGCACGCAACGGAAACATGTTCTCTCTATGTATTTCCAACAAAGCTTCCCTGAAATCCTTCTGAAAGAAGTCAAGGTAAAGAGGCATGTCATTAAGTAAGCAACACAATGTATAAAAGGAAAGAGCATGTCAGTGAATTTAGCATCAAGAGCAGCCAAATCTAAGCTATAATTCTGGTACTTTCCAATAACCATCAACCTCAAAAAGAAGACACCTACTGATGTACTAACCTTTAGCTTAGCAACCCGCTTCCATATCTCAAAATAGACACCATCCATATCCTTGTACTTAGAATGCTCAAATAAAACGCTCCATGTGTATTCCTGATTTGTGTTATAAAAACAACTGAATTGTCAAATACTAACATACCATCATCACTTATGCTATTATACAAAATAATAAATGAGAAAGAGCATAACCCGGAAAGCGAATAAAACTAATCTTGGGGAGACATTGGCAAAGCCTGTTGCTATCTGCAGTGCTTGAAGAAAAGCCACATTTTTAACTCTGTCCCACTAAACAAAACAGTTCTCATATGTGAGAGTGGAATCTAACATCAATATACAGTGCACAATAAGTTATAAGACAAAAGGCTTTTGGGGGATGCTTACCTGATACGTGCTTTGTGCCACATAATCTTCAATCCACTGTCATGTGATAAAAAGGTTATCAGAAAACGATATATGACCAATAATTTCCATTTGGATAGAACCGATCATGTACCTTAGTCTTATTTGCCAGAGCTTCACAATACTGGACATATGCCAAGTCCTTCTCATAGGTATTAAGAATTGAATGGTAATTCTCCCAATCTAGGAAATCACTCTGCACAAAGGATTCACTGTATGTCAGTAGCACAAATGACATGAATTGTTACACAAAAATTAGCATTAAGCAAGGCATGCAGGAGTCCTGCTACAATACCAAATTTGGAGTGTTGATACCTACAACATGGTTATAAAGCACTAGCCGCTGGTAGTCATCATATCCAGAGTGCTTGCATAGTTCAGGATCGAAGTACCATTCAAGACTCTCTTCATAGTGTTTAAAATACCCCTCCTCCAATAGGTCGGACGAAGAGTAATGCTTTTTCAGATTTTCATCATCCAGTTCAGCCAACTGCTGGTCCACTGACAACTACAACAGAAAGTTATAGAGAATCAAATACAAAAGCAGCACTAGTGCAGCAAACAAGAAAACATAAGACCAGCCAACATGGAGTGAGCAGCAGAAAATAAAATTCCATTTACTCGTACTCTTATTCACGTGATGTTTAGAGATACCTGATAACCTCTGATTCGGTAGAAAGCTAGCTGCTCATACACCTCAGTGAGCTGGTGTGGCTCATACGGAGGTAAGTAATCACAGTCATCATCAAGATGGTCAGATCTTAACTTGGCAAAGTAGTGCAAGGTCTTCATCTAAGACAGTATCAGGGTCTATGTCAAGGAGGACACGCCATCCTGCTCCTTCTTCTATTCCTTGTTTCAGGTCTTCGATGGCAAGGAAACCAATCTTGTCATGATGTTGTTCATCTTCGTCCGGTGCAATCATCTTCCTGAGGTCCTTGCCAGAATGTTCATCCCCATCCGGTGCAATAATCTTGCCGAGCTCCCCAGAAGAAGGCTTTGGTTTCTTCTTGTTGTCGTTTCCCGTCAGCATTAATGCACTTGTTTCGTCATCAAAAGAGCCTCGTTCTTGTGCTTCAACTTCAACTGATCCACTCCTGCTTTGCAGCTTTGCATCATCCAAGCAACCTTCCTTCAAGGTGTCCCCATTACTTCCATCGCCTACAACCTCGCTTAGTGAAGCAGCAGAGGGCTCTGTGACCACTTGTGCATCACCTTCGTGGTTGCTGGCGGGCTGATCGAAGGGACCTCCAGAGTGCTTCATCTGCCGATCCTGATTTGGCCTCCGCACAATTCCACTCGAGACTTCCTCCTCCCGGGCCTTATTCTCCGTTAAATAAGATGTAGAGCTCTTCTCCCTCGGTGTGATTCTCCCCGACGCAGAGAGACGAGCTGTCGTGTGTCAGGACTCAGGAGGCGGCCTCGGCGATCGCGGCCTCAGGCACAGGCACTCCACGCGCGCGGTGCGTCCCGACGCGGAAACTGGCAGCAAGGCTCGGTGGCGTGGGGAGCGCGGCGGTGGCGCGGGCTAGGGTTCGGGCGGGGTAGAGCCCTGGGGCGGGAGGATGCGGCGTATGCGGGGCGCAAGGGAGAGAGACGAGACAAGCGCTCGCGCACCCGCCTCTCCCGAGTGGGATTCTCCTGACCGGACGACCCTGCCGCGCTCGACGGTGGTGACTCGTGCTTTTTGTACGGGCCAGATAGATACGCATCTCATTTTGATTTTTTTATTTCTTTCACTCCAATATGAGATTCACGAATCATTTACATACTCGGAACAAATTATTTAGTGCATGAAACAAAATTTTAAGTCTTGGAACAAATTACTATTTCTGATATGAAACAAAACATGATCTGCATATTCGAAAGAATTTAGTTAGGTAGTTGGAATAGCCAAGTTTTATTCATGAACCGAATATTCTGGAACGCTGAACATAACATTTGTATGATTGAATGGATTTATGGATGACAACTGATAAATTGTCCCTCAGGCCATTCGATAAATATATGGTCATGCTCAGGAAAACAGAAACATACTAGACTAATAACATATTTTTAAAATGAGAGAATGAGGAAATCAACTAAAACAAAAGCAAAAAAATTCATTTTGACCGGAACAAAATACTTTTTGTGTGAAACATTGCCATGGTGTATTATTTCAGTGGTAACTAATGGTGAAACAATTTTCCCTTTTTTTGTGTGTGTGTGTCAAACACGTTGATGTAATGATGCTGTACTGAACTCACAGACAAATTTGGGGTAATTCCGGCGGTCTCGTAGCACAGAACAGTTTCAATCTGAGCAGATCAAATTTCAAAGGTACAACGCCAGACTAGACTACGCCGACATCTTTCCACGGTGGTGGAACATTGAGTGCCAGCGTGAGGGAAGAAGAGCACCAAAGCCTCCGCTCGTGGTCCTCGCTGGCCTTCGCTTGCGGTTCCCGCCGCCGGCCTCCGCTCGCGGTCGTCGCCGCGGGCCGAGGTCGCCGCCGCCGGGCAATTTTTGGTCTCTAACTCGCAGCAGGCAATTTAAATCTTAGCAGAACGAATTTGATTGGTATAACACCGGACTGGATTACTATTCCATTGTCTCCGTCGTGGTGGAACGGCCAGTGCCAGTGCTGGCGCCACCACCGGCCGTCCCTTCTACTGACGACGATACTTCCAACCCAGGACCAGAGCAGCCAGCCGTGCGACCGGTAGATTGCAACCGGCATCTTCGCGGGCAGGCACGGCGGCGGCGCCTCGAACCGCAGCACATTAACGGCCTGCCTGATCGTCGGCCGGAGTCCACGGTCCGGGTGCGCGCACCACAACCCAACGATCATCGTGCACGCCACCTCCCGGCCGTCGAACTCGCCGCCGAGCCGCGCGTCGGCGGCGTCGAGGACGCTCCCGCCGCCGTACGCGTCCCACACCCACTGCACCAGATGGATATAGTAGTCGTCGTCGTCGCCGACGCGCACGGCCGGTCGCCGGCCGCAGGCGACCTCGAGGAGAGAGAAGCTGTACACGTCGGACTCCACGGTGGCGCGTGCCAGACGAGCACGCATCTCCGGGTCCATGTACCCGAACGTGCCAGCGAGGCCCGTGGTGTGGGACCGGCGGCCGTCGTCGATGAGCCTCGCAAGGCCGAAGTCGCCGAGCTTAGCGGTGAAGTCTGCGTCCAGCATCACGTTGCTGGGCTTGACGTCGCGGTGCACCACGCACCGCACCGCGTCCTCGTGCAGGTACAACAGCGCCGAGCCCACGCCGAGCGCCACGCGGTACCGGACCGGCCACGTCAGCACCGGCTCGTTGTTGCTGTTGTTGTAGAGGTGGGCGTCGAGGCTGCCATTGGGCATGAGCTCGTAGACGAGGAGCAGCTCGTCATCGCCGTCGTGGCACCAGCCGATGAGCTGCACGAGGTTGCGGTGGTGCAGCCGGCTGATGATGCGCACCTCGGCCGCGAACTCCTTCCATCCCTGCCGGGAGGTCTCCGACACCCGCTTCACGGCCACGTCGCGATTGGTGTCCGCCAATAAAGCCCGCGTACACGGAGCCGAAGCCTCCACGCCCCGAGCCTCCGGTCGTCGGAGAAGTTTTCAGTGGCGACGGCGAGGTCGGCGTAGGCAGAACTTGGCGGGGTCCTGTCTCGCCTTGCTCGAGGTCGTCTTCCACGGGTTTACCGCGGAAAAGTCTTGCGTCGTTTTCCGTGCTTGCTTCGTTGTTGTCTTCTTCACCATGAACGCGGAATTAGTCCGACGTTTCCGGCACTGGAGGAGGAAGCAAACCGACGACGAGACCGATGAGGATCAACAGCGCGAACGACACGCCGGCCGTCAGTGCCGGTCTCATGCCGCGCTTCGAGCTGGAACCTGCGATATCTGAACACAACCACTGAACCGTCTAAATCTGTGGACGGTGCACTCGCTAAACGCAAAATTTGGACGTAATACAAGTGATACACTCACCGCATCCATCGCCGGCGGCGTACCCGTCACCGGCCATCCCGTCCTGGCACGTGCACCGGTAGCCTCCGCGCCCTGCTCGGGCGTCTCCATGTCGTGGCACGTCGCGCCGCACTGCGCACTGGCTGGCGGCAGCGCACGTCCCGTTGAGCCACCAGCCCAGCTCTGCCACGCCGTACATGCAGCGACGCCACCACCGCCTGGGTCGTGTCACTCGTACGCCGTCGGCCGTCAGCGCGTCCTCGCACCCGGACTGGCGCTGACCATGTCCCACGGCCCAAACTGGCTCTGGTTGCAGTGTTGTTCGATGCCAGCGAATAAGGCGCTAGCGCAGGCAGCGCGGACACGCAGGACCAGGAGGTGTTGTTCGCACCACCGGCAGTCTGCACACTGCTGCCGTGCGGAGAATCTTTGTCACGAGGTCTGAGGTGATGTTGCAGTTAACGCCGTCCGGCGGTGGCGGTGCCGGCATCAGGCGGCAGGAGGAGCCGCCACGGAGGAAGAGCCCGGTGCGGTAGGAGATGTTGTAGCCGCCAGCGGTGCTCGGCCAGGAAGAGGCCAGGTGAGCGAGGCCTGGGCGTCGCGGACGCTGCGGCTGCACGAAGGCGCGACGGAGACGAGGAAGGTGGAAGCTGGTGGAGTTGAACGAGATGATGGGGTACGGAGCGGCCGGTGTTGCTGTGCGGGAGCAGCGGCGTACTGGAGATGGTCGCGTTGCACATGAGCAGGATGGGGCAGCCGCCGGAGAAGCCGAAAGGGTAGGGAACCACGGTGCCACCGCCGCACCGGCGGTTGCCCACCGCCACCATCGCTGGCGGCAACGGCCACAGGGAAGATTGCAAGAGGCAGCAGCAGAAAGAGGAGGACAAGGTGCTGCATATTCTGCTCAACGCGCTCGTGCCGCCTTGCGCACTGATACTGTATGACCAGTCATTGGCGGCTCCAACAGGTTTTATTTTCCTTGCGCTTGCCTTCTCCTGGCATTTCCTTCTTCGGCTCTTGTTCCGAAAAGTATTATTGGGACTGTGCTAAGTGACTGAAATATTCCGTCTGAAACGTAAAGGTACATGCAAAATATCTATTTCAAACCTGCAATACAAAAACAAAAACGAAACCCGTGAAAACTGTAACCAGATTGCACAAACCAGTTACTACGGGTTGGTATGACGACATTTTAGAGTGTGTTTGACATAGCTTGTTATGATGTGGGGCCTGCTGGGAATACCATATTAGAGATAATTCATTAGTTCGTTGGTCGTGTATTGTTCACGCGGTAGCATCATGGATTGGATTAGTATTAGTTGGTTTGTTAGGCCAGAGATAAGTTAGGTATATTCAGTTAAAGATTGGTTAGGACTTGCTATGCTGTGGGCTGACCTTCGTCCCACAACCTCAATCCTCTCGATTCCTGGCTCCATCCAAGGCAGACCATAACAATTTGGTATCGAGCCAACCCATCAAACGCTGTCGCTGCCGCAACCACCATGTCGTCTGCTTCCGTCGTGGCCTCCGCTTCAGCCGCCGCTGCCACAGTTTCAGCCACTATGTCACAGCTCGCTTCCGCCTCCGCTTCAAACGCCACCGCCCTTGAAGCAGCTTCAGCCGCAGCCAACGCCCCTCCGGCCCCATCATCGACACCAACCCTCGGCGCTTCAGCCCCGCCGGTGACAACCGTGCCAAGGGCATCCTTGGACGCCCTCACCGCCGCTATCTACGACCTGCAGCAACAAATGGATCAGTTTGCACCCGTCTCTCCGAACTCGAAGGCCATGCACCGGTCACGGCACCGCCGCTCGTTGCGCCGGCTCCTCTTCCCTATGGCCTACCATCTGCGCCGACTCTTCTTCCCTATGGTGTCCCGGGATTTGGAGACATTCCATCGGCACCATTGACCGCCGCCCCCAACTCGGTACCGATCCATCGGATCGCATATCCACACTCGGCATCACCAATCCCGGACTTTTCGACGGCCTGGCGTCAAGGCACGACTCGTCCGCCATGGCCAACGATGACATCAGCATGCCTCGCTTACATAAGTTGTCCTTTAAAGCTCACTCGCCAGCAGCGATTCAAGCCGGCACCTGTTGCTGCGGTTTACAAGGGCATGATCGATATGCCCGATGTGCCCTTCGCCGTCGCCCCTAATGCAATGTTGGTGGTCGTTGCGACATCTACTCGCGCGGGGACAAGCCGAACTCAAGTCTTCGATGCCTACAACTGCCGTGACGACTCCTGTAACTTCAGCTATGAAAGTGCAAACGTTTGTTGCGGTTGCGCCAGCGCCGGTGTTGGTCCCGGCTGCACCACCGACGGCGACAACAACTGCAGTAGTCGTGGCGCCGCTGCGACCAGCTGCGAGGCAATCTGTTGCTGGCCAAAGCATGTTAGCTGGACTTGAAGATGTTTTGCGAGCAAGTAGCTATAAAGGTACTGAAAACATGTGTCAAGTGTATTCGTGGGACCCTAGTAGAGCTACTGCTTCATGCTCGTATGGGAGTTGTACCCTTCATTCTTTCCATCTGCAGCTCAAGGATGAGGTGCTTGTCCAGGAGGAGTATAGTGTTATGGTCTGGGGCCTGCTGGGACCACCATATTAGAGATAATTCATTAGTTAGTTGGGCGTGTACTGTTCATGTGGTTACTGTAGCGTCGTGGATTGGATTAGCATTAGTTGGTTTGTTAGGCCAAAAATAAGTTAGGCAGATTCAGTTAGAGATTGGATTGGCCGGCTCTATATAATGAGACGAGGCACTCATTTGTAATCATCCAAGAATAAAGAAGAAAACCTTCTTCTTTTTGTGCCGTGGGCTCTGCCCTCGATTCTTGGCTCCACCCAAGGCAGACCATATACAGGTTGCAATAAGCATTTTGTCCTTTTGTACTGGAGGGACAAAGCTAGCAAAATCTTACTTTTCTAGCTTATGCACTCACAAGCATTTGTGATAAGTTGTTTTACCAAACAATAAGCTAAGTTGAAGAATAACTAATTTTGAGCATAAGCATTACTAAACACACCATTAGTTAAATACGATCTGTTTCAGCGATAAATTTAAGGGTTTTTTGTTTTGCTAGGATTGAACAAGTCAAAGTTACAGTGTGAACGACGTCCCTTGCAGAGCAAGACTTCACAGACAACTCTCGCGTTGTAAACGTATCCTGAGGGATACGGTACGAATGAAATTAATGTGACGATTAGTTTCATGACAAATTCAGGGTGATGCAGAGTATCCTGAGGGATACGGTACGAATGAAATTAATGTGACAATTACGGTGTTTTCGTTTACTGGGGTCTAAACTTTTATAGTTGTCACGTTAAAAAGAATCTTATTATTTATGAGTACTAAATAAAGTTTAATTATAAAATAAATTACAGGCCCATAGACTAATTCACGAGACGAATCTAATAAGGTTAATTAAGTCGTGATTAGAAGACGATTACTGTAGCATCACTTTAGCAAAACATAGATTAATTAAGCTCATTAGATTCATCTAAAAAATTAGCATCAATCTGTCAAAAGAGTTTTGGCATTGAATTGATTGAAATATTCATAAATTATAAGATTCTCTTTGATGTGACAGTGCTAAATTTTAGAGGCCAGGAAACGAACATGGCCTTAGTTTCATGACAAGGGTGATGCAGAACAAACAGATTGATGGACAGTGAACGATAAAGTCTCCAACAAATCCAATAAAAAATGAGTAATCACTAACCAGCGAACATCCCATTATTTCTATGTGGGTGTAAGTGCATGAAACGAGACGTTCAAATTATTGTGTTTGTTTGAGCACAGCCTTCTACAGTTTAGTTGACAGGGAACAGAAAAATGGGCAAAACATTAAGATTGTACCAAAGAAAGGTGGCTAAACTGTTGGGATGAAAATCAAGGATATTGTTGGTTGACTGGTCTAGCTGTGACCGAAATGAGTGATCACCATTCACCAAGGGATTTCCTGACCATCCCATGCGAAGAACTTGCCGTTGTCGCTTTTCTTGGTGTTGTCAATGACAGATAGAAGCTTCTGTACTGAGAACTCTCTTGTGAAGAGCTTACCCTTGGGGACATTTCTTTGGAATGGCCGAGAGAGGTCAGTGTCCACGGTTCCTGGATGCAGCAAGATGCAGGTGATGTTGTCCTTTCTGCCAAACTCGACTGATATAGTCTTGGTCACTGCAGAAGACAACCAAAGAAATCTAGGAAACAAATCAAGAATTGTCATTTATAACTTATTAAAAAAAAGAAATGTTGATGTCTTGCAATTATCACAGTGACAGGTCCAGCATGTAGAGCAGTTTGGTGAGAGAAGAATGGAGCACTTCTTCACTTACACTGATTCAGCGCTGTTTTAGAAGCTCTGTATGAATGCCAGCCTCCCAAACCATTGTCTCCTATCGAACTGACTCTAGCGCTCATGTTCGCAACCAAAGAGAAGCCTCGCCCGGTCTCAGAGCGACCTCCAATCTTCAGTAATGGCCACATGTGCTGACAAGGACCAATTGGATAAATTTGAGACTCTAGCATAGGCAGTTAGTCTCAATGACCAACAAGCAGAATGCTGCCACAACAACAATCCATGACAAATACGAAGCAGTGAATTGTTCTACCTTGATCACTAAGATTGGGCCGACTGCATTCACCTCATACGTCAGAAGCAAGGATGACTTCTGAACTTTGCTCAATGTGGTCTCTGTAACACAGAAATTAAGAAGCCTGATTTCAGACAGGTCAGAGGGACACCAATGCAAGCTGGAACATTGTGCTCAAGCGTGATCAAGATAGACTCGACCTGGTTGCAGCACATTTGGGATCGACAGGATGCCAGAGGCATTGATCAGCAGGTCCAGAGACCCATGGCTCTCCCCAATCGTAGCTGCGGCAGCCTGTGATGGAAGAACCAGACATGGTACATTAATCATTACCTTGACTTTACTATAACTGGTGAGTATAAACATTCAGTTCCTATCAACTAGCTAAATAAGATGATTCGCAGCCTGTGTTGGTCCATATCACAATACACAAGTGCACATAAGCAAAGACAGATTTCTTCCATTTCTCTAGGGATGCCAAGTAGTTCTTTTCCACATTGCCAACCAGCACAAAAACCAGCGAGAAGGGATCAATTACACACCTCGATGGTGCTCTCGTCGGTGACGTCAAGAGGCAGCACGGTGAGGCGTCCCGGCGCGTGTTCCTCCTTCAGCTTGATGAGCTCAGTGGCCGAGTCAGGCGCGCGGCATGTAGCGACGACGCGGCCCTGCTCGCTCCTTCGCAGCAGCTGCCGAACCTGTATCCGATCGAGAACAACGCAATCCAAACGAATTGGTTGGGGCGAATCGTAAATACGGCGAAATTGAGGGGCAATTGCGGACAAGGCGAAATGGGGATGGGATGGGGACTCACAAACTCGAGGCCGATCCCTCGCGACGCGCCCTGCACCATGGACACGCCACCGCCCGCGCCGCCGGCGGCGGCCGAGGTGGAGAACACCCTCGCGGCCACCGCCAGCCTCGCTGCCGCTGCCGCCATCGTTACTCCTCTCATCTGCAGACTCGGATGCGCCGCGCGGCTGCGCCCTTTATCCCTCCCTTGCAACCTCGCGTCGATCCTCGCGTGCTGCCGAGTAATGCGAGGGGGAGGTGGTTGGATTTGCGGAGTAATGGCGATGGCGTGCTCGTGAGGTGGTTTCCATGGCTGAACGGCGGTACACGTATTCCTCTCTCCCCTTCCCTCCTTTACCTTGTGTTGGTATGGACTTGGGCTTTATGGGCTGCTGTTTCCTTCTTGTGGAGGCAAGACGTTATGCGCAATTAGGCCCATGAAGCGGCGAAGCTGGTGTTCTGTCAGTCTTTTGATCCGTGCTACCTGCAGAATGCATCATCTGCATCCATTCCATGGAGTGTTAAAGTAGGATTTCAAAAAAAAAAAAAAAAAGGAAAAAAAGGCGAAGCTGCAGCTCTGTCAGTATCGACCAGTGCCACCTGCAGAATGCATCATCTGCATATTTCCTTGCCTCAAAAGAAAGTTATAAAATAGCAATACTTTTTCCTCCTGAAATCACCCCAGTGTTTATTTACTTTCAAAAACTACAGCCGGTTTCAATCTCAATCCGTCTAACAGCTGTTCCCTTCGGCATAAAGACTAATGAAACCTGGCAAAATTTTAAAGTTCATGTACCAACAAACCAACCGTTCCACCTAACCCGTTCTCTATCGACAAGAAGCAAGCACACCAAGAGCAGATCCCTTTTCCTTCCCGTTCACCGGCGCTAATGGCGCAAGGGACAGGGGAACACAGAATCCTATAGTAGTCTGTCCGAGCAATTTATATTATCTCTGTTATGTTTGTTAATGCGACAGGGACTGTGCAACAAAGTGTGTTGAGATGTGCTTGCTAGCTAGCTGCTCATTAGGTGGCCTGTCTCGCTGCAAATCTGCCTGCCTGTCTAACACATTAGCTGCTAACCTATCTAGATAGCTGTACCTCATCAGATAGCTTTGTTTAAATTCTTTAATCTGGTTGCCGAGGTTTGTATTTGAATTCGAGAAATTCATCATTGAAAGTTAGTTGTACATGCTAGCAGTTCACATTTATTATCGCCTGAACTTGAGAACAGCTTACAGTCGTTCAATAAAAAAAAGCAAAGTAACAAGAGTTCAAGTACATGAAGAAACAATTTCGCAGAATTCTGCATCATCATGCAAACAGACCTAAGGTGCCCGGTGATGTCTGACTGATCTCTCACTAATGTACATCAGAAAATCGAGGAACAACATGAATCAATCTACATGGGAGAACTACTACAAGCCGGCAAGCCGCCGTGGAGCCGAAGAAGAAATCTTTGATTTCTCTCGCAATCGTAACAAACGAAGAAAACAAATGCAGAACCATCAAGACTGGTTAAACGAGTTAACGTCGCGGTCATCAGCAGGCGTAGAGCTGCGCCAGCTCCCTCACGGCGTCGTCGTCGTCGCCGGCGCCGGCGCGGAGGTCGGCGGCGTTGTCGAGCATCCAGAGCAGGTGGTCGAACAGCACCACCTCGCAGTTCACGGCGATCGGCTTGCCGCCGCCGCCGCCGGAGCCGTCGATGAGCGCGGCGATCAGCGGGTGGCTGAGGTGCGCGGCGCTGATCACGTACCGCCGCCGCGAGCTGCCCACGAACACCACCGCCGCGCCGGCCTCGACAGACTCCGCCGCCACGTCGGCGTCGTCGCCGTCGGCCGGGGCTGCCGCGGCGTCCCTGGTGGACATGGAGCGGAGGTTGCAGTAGGACAAGGAGCCGCTCCTGCTCGGCCGCCCTGCTGCTACCCGCGACAGGCTCTTGCACTTGCGCAGCACCACATTCTTGAACCTGTTCATCTACGAAAATTAATCGAGCAGCTTCACTGACAACCTCTAAGAGCCGCACGCACAAACCGGAGGCAGTTTAACTCTCGTGGTTCAGACAAGGTCTCGGCAACGGCGATGGCGACATGGCAAATCTGGCGTGTGTCTGCGTGAGCTAATTGATCTAGCCGTGCGCATATATACGTGCAGGCGCGTGTGTTGGCGATGAGGGTGGCACGTCGTTGTGGGCAAGCAATTAGCAAGTGAGGACGCTAGCTGGGCGGTCACCACACTTGGCTCCGTCGTCATTGGCTTTTGGTTTTGGTTAGTGTGTGTTGGGATTAATTGGACCCATGCAACTTGAAGTTGGCCTAATCCTCAACTGCTGTTGGCGCGTAGATACGCTCAGATTTGCATGGGGCCGGGCCATGCATGCATATATCGTTGCAGGGTTGAGCGTCACCTTTAGACGACGCCATTATTAGGGCCTCTCCGCTTTTTTCCTGATAATATGTATCTTTCCGAAAGCTACGGCTCGATCGAATCTACATAAGGGCGACTTTGTGCGATCGGACATACTCCTCCTTTACTTAAATTGTTGTCGTCATTGATTTTTTTCGTAGTGTTTGGTCAATTCGTCTTATTCAAAAAATTTCTTCAAATACAAAAAGTAATATGCTACATTTCAAGTTTCTTTAGTGATAAAATATTTCCAGAAAAATATATGACATTTGTTAAACTTTATTTGAATAAGACAAATGGTCAAACTTAACAAAAAGTCAACGACGACAACAATTTAGTAAGGAAGTAGTATGCCTTTATCAAACCTCTAAGCGACCACTCCGGTACAATGTGATAAGTCAGACCGTCAGAGGTACACACAAATGCAGATTGATGATCTGAAGTTTTTCTTGAAAAAAAAACAGAGAAACGCACAAAAGGCTGGCTTTGTTATACTGTTACTGTGTTGAACAACAAGCCACCAAGCAATGCAGATATATATAGAGAGCTTTCAGCATATTGATTCACAGGACCGCCTGCCTGTTGCTTGATCGATCAATATTCGATACAGCAACTGGCAATTAGCAATTCCACATCAAGCCGCATGAGCCGTGCTCTACCGAAGAGAAAAAAATGGAGTCATCAATAGACACGACACAAAGGTGTGTAGAGCCTTATCCTGCACAAAGGACCCACAAGTCAGTGCCAGATAGCGTGTCAGTTGACTAGTCGTCGTCAGCTGGGCCAACGGGGCTGCTCGCGGTGGAGAGGCCGAGCGGCAACTGCACATGACATGCGTGTGCTTTTGAAAAGACGCATATAGTCTGTTTTCTATAGTGACTACATCATGCCGTTTAAGAATCGGCATATATGAATGGCTTAACTTTTAGTTTCAGAAATGGAATACGCGGACCACATTATAATTTGCCTTCATCACTGACAATCGAGATCATCAGGTTGCGCAATTAGGGCCAGGCTATTGCTTCGGAGTTTGGACAAGAGATACGTACGGAGAAGAGGAATTACAGCCTGTGATTAGCAGCTACCAAAGGCACTCAACCCAAGCTTAGAATCTACGGAAGAAAGGGCGCATCACACAGCTCATGAAACCGGCAAATGTTTAAACTCTACGAAATCAGATTTAGGTACCGTACACCAATGCACTACTCATGCTTAGTCTTTCCAAGTTTCGGTAGGTAAACCACTTGCTAAAATGAACTAGTAATAGATAATCCTACGACCTTTTGTTTTTTTGCAAATTTTACCCTCCCATAACTTTCCATTTTTGAAAAGTTTTATTCATTGTTTGTACTAGTAATTTTTTAACACAAACTTCGCGGCAAACTTCTAACGCAAATTTTACAATAAACTTTCAATGAAACTTTAACTTTGAGCAAAATTTTGAAGTAAACTTTTGTCAATTTCTTTTTCAAAAAAATTATCTACCATCATGAAACCCACCACGCAGGCTCAAACTAACACCTAGAGTCCAATATATACATACATTTTGGTACATTATGTAGTAAATCTATAATGGTAAATGAAAGTGGTTATTTTTTATGAATAAAAGGCCCTTTTAACTGAGTGGTAGAGTAATGCTATGGTAAATCATAAGGCATCAGTTCAAATTTGAGAAAGGGATTTTCCCTCAGTGGTAGAGTAATGCTATGGTAAAGCATAAGTCATCAGTTCAAATATGATAAAGGAATTTTCCCTCCGTAGTATTAGTATCCCATGTGGGTCCCATTGCATAATGGTGCCACCACATGTGGGACCAACTCGCGTGGATGAAAGTTCATATAACACCACATCTCTCATACGTTACAATGCCAGCCTACCCTACACAGTCATGTCCAGACAGGCATGCCCTGACAGAGACATCGTTCAGACTAAAGTATGACTTATTCAATCCTATCTAAGAAAATATTAGCGTAATTTCATCAATTAGCATTACTGCCAGAAACGTTAGAATTGTTCTTCATTTCGAAAAAATAATGTGTGTACAGATAGTCCCTTTTTAGCAGGCTATGAATTGCACAATATTTGAACTCAAAATTTTTGGTACCAAACGTAATAAATGAAGTATTTTCTTTTACAATAAATCTGTGGAAAGGAATAGCGCCATATAAATGTCAGAGTTGATTGTAGATCCAAATGCAGTAACCAGTAGCTTTGATTGCAACACTAATTAAATTTTGAATTTTTAGTTACTTATACGCACAACCCCAATAATTTTCTGAATAGCCAAAAAATGAAATGTTAGTTATCAATAAAAAGGGAATAATTGCAAAAATCCCTCCACAAGTCATTCAGAATTTGAGATTCACACTCATAAGTTATTATGTTATAAATACCCACCCACCCATCCATTAGATTTTATTGCAAAAACGACCTCAATTCACACATGTTTAATCGATACAACCTATTTTTACTCATTTGAATGGTTGATGGTGTTTGTATTAATCTTATTATATTACAAAAATATAATATTTTCATACTTTGATAGAATTTGAAAAAAAGAAACAAATTAGAGGTTAGTCGGTGATCCTAGAGTTTGGGATCTGGAAAAATTATTAATGAAAATAAGATGATTATAAATCATTCAAAAAATATGTTTAAGAAGATTATCATCTAAAAACATAAAGAATGTGAAAATTATTTAAATTACATATTTATCCTGAATTTATATAAGCCAAAATATATGAAATCGATTAAGCATGTCCATATTGGGGTGGTTTTGTAACAAAATTCGGTGGGTCGGTGTGAATTTGCAATAAAATGACTTACGGTAAGAATCTCAAACTCAAGGTGAGATATAGAGACAATTAACCCATAAAAAAAGAGAATGAAATGTCAAGAGAAGCACTAAGAAAAAGAAATGTGGCGGCCACGCGCAAAGAAAGGTCTGAATCTAAACTACTTTCACATCTTACCTTGAATGTATAGCCATCCATTTGATGCGTTTGATCGAAGTGAGATCATTCCATCTAACCACACAAATGCTTCATCTAATCTAAACTAATAAAGAAGGAGGACCCGCTTCAGTTACCTTAAGGAATATATATATACCCACCTACACTCCTTCATCTATGACGTGTGCCGAAACATACGGCACAGACTTAAATACTCACGGTAAAGTCTTTGCTGTGTGCTGCCACGGTATAGATGAGACGGCAAAATCACCGTCGGCAAATAGATCTTTACCGTGTGCTTTTTATCGTGCACACGACAACGGATATGCCGTGTGTCATATCACGTACATGGCAACATAAAGTTGTCGTTACCATGTCGGTATGGTAACGACCATCTTTGTCGTGTGCCGACCATCGGGCACACCACAAAGGGAGGCGCCTTTTGCCGTGTGCCACCCTGCAGAGCACACGACATACATCCCAGATTTTCCGTGTGCCTGCCACCTAGCACACGGCGAAGAGCACTTACTTTGCCGCGTGCCATGTCTAAGACACACGGCAAAGAGGGAGCATATGCCACGTGCTTTGGACACGGCACATGACAAAAGTGCAGCTTCGGGTTGTTAGGCACCAACCCTTTGCCGTGTGCCATGGTACATACACACAGCAAAGAGGGTAACCCCTGCACCCAAAAATATGTATTTAGGCGGCCTCGGACCAGAAAAAACACCGATAATCATCATATCACATATTTCATCACAGGCAATCACATATTTCATCAAATGCATCGACAATGCAAATATAGCACGATATTGCACACTCGTTCACAAATATCACGGGTAATAGTTCGCAAGCACAAGTTAATGTTCAGAAATATAGTTGTCATCCACGGTACACCTCGAGAATTTGATAAACACAAAGAAGATAATAGTAAGATAGAAAGTTCACTAACATATAAATTCCCTCATCCGAAACGACGACAAATTTGCCGACCATCTGCTGGCGACAAGTTGACATCTTGATCCCTCGTAGCAGGCCATTGACCCCGTGCAATCGATCCCGCCGATTGATTCTGCACAAATGAGATGTGTTGATTACTGATTAGTCTTTGAACAAGTAATTGTTGCTCTAGTATGGACAAAATATGAACTAGAATATTTTTACTCACAGGAAGTACCCGTCGGTGTACCCATCGGAGGTGGCACAAAGAACGGCAGCGGTGGCAGTGGTCTACCTAAATTCTGGTCAAGTGATGTGCATCACTAATCAAGTTGCGTCTGCACTACTCCGAGTTGGTCTGCAATCCTCCTGGACATCTCCTGTTGGATTCTATCTTACATGATCTGCTCCGGATCGTGCCTTGCCCTCCTCTCTTATTCGAGTTGGGCCTGCAATATTTGATCTCATTATGTGCCGTTAGAAAAAGACATGTATAGAAACAATTATCCAACGACAAACGTAAATGAAATTACCTCAAGTGCGTCCACCTGTCCCGTAGTAGTGCTAGATCGAGGGCGTATAGCCGGGCTTGAGCTCCTGCTCCTCGCTCGTATATCGAGAGAGTGTGCCCGTAGTTGAGTGAACCCTGTCCAATGTAGTGTCGTCCATGCTTCTTGCCTCCACCCACCCTCATCACGACCTCTCCATCAAGATCCTCCGTGGAAGGATCTCAATCTGACTCATGAATCTGTCTTCCCATTTCGATGTACTCTGCAAACAGGGTGGACACATGCCCCATCCTTTTAAAAATATCAAATTCCGACAAATACATGAAATGCTATTAAATTTGATGAATTTATCAGAATGTGATATTTCTGTACTTCAATTTATGATTTGATAACATATCTATAACTAGCGTGAAATGTTGAATAGTATAATTAGAGATTCAATATTTAAATTTAATCATAATTAATAAAAAGCTAGGGTGGACACATGCTCCTATGCCCACTAAAGTCATTCTCAGATATACAAGTGTCTTTTTTATTTCTAATACTTCAAGAGTGCATGCATGTTTGTAATTGAAATTTTTTATATTACAGCTATATATAGAATATTACTCATGCATGTTGTGTAACAATTGACCGTGCAACGGCATGGGTTGATAGGCTAGTATTATACAAATTCGGATGCTTGAATTACATTTTCTGGTGCGACTGTGTGTCGGACGAGTTATCCTGTTGGTGTACCGGATTTCAAAATTTTGTGCATGGTCTACCACAATACAAGATCGGCGAGCTATTACCATCCAAACGGTGGAGCAAAATATTTGTTTGTTGCTGATGTTCATGTTCTCGCGAGTTATGGAGCTGGGCCTGTATGACATGGGGGAACAGGCTGGATGATACGTACAGTAGGCCCATGAACAGAGATAAAAACTAGTAAACTGCTATGAAGTTGACTAAGGACAATGTTTAAGTGATGCGCGGGAAGCAATCAAGAGGGGAGGCATTTGATCGAAGATAAGAGAATATATATGTATAGTCAGTGACAGAGTAGGTGATATAAGCCAAAAGCAGTTCCTTGGATGATGCGGATGGATTACCGATCGAAATGGCATATGACTGGGTCGTCCATACTTCAAAATTTCTTCATGATATAGAAATCTCTTAGACCGTGTTCTTCCTGTGGTCTAAACTTTATAATGTGACATAAAAAATAATCTTACTATTTAGAAGTACTTAAATAAAGTTTAATTAAAAAATAAATTATAGCCCGCCCGTAGACTAATTCACGAGACTAATCTAACAAGGTTAATTAAGTCACGATTAGAAGACGGTTATTGTAGCATCACTTTAAGCAAAACATAGATTAATTAAGCTTATTAGATTCATCTCGAAAATTAGCACCAATTTGTTAAAAGGGTTTTGTCATTAAATTGATCGAAATATTCATAAATAGTAAGATTCTCTTTGATGTGACAGTGCTTAAATTTTAGAGGACAGAAAACCAACAACAGGACCTTAGTTTGAAGCTTCTTTGATGAAGTGACTGCACATGCTGACAAATGCCAAGTCCTATCTTAAGAAGTGAGTGAACAACCCAATAAACAGGTACTAAAATTTGCAGTAGCCGGCTGCACAATGTGAAATCGGGAAGGGTATCAACACAAGTGGTATAAGACAGAAACGAAAGCCTAGCTAGAAGGAAAGTGGGTGACAACGAAAACAGCAAGAAAAGGCCCTTGTATATATGGCTTCCTCCCGTCTTCTCCTTGTTTCCGTGGCCGTCTTCTCTGTCGTCGGGTCGCTCTGCCGCATAGCGGTTGGTCAGTCCTCCGACAAGGTCCTGCAGCCGATTTCGCCAAGGTGCTGGACGACAGGCAACTACACCGCCGGCAGCCAGTACCAGAAGAACCTCGCCGAGCTCCTCGCCCGGATGCCCGCCGCCGCCATGAACAACGGGTGGTTCTACAATGGCATGGCGGGGACAGGCGGCGACCAGGTGTACGGCCTCATCATGTGCTACGCGGACCGCAACGCGACGGAGTGCCAAGATTGCCTGACAGGCGCCCCCGCTGGGATCGCGTCGGCCGTGTGTCCGGGTAGCAGGAGCGTCACCGCGGATTACGGCGCGTGCGTGCTCCGCTACTCAGACGCGCCTCTCCCAGCCACTGCCGACCTTGACATTTTCTATTTTTCGTTGACTCCCGGCGACGACCCCCGAACGCCCAACACCGAGGATGCCGTGCGGAGAGCGTGGATGCCGCTGATGAGCCGGCTCGCCGGCGGCGTCGCGACCTCGCCGCTGCGGCTAGCCAACTACAGCACGCCGTACTCGAGCTCGCAGAACATGTTTGGGCTGGCGCAGTGCACGAGGTACCTCAACGGGAGCGAGTGCTCGAATTGTATATCGAACTACGCCGAGCAGTTGGGAAAAAACTTGTTCTCCAACTACACCGGCGGTGCCATCAAGGGGCACAGCTGCTACCTGACCTATCAGGTGGGTGGGCTCAACATCACCCTGCCGCCGGCGCCATCTATGGAGCCTGCTCTGGGTAAGCACGCCTGGTTTGGATGCAGTGTCCAATTGGGTAGTTATGGGTCAGCATCTTAATTAGTTCATCTGTATTATATCTGTACTATAGTTTATGAAGGTAGGAAAAATTTCGGTTCATTTGAGGAAGTTTTTGGTCGACCCATGACAATGAATTAGAAAACTTGCATCCCCTACCGTGCCACAATATTATTTAACACGGTGCTTAACACTCCAGATCTTTTTCCCCGCAGGATCTTCATCTTCTTCAAAGACAAGGCTTGCGATTGGCCTGTCCATCGGCTCCGTCTTGATCATTCTGGGCTTCTCAACAAGTCTTATTATTCTCCGGCGCCGGTGGAAAAACGTTAAAATGCTCAAAAAATCGAGGCAGCAAGAGTTGGAAGAAGGAACCTTGTTCGACGACGAACCAGGGATGGAGGATGAATTTGAGAAAGGGACCGGTCCCAAGCGGTTCCGGTACAACGAGCTCGCCGCCGCCACCAACAACTTCTCCGACGAGCACAAGCTCGGTGAAGGCGGGTTCGGGTCCGTGTACCGGGGCTTCCTGACGGAGATGTCCCTCGCGGTGGCGATCAAGCGCGTGTCCAAGAGCTCGAAGCAGGGGAGGAAGGAGTTTGCGGCCGAGGTGAGGATCATCAGCCGGCTGCGCCACCGCAACCTGGTCCAGCTCATCGGCTGGTGCCACGGCGGCGGCGAGCTCCTCCTCGTCTACGAGCTCATGCCCAACGGCAGCCTCGACACGCACCTCTACTCCTCCGGCGGCGCGCTGCCGATGCCATGGCCGCGCCGGCACGAGGTCGTGCTCGGGCTGGGTTCCGCCCTGCTCTATCTGCATCAGGAGTGGGAGCAGTGCGTGGTTCACCGGGACATCAAGCCCAGCAATGTCATGCTTGACGCCGCGTTCAACGCCAAGCTCGGCGACTTCGGGCTCGCCAGGCTCGTCGACCACGCTCGGGGCTCACACACCACCGCGCTCGCCGGGACCATGGGGTACATGGACCCAGAGTGCATGGTCACCGGCAGGGCCAACGGCGAGTCGGATGTGTACAGCTTCGGCGTCGTCCTCCTCGAGATCGCCTGCGGGAGGAGACCAATTGTGGTCGTGGTGGAAGATGTGGTCCACCTCGTGCAATGGGTGTGGGAGCAGTATGGCAGGGGAAGTATTCTTGATGCCGCTGATGCGAGGCTGAATGGGGAATTTGACAGCCCGGAGATGGAGACGGTAATGATCGTCGGGCTCTGGTGCGCGCACCCTGACCGGAGCTTGAGACCGTCGATTAGGCAGGCTGTCAATGTGCTGCGATCCGAAGCACCATTGCCAAGCCTCCCTCCACGGATGCCGGTGCCGACCTTCATGCCACCACCTCAAGCTTTCTACTACACATCTTCAGTTGCAACAGGGGGAGTAGCAGCAGCGCTGGCACGGGCACCACTCACTCCAGCACGATAGAGACATCCGGTCTGTTGAGATGACAGAAGATAGGTGCTGTTTTGCACCAGTGTCGTATAGAACCAGATTGATTTTTGTATGTCCAAACGTACATCATGTAAACACTTGCTGATCTAGTGCGCGGAAGCGCAAAAACACATCCAAAGAAAACAAAGTACAGATATTCAGTGGCGGATCCAGCGGAAAACTTTAGGAGGGCGAAGTTGCGATTCACTTTTTTTTAAAAAAATGAAGCATAAAAGCACAAGTATAAGAACAGAAGGTGTAAGAGTCAAGATGGTACACATTGTTCGATAAACGATGGCATTTAAACCATTTATATTTCACATACAAATGATATAGTTTGAAAAATTAAATTAGTTTGTGGTGATATATAAATTCCAAATAAATATAACATTAGCATCCTTGATACAATACACTAAAGTACATGGAGGCACTTGTACAATTGCTTCTAAATTAAATCTACAAACTCGTGGAAACATTCATCAATAATCCATTTGCCTTGTCTACTCATTTTCTAAAAATACTAAAGATAGTGTTGGGCGATCCTGTCTAAGAGCAACGGTGATGGGCGAACCACCATCGAAGTTGTTTCATACTTTGGTGTCGATACCAGCAACAGACCACAACACAAGTGTTCAGTCTACGCCTATTAGCAAATTGACCCAAATAAAGGCTAAAGCCCATTAGCCAATTGCCTTCTTCTTCCTCTGTTCGTTACAGGCGCCGACTCCTTCCTTAGCCTGACATGGTGGAGAGAAGAACTGGAGCTCCAAAGGAGGAAGGGCAGGGGTCTCGTGCAGCGAGTTTAGGTAGGGCGGCTGCCCTACCATGCTCTATTGGTGGATCCGCCACTGCAGATATTGACACTGGTGGCAGATTTTTTTTTCATTGCATCGTTACTATTGTCCCACGTGATAGAGGAGCCTCAAAAATGTTTAAGAAAGGAGCATCGCTATGGGTCCAACCCGATTGTCCTACTCATGTACAACTCAAGCTATTATAGAAACTATATATCATCATTTGGAAATTTAAAACACTTGATTACCATATATTTATCCAGGTTGGAACAGAGTTGGACATTCGGATTGGCTCTGCAGCAATTCCCTTAAGAAAGTAATAGAACCGGCTCCTCCTTCGTACTATATATATAGGACAAATCTTTCTTTTCAACATTTAGAGCGGCTAGATGCACCAAGAGTTCGAATGGTTATGAAAGAAAGTTCCACACCGAATAAAATAAATTTCTTTGCTAAAGAAACAATATATTTGGGAGAAATTCCTGAACAACTACTTGTGCATTGGGAAAGAGAGGGCACTTGAAGCTTGTACAAAAATCAAATCATTTCAACAAGTACTAAATTCTGAAAAATATAGTGGATTAAGTAAAATGCACATGACAATCATCAACTATGAAACTAATATACTATCTCATGATAACCAATTAAGAACAAGGAGACAATTTGAAACCACAATAAATTCAATATATTAATTAAGGCCTAATAAGATTTTTGGTCAACTCTCTAATCAAACAACAAAAAGCTTAGTCTTCATCTAAATAAAGTTCAATGTGACCATTTTTAAAGTTATATGTCTAGTACATATAGTCTTATCTTTTAATGAGGATATTTCATTTGCAAGATCAGAAAGTTCCGGACATAGTCAAATGTGTTGTAGCAATAAAAAAATGTTATGTGGTATTAAAAGGTTTTAACTTTAATAGACAAAGTTTCGGTTAAATAAAAATTAGAATCATCCATTGATGTGATTAGTTCCACAAGTGATTGTGTTGTGTGCAAATATGGATTAGGCGGGATAGAGGCGTGAGGGAGAAGGGGCGGTAGTAGCAAGGGCGCGCCAGCGGCGTGCGATGGCAAGAGGCGGCGGTGTGGCAGCGGCGTGAGAGTGCAAGAGAGAGAAAGAGCTAAGGATAGGGTTAAACCCTAGTTCCTTTCTTAATTCAATCTGATTACAATCCTCTCATTATATAGAGAGTGCTTACTCCTAAGAAACCTATTAAAATTTATGAACATGTTTAACTAACTTATTTGCCAAGGATCCCTAGGTGGACCCATCTGCTATAGTAGCAGCGAGGGTACTGTAGCAGACCCTCCCAGCTGTGGGTTGTGAATGGGCCGGCCCGGCTCTGCTGATCCATGACATCTCCTCCCGCTTTTCCAAATAGTGCATCCTCTCGTTGGGCCATTAGATCACCAGGTCCTGAAAGAGATGGATGAAGTGGAAGCACGTCATGCAGTCCCGATGCAAGAGCATTGGATAGTGGCACCGAGGTGTCATGTAGGAAGGCCTTGTCATTGTCGAGGAGATGGGCAGCGTGCGTCATGTTGACTTGCATCGGGTCGCCGATCAAATATGAGAGGGCCATCAAATTAATAGTTAGTGGTGTAATTGGATCTCCGCGTGCTAGACTAGTAGCTGATTGAGCCTCAACGGCATTGTTCATCACCGAGAAGACCGGATGCCCCACTAGGATAGATGTTGAAGAAACAAGGACCGTATACCATTGATGGTCAGGGCATGAGAAAACACCAAATCAATAGCCAAAGGCGAGTGAATTGTAGAAGTTGGAGCTAGGATGGTGTTTACCTTGACAACCGTGCTTAGACCTGATGCGTGAGCAGGGTACACCAGATTCATATCTGATGGAGCAACAAGAGCAGCAACAATCGGTGCCCAATTGGCTTTTGGCAGTGAAGGAGGACCTCTTAGTTCCCGAGGCCGGTAAGATGTTCTCCATAGCGGAAACTTTCAGACCTGCCATGTGAACAACGTGAACAGTAACCTCATCGTTGATTTTGGGGCCGGTAAGCGAAATTGCCAAGGGTAGATCTGTTGTGACAACGTGGTGCTCTGTCTTGGCAGGAAGGTGGTTAACAATGATGTCGGAGGATGCAGAAGTCACCTATATGGTCGTTGTTGGTGAGACATGAGGGCTAGAGGGTAGATCACTGGGGTGGATAATTCCGCTAAGATTTGCAGCTTGGACAATAGTTTGTGGTTGTATTGGCGTGGAGATCTGATGTCCATGATCACGGGGAACAGTGGCGTCGACATCCTTGTCGCGAAGGCAGCGGAGCGGGTCGTCGACGGAGGGCTCACGGCGGCCGGACCGACGTGACCGGGGAAAAAACATGAATACGGCGATCTTGGTGGACAAAATGGGGAGGGAGGAAGTCGGGAAGGAGGAGGGGAGAACTAGGCCCGTGTTGGAGCAAATACGGGAGATTGAGGGAGGCTCCCCGACTTTGACAAATTTGGCTGTGACGTCGACGACGGTCGTCGGGTAGCTTCCCGGGGTAAAACACGGAACACTCACAATTCCTTGCGCGGTTGGTGCAATGCCTCTTCATGAAGCAGGCAGGGTTCCTGCTGCTCCCATGAAGGGGCCGAGCTCGGGCTGGGACGTGGCACAACGGTAGGGTGACGAGTTCGAACGGAGGGCGGAAAGGGTGGAGGCGTTGGCAAGAGTGGGGAGTGAAGCAAAGAAGAAAGAATCGAGCTCGGAGCCGATTCGAAATGGTGGGTGCGCTCCTGAACAAGTGGGGGAGCGGCGAGGGGTTGACGGACACGTGGCGGCGGCGTACGACGCGCTCGTGAATTCCCCTGTGGCTGATAGGTGGGTCCCATGGAATATGTCCCAAGCATCTTTTCTTTTTCCCTATTTTTCCAACTGTGGCTTTTCTCTGGGAAGAAGATACAAGTAAAAATACGTATTAATCTCCAAAAATTATTTTGAAAGTTTCTGCTGATAATTGAGCTCGAGAAACTGATATGCACGAAAATATCACGCTCAAACACCTCATGGATAAATTATGAAAATTCACCAAAAAAGGTAAAAGTTCAGGTTCTCGGATTTAATGGTGTGGCGCTAAACCTTTGACCAATTCCATGAAACTTGGCCTATATTTTTCTTTTGCCCGGCCATACAACATATATTTTTGGTGGAACCAACTTATGTTGTAAAAATTTGACTTGTAGTTCATCCCAATTTGTATTCGATTTAATATGGCATTCGATCCACCTTGTATGTTGCCAAAAATTTATATTGTGCTTCTACAATAATGTCGGGAGCTAGTTGTAAAAATAAGTGCTCACAATATTGGTGACACTAGGGTTTCACAACCGGCACCAAGCACGCACAATGGGTAGCCGGCGGTGGCGACGCATGTTGCCACTAGGGGCTGGAGCTCGGCCACGAAAAATCTTTGGCACCTCCGAGTGAATGGTCCGATATTGGCACTCTACCATATGCAGCCTGCTTCTAATTCCGGGGCTCGACGCGCTCGCTGCCGACCAGGGGCTAGGGCGGGGCTTCCCTTTCTTTGTCAACCAGTGGTGGCGTGAGGATGGTTGATGTCGCCCCATTCTATGGTTGGTGAGATCGATGCTCCGGGCTAACGCCTCCCCGGCCTTTGTCGATGACGACGATGACACTCTAGGGTGTCATATTTCTCGCTTAGAGTTAGAGACATCGTCATGGAGCATCCACTCACCAAATGCCTCGGAGTGAAAACCCAGTCCTACTTAGATGTGCGATGATGTCGGTTGCGCCATCATTTCCTCTTGAGGTGTTGCATTTGAGGTGTTCCGCAAATGGAGTGTAGCACAGGTGAAATCTTGTGGTTGCCAATGGTCCTCTCTCGGTGCCAGTAATAACTACAACGCCTCCGAGCCTATTGGCACATGGTGTTTGCCGATTGTTCTTGGCAACATCCGGTGATGATTGCTTCCGTGTTTTAGCTCTCTCTTGACATTTGCTGATCGCGATGGTGATTTTTGTCATTGGGCTCCCACTTCGTTATATATCGTATAGTCCCCTTGGTAAGCATTGGCTTATTGACCGGTGTTTCTTCCTCCTCTGGGGTTTCCTTCCTCCATAAGGGCATCAAGGGACACTATTCCGATTGGCAACCTGAGTAGCCAACCCATCCTTGCTAGATGCATTGGCTTTGTGAACCATAGTTGTGGACTGGATGGTTTCTTAGTTTGACAAGTGTCAGATCTTGAGTTTGCTACTCCTATCGGAAGCGAGGTCTTGAGGAGGCTCTAGTTCCCTTCTAGTGTCATTCCCTCTTTTGAGGCTTGCTCCCCTTGAAGAACATTGGATGACATAATGAAGAGTTGCGGCCACGGTTACACCTTAGTTAGATAAAGATGGGAGCAATGGTTCAATTACTTTGACACAAAGTTAATTAGCAAGTGGGTTTTTGGTGACCGGACAACCCAGATCGACGACTTTTCGATTGGGGGTCATGAACCTGGTGTGATGGTTTTCTTTTCTACATTGACGTTTATAAACTCTAGGGCTTAATGTTTTATCTTGAATGATGGCTTATCTTTATTTTCTACTTTTGACGATAGACTTTGTAAACTATTATTTCATTTAATTGAAATGGATGAATTCAGGCCCACCGTAGTTTCCCTCAATAAATAAATAAATAAAACACAGCATAATGGTCCTTGTCGCGCTATCACCTGTTTGACAGGTTGATGGACATGAAAACTGAACAGGTCGACAAGAGACTTAGTGTTTTTTTTTTTGAGATCAACAGGAGACTTAGTTGACTCTGGCCGGCTGCGCACTATGGAAACAAGGCAAGAACACAAGTGATAGGATACAAAGAAACGAGCGGCCGGGGCATGTGGAAGCACCGAAAGAAAGAGCAAGAAACCATGACTTCCGGTCTTGTCCTCATCATCTCCGCCGCCGTCTTCTCCGTTATGGCATCGCTCCGTGTGACGACGGGGGTTGGTCAGAAGGACGAGATCTTGCAACCACTGGTTTCTCCGTCATGCTCGACGACGGACAACTACACCGTCGGCAGCGAGTACCAGAGGAACCTCGCCGAGCTCCTTGCCAGGATGCCCGCGGCGGCCGGCGACAACGGCTGGTTCTACAGGGGTAGCGCCGGGTCCGGGCCCCACCAGGTGTACGGGCTCATCATGTGCTACGCCGACCGCAACGCGACGCAGTGCCAGGACTGCTTGGCCCGTGGGCCCGCCGGGATCATCTCCTCTTCGGCGGCGCTGTGCGCCGGCAGCCGGAGCGTGAGCGCGCTGTACGACGCGTGCGTGCTCCGTTACTCCGACTCCGAGGCGGCCCTCTCGTCCGCGAAGCCCGGAGAGAAGCTCGCCAATCGCGCGTGGAACTCCCCGGAATACCCGTCACCTCCGACGCCGTGCGGAGTGCGTGGGTGTCGCTGTTGAGCCGGCTCACCGGTGACGCCGCAGCCTCCCCGCTGCGGCTCGCCAGCTACAGCACCTGGTACTCGAGGTTGTACGACATGTACGGACTGGCGCAGTGCACGAGGGACATCGATCCCAGCGAGTGCTCGACTTGCATCTCATTCTACAGCGAGTTCTTCGAGAAGGCGTTCCGCAACTTCACCGGCGCGGCCATCAAGGGGTACAGCTGCTACCTGACATACCAGGTGGGAGAAAGATTCAACATCACCCTGCCGCCGCCGGCTGCCGCTGCACCGCCGCTATCTGTGGAGCCTGTTGTCGGTAAGTTCACCAAAAAGACCTCACCGTATTTGCTATATCCATAGCATCAATATTGTTATGAAATTCTCCCTTGTAAATAGAAAAAATAGTCTTATCAAATTCACGTTGAGTCCAGAAATCACAATATAGGTGAGGATTGGATTTTACCAATGCATAGTGCATGGTCTAGCTAGATTGTAGAGAGAGTACCTACGTACGTGAACATTACAATATTTTTCAACGCAGGTTATATACTACTCCGTTTCAAAATATAAGTATTTGTTGACTTTTTAGAATTGTGTTTGACCGTTTGTCTTATTTAAAAAATTTGTTAAAAAATTAAAACAAATACATCATATTTAAAATATATCTAACAATAAATGAAAATATAATAAAATAATCAATATTCTTGTAAATTTTTTGAATAAGACAAACAATCAAACCCAATCGTTGAAAAGTCAATAAATGCTTACATTTTGGAATGGAGGTATTTAACAGAATCATGATGTGTGTTGTACGTGCCCATGCTAATGCGACAACATTGACGCGCGGTTCTGAACTTGTGATATATAGTTTTTCTTTCCGCAGGATCTTCACCTTCCTCGAGGACAGGGATTGTGATTGGCGTGTCCGTCGGCTCGGCCTCGATCTTGATCATTCTTGGCTTCTTGACATGTCTCCTTCTCCGGTGCCGGAAAACCCGGTCTTCTAAAACGCTAAAAAAATCAAAGCAGCAAGAGCTGAAACAGCGAAACCTTGTTTGACGACGAACCAGGGATGGAGGACGAGTTTGAGAAAGGCACCGGGCCCAAGCGGTTCCGCTATGGCGAGCTCGCGATCGCCACGGACAACTTCTCCGACGAGCACATGCTGGGCGAAGGCGGCTTCGGGTCCGTGTACAGAGGCTTCCTCGCGGAGATGTCGCTGGCGGTGGCGATCAAGCGGGTGTCGAAGAGCTCCAAGCAGGGCTGGAAGGAGTTCACCGCGGAGGTGCGCATCATCAGCCGGCTCCGGCACCGCAACCTCGTGCAGCTCATCGGCTGGTGCCACGACGGCAACGACGAGCTGCTCCTCGTCTACGAGCTCATGCCCAACGGCAGCCTCGACGCCCACCTCTACACCACCACCAACTCGGCAGCAGATAGCAAGCCGCTGATGACGTGGCCGGTCCGTTACGGCGTGGCGGTCGGTGTCGGCTCAGCGCTGTTGTATCTGCACGAGGACGCGGAGCGGCGCGTGGTGCACCGCGACGTGAAGCCCAGCAACGTCATGCTCGACGCCGAGTTCAACGCCAAGCTCGGCGACTTCGGGCTGGCGCGGCTCATCGACGACGGCCGCCGGTCCCACACCACGGCCGTGGCCGGCACGTTCGGATACATGGACCCTGAGAGCGTGCTCGCGGGCAGGGCCAGCCTGGAGTCCGACGTGTACAGCTTCGGCGTCCTCCTCCTTGAGATCGCCTGCGGCCGGCGCCCCGCGGTGCGCGTGGGCGACCACAACGATGACCTGGTTCACTTGGTGCGTTGGGTTTGGGAAGCTTACAGCGGCGGGAGCATGCTCGCCGCCGCCGACGCGCGGCTCGGCGGCGAGTTCGACGGCCGGGAGGTGGCGTGCACGATGATCGTCAGGTTGTGGTGCGCGCACCCTGACCGCAGACTCCGGCCGACCGTCCGGCAGGCTGTCAACGTGCTGCGGTTCGAAGCGCCGCCGCCCAGCCTGCCCTCGAAGATGCCGGTAGCCACCTACGGACAGCCGGTTGGCCGTTCTAGATCCCCTGCGTCGTCGGCAGATGGAACGGCAGGCAACGGCGATACCAGCACTCGGCGTTCCGCCAGGACGGAGCCGTCAACGTAGTCCAGTTCCATGAAACAAGTAGTGCGTGCAGTAGTGTTTAGATTTCCGAACTGGCGACCCGTATTGCCACCAAAGTTTCTGGTGCGAGATAGACCACATTCATGAGTGCAACTCATCAGAGGATCAGCCACTAGCAACATATATAGCAAATTCTCATGTTGTAGCAACATTGTTTACTCATGTAGTATATATACAGTAACAACTACTCCCTCCGTCTCATTGAAAGTGTCGCTATGGTATCCGTGTCAGTCAATTTTTTTAAATTTTAACTAGATTTGTAAAAAATATTAGTAATATTTATATCTCTAAATAAGTTCATTATGAAAGTAGATTCACTTATCTATCTAATGATACTAATTATATTCGATAAATATTTATAATTTTTCACATATTTTTTATCAAAGTTAAAAAGGCTTGAATTCTTGGAAAGCGAGAACGACACTTTTAATGAGACAGAGGGAGTAGCTAATAACATCAGATATGTCAACCAGCAAGCATGACAAACGGATTCAGGTACATCCAACATTCACACATACCCTATTCCTATAAGCACATCCGAAAGACTCGGCCGTCTTGATCTTGAGATCCATGAAATCACCACGGATGTCTCACCATCCCTGAAGACATCAGCTTCCGCTGATATTTGAATCCGAAAAGATTGGTTCCATAAAACAAAAACTAATCATCTGAGCTGGCCACTCAGAACAGCGACTTACGAAAAAATGTCTATTGGTGAATCAGAATTGCCATCTTCGATTGAAGATGCTTTACTTGTTGCTCGAGTCCTTTGAAAACTTAACAGCACAACGAGACTTAGAGTCTGTTTGAAACATTAAAGATAATTATTATCTACTAAAGTTATATTCAATGGTTCTGTTCATTCAAAAAATATTCAATGGTTCCAAACGAGAGCCAACTAATAGTTTAGCTAATTAGTAGTATTATCATCCAGTATCCTACATAACTATTATCTCATTATTAGCTAGTCCAACCTAATTAATTCAGCTAATATAGTTACCAACAAACTTACTAGAAGCAGTCTCAACTAATAATTATGCAGCTAATACTTAGGTCAGTCTCAATGGAAGTTTTATGGACACGATTACCTAGAGTGACACGTCATCTAAAACTGTTTGAAATTAGGATGAAACACCCCTCTCTCAATGCATAGTTTCATCTATTGTTGTTTTCTAGATTACATGCAAGACACAAGCTGTCTAGGTAACTGTGTATACAGAGTTTCATCCTCATAAAACTCATTTCACCTCTCTCCTCATTAATACACTCGCCACATCACCAAAAATACCTACTACATGGCACTCTATTTATTGCCCATGAAACTCCCACTGAGACCGACCTTATGTGATTGAAATAATCACTCGTTATTACTCCCTCCGATTTTTAATTGTTGATGTTATTGACTTTTTTAGTTACGTTTGACCATTTGTCTTATTTAATTTTTTGAAATTTTTACAAAGATTTTGTTACAATTTGTTCTAATCATGAATGAAAGTTAAAACCTAGCTTATGATTTTGTATATTTTTGAACAAATATTTTGAATAAGAGAAATGGTCAAACGTAACAAGAAAAATCAAGTGCGCCAACAATTAAAAACTGGAGAGAGTATCTATTAGTTAGATACTCCCTCTATCCCAAAATAAGTGTCGCTATGGGATCCGTGCTAGTCAAACTTTCTTAACTTTGACTACATCTGTAGAAAATACGAGAAATAGTTATATCTCTAGGTAAGTTTATTATGAAAATGTATTCAATGCTCTATCTAATGATACTAATTATGAATTATAAATATTAATATTTTTTTGCAAATATTTTATCAAAGTTGAAAGTAGTTGACTCCTAGAAGCTGAGAACGACATTTATTTTGGGATGGATGGAGTAACTATTATGTTTAGTTATTCCAAACAGGAGCTTTGACTTCGGTAGAGTACGAAAGCAGATTTAGGTACGGTAACATGAATACACTACTCATGCCCTAGTCTTTCCAGGTTTCGGTAAGTAAACCAGTTGCTAATAAATAAAAGAAAGCATGCTATATCATTTGTTTGGCGCTAGCTCTTGTCTTCCATTAGTAGTACTACTAATTTAGTTCGATTTTCATGACATAATAAGCGTAATGATGGTCCTTGTCGATATGACCACCTTATAACTTGTCCTTCCTTTCTTCCTGATACTGATGCAATGGAATATGCGGCAGCAAAGGTAATCATTCATGCTGATAGCTCGTAACTAAATATTTCGTGGGGTTTAAGAATCAGCACATCATTTATTATTTTAGTTTGAATAGTGGAATATGCGGACATTCCTTGATGGGTTTAAGAATCGGCACATCATTTATTATTTTAGTTTGAATAGTGGAATATGCGGACCGCATTATATTTTCCTTGATGGCGTGTGATCGTCAGGCAGCTTGCACAGACTGAAGAGAGCTTCGATCGACAAGACTTATTTGACACCGAACGGCAAGAACACAAGTGGCAGGAGACAAAGAAAGCGCGTGGAAGGAGACAAGGGGGTTTAACAAAGAAGAGCAAGGAACGGCCATGGCCAGGAGCATGATCTACCTGAACCATGCTTCTCTGCGCTGTTTGCGAAGACCGTGCTCAAACATCGCTCGAGGTCATGGAGCAGCAACCATATAAAAAAAAAAAAAAAAAACTCGACCTACGGGGGTGAGACGAACCCCGGGCATTTTTGTAAGAAGAAGACCTTCTCACGTAGGTCGAGAAAACCCCGAACCCCTCTCCCACCCTTACACGGGCTCGAACACCAGGTGAGACTAGGCCGTCGCAAGGCGCGCTAGTGCAGCCCACGGCGCAAACAGCGCAGCACTCGCGCCAAACCAGCTGGGCCGAGACACCTCGTGCTTTGGAACATGGGAGAGGCGAGGGGATTTTTTGGTGCAAATCCCGCGCCGAGCGGCGCTCGAACTCGGGACCGGCGGCTCCTCGACGGGCAGCACTACCGCTGAGGTAAACACTCAGATGCGCAACCATATAAACAAGAAAGAGGCATTTGTTTGGCACCTGCATCTTCCATTTTATTCTAGTTTGATTTTCATGACTTATGCGTAACTAGCAGAGACTCCAGGCGTTGCCCCAGACTGTCAAATTGACATAAAAATTTTGGCCTTAGGAACGGTTTGGAACTAAAACATAGATAATAATAACTTTACACCACCAAGGTGTGACAGGTTTCAATATGCATTATCGTTACACTGCTTATATCAAATGACAAACCAACATATTTTTCATTTTGCGTATGTAACATTGCAAGAAACTGGCTAAAGTATTTATATCATTGTCTATGGTGCAGCAAATGAACCTTGTAGTTCTCCATTGCATCTAGTCATCATCACTGCAGCCAACCTTGTTCAACTCGATCCCATGAAATGAACAAATGGAGAGACTAAGCGAAATCTTCCTCATTCATAAGCAGCATTTTGTAGAAGTCATGCAGAGCCTAAAGAATGTCAAAACACATGCAACATGACGATAGAAATGAGAAAGCAATAAGCAGTAAAAATTCAAGACGCTACCAGTTAGAGACGAAGATAGTGAGTATGGCTATGAATGAGGCCCAGTGTCCTTGGTTGTCAACGCTGCTTTATGTCATGACTGCTTTACATCAAAGCACATGCAGCTTGAGTGCTTTACATCGAGTTAAAATGCAGATGATACACAGTAGGATCCTTAACCATGCTTGTCTGCTGTATACACACATGGCACCAACATATGAATATGATCCAGCAGCTCCGGATTTGGGGAGCACAGCACACAGGGACCATTGTTGTGAAGACCGTGTCGCTGCAGCTGATCCGACTCATGGTCATGGAGCACCAGCCACACATGAAGAAGCAGCATGTGTTTGGCGCTTTTGTCGTCCATTTTATTCTAGTTTGATTGTCATGATATAATAAGCGAAATGGTTTGTAGCTATCACATGCTCTCGCAGGTTGATGGATTTGAAACCTGAAGAGTTCGACGAAACTTTACTTAACACCAGCCGGCTGCACACTATGGGAACACGGCAAGAACACGCAAGTGGTACGAGGACAAAGAACCATGGCTTCCGGTCTTCTCGTCTCCGCCGTCATCGCGTTGCTCTGCTGTGTGACGGTGGTTGGTCAGAAGGACAAGAAAATTCTGCGGCCGTTTTTGCCGTCGTGCTCGACGGCTGGCAACTACACCTCCGGCAGCCAGTACAAGCGGAACCTGGAGGAGCTCCTGGCCCGGATGCCCGCCGCCGCCATAAAAAATGGCTGGTTCTACAACGGCACGGCGGGGACGGGCGGCGACCAGGTGTACGGCCTCATCATGTGCTACGCCGACCGCAACGCGACGCAGTGCGAGGACTGCCTGACCCGCGCGCCGGCGGGGATCACGGCGGCGTGCCCGGGCAGCCGCAACGTGAGCGCGGCGTACGACGCATGCGTGCTCCGGTTCGCCGACGCGTCCTTCTTCTCCGTGGCCAACCCCAGCCAGGCGTTCCACGTGTTCCTGCGCGGCGGCTCCCCTTCTCCCTCCTTGGACGAGGCCAGCCTCGACGCGACGCGGTCGGGCCTGATGAACCGGCTCGCCGTGACGGCGGCCGACTCGCCGCTGCTCCTCGCCAACGCGAGCGCGCCGCTCGCCGGAGGTGGTGAGGAGGTGACGACGATGTACGGGCTGGCGCAGTGCACGCGGGACCTGACGGCGGGGCAGTGCACGTGGTGCCTGGCCACGTTCATCGCCGGCCTGCGGGAGGTGTTCGCCAACAACTCCGGCGGCGCGATCAAGGGGTACAGCTGCTACGTCAAGTACAGTATCATTGGCGCCTTCGACATCACGCTGCCGCCGCCGCCGCCGCCGTTAGTGGCAGCCACACAGCCGCCCGAGCCTTCTCCGTCAGCCCTGACACCGACAGGATCAGTGACGGGCTTGATCGTCTCCGTCACCGGTTCCGCCGCGTTCTTGCTCCTTCTGGGCTTCTCGGCGTATAGCCTCCTCCTCCGGCGCCGACGGAAACAACATGCTGCTGAAGCTGAACTGGTCGAGGAATCAAGGCAGGCCAATTTCTTCGATGACGACGAACCGGCGGTGGATGACGAGGAATTCGAGAAAGGGACGGGGCCGAGGCGGTTCCGCTACGGCGAGCTCGCCACCGCCTCGGACAACTTCTCCGACCGCCGCAAGCTCGGCGAAGGTGGCTTCGGCTCCGTGTACAGAGCCTTCCTGAACGATCCCAGCCTCGCGGTGGCCATCAAGCGGGTGTCCAAGAGCTCCAAGCAGGGGAGGAAGGAGTTCGCGGCCGAGGTGCGCATCATCAGCCGGCTGCGCCACCGCAACCTGGTCCAGCTCATCGGCTGGTGCCACGGCGGCGGCGAGCTCCTCCTCGTCTACGAGCTCATGCCCAACGGCAGCCTCGACACGCACCTCCACGGCAGCGCGCCGCTGACGTGGCCGCGCAGGCAACAGGCCGTGCTAGGGATCGCCTCGGCAATCCTGTACCTGCATCGAGGAGTGGGAGCAGTGCGTGGTGCACCGGGACATCAAGCCCAGCAACGTCATGCTGGACGCGGCGTTCAACGCCAAGCTCGGCGACTTCGGGCTCGCCAGGCTGGTCGACCACGCCCGGGGCTCGCACACCACCGTGCTCGCCGGGACCATGGGGTACATGGACCCGGAGTGCATGGTCACCGGCAGGGCCAACGCCGAGTCCGACGTCTACAGCTTCGGCGTCCTCCTCCTCGAGATCGCCTGCGGCCGGCGACCGGCGGTGGTCGACGGGGAAGACGTGATCCACCTCGCGCAATGGGTGTGGGAGTCCTGCTACGCCAAAGGAACCGTTCTCGATGCCGCCGACGCGCGGCTGAATGGGGAATTCGACGGCCGGGAGATGGAGACGGCGATGGTCGTCGGACTCTGGTGCGCGCACCCGGACCGGAGCCTGAGACCGTCCATCAGGCAGGCCGTCAATGTGCTGCGGTCAGAAGCGCCGCTGCCGAGCCTCTCTCCGCGGATGCCGGTGGCAACCTTCATGCCACCACCTGATGCTTTCCATTGTACATCTTCAGTTGCGACAGGGGCTGGACGGCGCACTGGAACGGGCACCACCACTCAGTCCACCACGAAAGAGACATCATGCCCACCCTGCTGAGAACTGAGATAACATGAGATCGATCAGCGCTTGTGCAGCGGATTATATAAAATCAGATCGATTTTGAGTATCTGCAAATGTGCACCATGTAAATACAGGACATAGCAAAACTTGCTGAACTACTGTGCACAGAAATGAAAGAACACGCATCCGAAGAAAACAAAATGCAGATATTAACTAATATGGCGGCAGATTTTTTTGTTCCATTTCATCGTTATTATTGCTCCACGGTAGAGGAGCCTCAGAAAAGGCTATCACAGATCTTTCAGCCTCAACATTTAAAATGACCACCAACAGCGTTCAGTCACACAGTTCGATTGGTTTCGATAGAAGTTCCACACTGAAAAATTATTTTATTCTCGCTAAAGACCACATGTTTGGAGAAAATCCCAAACAACTACCTGTGAATTGCCGAAGAGAGGGCACTTGAAGCTTGGATTTATCAGATCACTTCAAACTGTATTAAATTCCCCCAAAAATTACTAGTTTAAGTAAAATGCATATGACAATCAACTATAACAAAACTATCTCATGATAACCAGTTAAGAACAAGAAGACAATCCAAAACCACACTAAATGCAGTGTGTTCATTATTCTTGAAAAAGATGTTCAATCATATCTGAACCAACAAAAGAAGTTCGATCTTCATCAAAATAAGTTCCATCTATAATACAAAAAGATTCATCTTTTTCCATGAGACTAGGTCAGCTACAAGGTCAAAAAGGTTCCGGACACAAATCAATTGTGTTGCACCAATGCAATAAAAGTTTGATTCTATCTAAAAAAGTTATACTTGTAATACAAAGTTCCAATCAAAGAGAAAAATGTGCCCCTAGAAAAGATTCTCACCAAATACAAATCTAATTAATTGTGAAATATAAATTCTAATAATTTATTCATTACTCTTGTATATGAGATTTACAAAGTGAAGGTGCAGCCTGGAAACTACAGCTCTACTCCCTCCCACACACGAACGCAAGTAAGAAGATGAACAATATGTTTGTCGGCGACGAATGCCACAAAGATGATTGCTCTTGTATCTTGGTACTTTTTATTCACTAGACTGGGCAACGACTACGAGAGGAACGCAAGGGCTACATATAGACCACAGACTTGCAAGAAGCACGCCTCCACGTCCGGCCGTTTTGTCACTCAATCCAAACGGCGCAACGGACTCACTCACGCACTAGACACGCACATGCCAGAAACACACCATGGAGAGTTTATTTCCAACACAAAGAACTTAAGCAGGAGAAAACATGTCATAGCCATAGTTTTCTTCCTTCTCAAGATGTAACAAGTTAACATTAACCACGTGTAACGGTAATCCCGTGCCTATTGTGAGAAATAAAAATTTGCATAGTTAATTTATTTGCAGAGTATCACTCTTTGTTGATCCATAACTCTCTTCTAAACCTTCAAATAAGTACCACACCTGGTAATTATTGTTTAACACTACACATGCAAGTGTATAACACAAGGAGACCATATGCATAACCATGACATACCTTGGGTGTTGATGGGCAACTATATGTACATGTTGCACTCTGAAACCAGGATTGACTCCCTATACCCTTTAATCTTCTGCACAAATGCTTCCCTAGTTA
The DNA here is from genome assembly GCA_031894775.1 of Chloris gayana. Taxonomy (NCBI): domain Eukaryota; kingdom Viridiplantae; phylum Streptophyta; class Magnoliopsida; order Poales; family Poaceae; genus Chloris; species Chloris gayana. Next base: position 268,827 of record JAUNZO010004331.1, read on the forward strand.
GACCATCACATTGTTCAAATGCCAAAATAACGCAAACAACTGCCAAAGTGTATCATCACTCCCGATTCTAATCGAAATTATTCTATCCCATTGAAATATGGCATGATTGATACCATGGTACAAGACATATAATATATACATTCACCTCAAATAGTCCAATTAACCTAAGTGTTGTTGCATTAGTATTTTGTATTGCAAATCAATGAATCAAATCTACATTTGCCGCCAATGTCTATCTTATCTGGTCAGTCCTCCTCACTCGTGCTCACATCAAGACGCCTCACCTTACCTCCTCTCTCGTATTTTGCCTCCATGGCGCCAACGGCTAAAAGGGTAGAGCTCCCACCTACTTGAGAAACCTTGTAGTGGCACTAGAGGCTCATGAAGACACAAAATGTTGAGTTTGCAAAAGGAAGTTTAATTAGAAATAGATAAAGAAACAATGTCAATTTGAATAATTATTCTTCAACTATTCTTTTGCAAAAGAATTCATTGACAAAATTCATATTTTAGAGCACAAAAGAATGAAAAATAGGAGTTTGTTTAAAACCAGGGTTTCAATAATTAGGGTTAACCAGAAAACTAGTTCCTAATTGTATTATAATGAAACATGGAACAAAGCATAATCGTACTTGAGTCAATATCACAAAAATGTTGAACAAATCATATGCACATGACCCCTAATTGTATTCTGATTCAAATACTAGCAATCGAGAGACTTTTTTCCGTTGGGATGGGTATATACAACTCTTTCATAGAGAATTAGTATTAGTACTACATCCATCCAAAATATAAGTATTTTTTGACTTTCATACATCATGTTTGACTTCATTTTTGTGAAATTACAAAATAAATAAATCATATTTAAAGTATATTTAATGATAAAAAGTCATAAAAATTGAATAATAATATTTTTCAAACTTTTAAATAAGATGAATGGTCAAACGTGATGTAAACTTAGAAAAAATACTTATATTTTAGAATGGAGATACTAGAAGAGAAGACAAGAGAAAAGCCATACATCTTCGGTTTATTTTGCCATTTTTCACAGTAGACGGGATGGTAGGCCTCCATAAACTACACATGGGTATTAAGCAGATGTAGCAATTGGAGTATCAGGTACGGAGTTCGACGACGCCAGGTCCAGGGGAGGTACAATGTCATGTGCGATGCTTCGTGTGCAAAGCAAGGCAGCAAGGCATTGTCTTCTAGGTATCCTCGTGCGCATGGATTCACAACTAAGTTGAATCAAATACAATTTGCTTTCTTCAAACAATTAATCTGCTTTTTTTCACTTTAGATTCATTGGTTTTCCAGGGAGATTCTACTACTTTTTAACTCGAAAAATCAACATTGTATTTAAAATGAAAACAAATGAGACCTTAGAATTATTGCTTAGAAAGTTACAAGAAGGCCATCACAATTAGATATCAAAAGCTTTTGTGTTACTTACATGGCATGTTTGGTTTATGACAATAGAATAGTAGATTGCCACAACTAAGGTTAGTCAAGACCTAAACCTACAACATGACTTATTTATGGTCAAAATGGAGTTGTTTAGTTGGCTAGCTAAGATTTGTTTCGATGTGGTAAAATGAATACATTAGTTGTTTGGTTTGTGATCAACTTTGATTAGATTTACGGCAATCTATGAAAATGTGACTCGTCCACCTCACATATAACCATCATCACAACAAATATCATCCAATTATGGATGTATAATATATGACACCTAATAATTGCAATAAAATACTAGGACATATAGTTTAATAAAATTAATTAATACCATCAAAATTTATGAAATGGTGGCATATATTACACAAGGACTGACTTCAACATATATGTGCAAGTATAATGATAACATTGTCAGAAAATGAACTATCAATGAAACAGTAGATCCTCAACAAATTTAATTATTGATTTTTAAAAGAGTATTCCTAAATTAATTACCATACTATATTAAAAACTGAACCTCTGACATATTATCCCCATGATCCACTACCCACTAGTGCTCCTTATCTACCATGTCTTTTTTTATGCCTGCCTTATCCACAGTGATTCTTTTGCTCCCGTCCACCCATTCATCTTGTTCTTATTCTTTCGTCATCTAATAAGCACAACAACAGAAAAGGGGCTGAGGAAGGTGCGCAATCCAAAGGACTAGCAATTGAGCAAGCAAGGAGCAAATGGAGGAGCAAGCTAGTGAGTTTCCACTTCCATGCGACAGAGGATTGAGAGGACCAGATGGAGAAGTTAATCAAGACGGTGAAATTGCTTCACATGTGGTGCTTACCTTCTCCTTTTCACATTATTATATCCATTAGTGAAGGTAATTAGAGTGATTGTCTCTTTTCTCACCGCAAGCTTGCAATGACGTAGTCATGTACGGATCCTCTGTTGCACTTTTGGTGACAAACATTATTGACGATGGACGTGGCTGATGATATTATATTTTACTATTTGGTCCTTTGTAGTTTCATTACAAATTAAATAATAGCTTAGGAGAGTATGACGTGGCGACATGAAAACTTGTGAAGAAGACATCCAAAAACAGGCGAAAAATCTGCCAGACTTTGGTAAAACCAAAAGCCAGGCGGAGGCAGGGGAGCCGCCGTGGATTGTTGTCGCGAAACAGGGGGACGACCACGTCGACAGCAACCCATCCCCTTCCACCCCATCGCCACCACCATCTCTTCCCGAACCTTCTAGAACCCCAGAACCCTACCCATGGCGGCGTCCCTCCTCTCCCGGGCCACCGCCGCCGCCGCCGCGCTCCGCGGCACAGCGCGGCCCAGCCACCTCCTCGCGCGCTCCCTCCCCAAGGAACCCCTCCTTCCCCTCCTTCTCGTCGCTACGCTCCTCGCGGTCGTAAATCCCGCCGCTTTACCGCGAATCCCATCCTCTCCAGTCTGACGGGTCCGGTGTTCTGTGCTGTGCAGGGTCGGGTCGGATGGCCGGCGTGCGCCGCGGCGGACGCCGGGTTCGGGTGCCAGGCGTCGCCGCCGCTGACGAGCGCGTTCGGGATCGCGGCGCGCTGCAACGCCACGTCGTCGTCGGCGGTGTCGGAGGCCCCCAGCGTCCACACGCTGCCGCGGACGGAGCCCGTGGTGTCGGCCGAGTGGCTGCACGCCAACCTCAGGGACCCCGATGTCAAGGTGAGTAGCTCAGTGCTAGGCTGCTTTATTGCTACTGTTAGCTGTTAGCTGTCTTGTAAATTGAAGCTGGGCTTGTGCGGGCACTTGTAAATTTTAGAACTTGAAGTGCTGATTTTGCTATGCAAGTGATGTTAACGTGCAGTGTGCATTACCAGTTTAGGTAAGAGAGAGGCTTTGGGGGTTGTTTTGTAGGATGGATTTAAGCTGACAATAATAGGTACTCTCAATTATAGGATAAGTACTTGTGCGGCTTATACTACAGATCAAGCAGAAAAATGGGCACCTTTCACTTGTTTATTGGTCTTTACAAATCACAATCACACTGACTACAAATCATTTAAGCTTTTCTTCAAGGACATTGGGTCATTTTCATTACCATTGAATTTCGTATATAGTGTCACAAGGATCAATAACACCCTTGAAAAAATAGGTCAGCGAAATGTGTATTCACCAGAAGCAGGATTCAAGTGTACTGATATAATCTTCACTGATTGTCCTCTATCTGTCAATTGTATTTTTCCTTATTCACGCATTTCTGTATAGGTGCTTGATGCCTCTTGGTATATGCCTGCGGAACAAAGGAACCCACTTCAAGAGTACCAGGTAGTGATTCCTTGTGCTTCTGAGGTCTTGGAATTTGTGAATTGCCACTGCAGTAATTCGTTTGTTTCCTAAAATTTCGCATCCAAACTCTGAATTATTTGTTTCTAATACAATCGCTGGACTCTTGCTTTGCTTATTTTATGAGGGTGACATTTACTACTGAAAATGTTCTATCAATGGGCATACCTAACCGATCTGTTTTGTGACATGCCAGACATGCCAGGATTGTGGTTTATAAGTTCTTGCCTGAACTTTTTTTCCTGTCTTATTTCCAGGTGGCTCATATTCCTGGTGCTTTGTTCTTTGATGTTGATGGAATATCCGACAAAACATCCAGTGTAAGTTCAGATCTGTTTCTTATACAGTTTACTTTCAGTCAGTATGATTTCATATGAACTCTGTGTAATTTCTATGTTTGCAAATCACAATGCTTTTACCATTGATTTTCTTTATGATAAAATCTGTGTCTGCGGAGTCACAGCTGCAACCAGAAATCTTAGGTCAACCAAATCATATAGGAACCCCACTGAATGAATTTAGAACATTGTCCAACTAGTCATCTGTTCACTCTCTTACAAATTAGCTGCGAGCCTGCAATAGGGCCAACATCTGAATGTCAAAATTCAAAATAAGCAAATTAAACAAGGCACCCAGATTAAAGAACACAAACAGGTAGCTACCGAATATGCGTGTTGTGATCTGGATGTTACATTTCCGGCAGTAATAAATCTAGACTTCCTGTTCGGGCAATGGTAATTGTGATTGTAATCTGGCAGCTCGCTTGCTTGCCAAGTCCTCTGAACTCACCCTGGGTAAACTTGGGATTTTCTGGGCAGATAAGGTGCCAGATGTGGCTCAGATTGCTTCTTATAATGATGGATGCATCAGCACTTATATTACAAAAGAGAGTGAACAGAAGTCAACACAAAATTTGTCCTTATAACTAAAATGTGCATTTATTCAAGATGAAAATACAGTAGCACAAGCTGCCAAAATGATCAAATTTTAAGAGACACCATTTCATACAATTTATTGTTTCTTTTCAAAATTTCAAGGCACCATCTTTTAGAGTTGAGATCATTTTTCTTCTTTTTTGTGTTCAGTTACCACACATGCTGCCATCTGAAAAGGCATTTTCAGCTGCTGTATCCGCCCTGGGCATCTACAACAAAGATGGGGTAGTAGTTTATGATGGAAAGGGTCTGTTTAGCGCTGCTCGTGTTTGGTGGTAAGCTTTTATCTCTTCATGGATCTATGTAAAACTGCTAGGGTGGAGTTGAAACAAGATTCCAATCTTCTTTTTTTCCATCATAGAAATAAGATTCCGTTTGTGATCACTATGTTCTCTGTCATAAAAAAATCCTTATTTGTATTTCTCGTCTGATATTTATTATTAATTATTCATGTGCTATACTTGTTACTTTGACTACAGGATGTTCCGTGTTTTTGGACATGATAAAGTTTGGGTATTAGATGGAGGTTTGCCCCAGTGGCGCGCGGCTGGTTATGATGTTGAATCAAGTGCCTCCAGTGATGCCATTGTAAAAGCCAGTGCTGCTTGTGAAGCTATTGAAAAAGCTTACCAAGGGCAATCGGTAATGTGTTCAGAATCTGCTTCTTTCCCAATTTCTTTTAGCAGTACTGTAGTTGCAATCAGTATCAGTGACCTTAGCTCAGCCACGGAGATACTAGACTCTGCGTTCAGTGTCAGATATGAGCATCATTTTTCAGTTTGTCCTAACCTCTATTTATATACTTATTACTTCTTTATTAGGTCGGTCCTGCCACATTTGAAGCAAAGCTGCAGCCTCATCTTCTTTGGAGTCTTGACCAGGTTAGGATGCTTAACCGCCTAACGTTGCATATCGTGGACTCTTTCTGCATATTTTATAGCAACTAATTACTTATATGTTTAGGTGAAAGAGAACATTGGTACGCAGACACATCAACTTATTGATGCTCGATCAAAACCTAGGTATATCACTTGTATTCTAATTTCATTAAATTTTGTTTTAGTACATCACATTCATTTATGCAGTATATAAAACCTTTTTCCTTTATCCTTAACGTTCTACTCAGTATGTGTGGTGGTTACTGAACTGTGACATGTAACTACAAATCATCTTTTTGGAGCTGCAGTTGTACGTTATTACAATTTGTAACTTGTTATAGAAACAAACTACTGTACAGCCTGCATACAAACTGCAAACAGTGGCCCCAAGTGGTTCACTTATTCAATGACTCAGATAATTTCTATGATCTGAGTCAAACTTTGCTAATATTTTGGTTAAACTTTTTTTGTGAGGAAAATTTCTTTTAACTACAATAGCATGTGCAACAGTGACACATTTATTCTGCATGTGTTATTCAAGTTTTGTATCTTTGCTTCCTGTACTTCTGTCCAAACAGTTTTAGATTTTCTTTCTTAATGATTTAAAACTTCCACTTCAGATTTGATGGTGCAGTTCCTGAGCCGCGCAAGGGAATTAGAAGTGGTCATGTGCCTGGGAGCAAATGTGTCCCTTTTCCTCAGGTGGAGTATTGCTACTTTTGCGTACATTGATAATTTATTTCATCTTCTCTGCTATTGATGCTTTTTTGGCTTGTTACAATTGATAATAGTAGGCACTTCTGTATAAATTTGACAGTTGTAGATCAGCTATCAACCTATCATATTTTGCATTTTGTGCTAATTGCAATGTCATTTATCCAATGAATTTTTTCGCCAACTTTTGAATTTTTGGTGAGCTGAGACCTTCAATTTTTTTTTTGTCGGCCTTCACTTGTGTGTTATTTACTAGATACACCAATGGCTCTCTGCATGGTATACTGGATTTATCATAATTTTGTTGGTAGATGCACTTGTGGGGCTGAGGTTACTGTGATACATCATCAATCATGTTACAAGGGGGAATTGGTGATCTGTGATTGTATTGTAGTTTGGTGATACAATGTGACACTAGAACTTGTAATAGTGCTCAAACTAGAAGTCCATGTATTTGTCAGATTTTCTTTATCTATGCAAATATTATATCGTATTGCTTATTCTTGACATTCTGCAGGTGCTTGATAGTTCACAAAAGCTATTGCCTCAGGATGAGCTCCGTAAGCGATTTGAGCAAGAAGGTAAAAATATTCTATCCATAGAAGTTGCAAGTACTTTATCCCTGCTTGATGATGGCTCCAGGGAGCCCATACGTTGTGCTCGTCTTAACTGCATGTGAGACCAGTTAGTTCGTGAATAACTAGATCCTCGTCTTTTCCAATGTGCATCCACCCCATATATTTTAATATATTAGACTTCAGTTACTAGTACCATGAAATTTCATTGCCTAATAATTAATGGATCACTAAAAGTTTTTCCATGTAAACAATTGATACAATTCCTAAAAGTTTGATCCTCCATTTAGATGGGGCAACCGTACATGACTGCTGGCTGTAAGCATTGGCAATATTTCTGTTGAATTTGTTGAAAATGTCTCATCCCTAACATGATTACGTTTGTATAAGGTTTGTTCATATTTATTAACCTTGGTTTGATCTGCTGTCAGGAATATCACTCGATCAACCCCTAGTGACCTCTTGTGGCACTGGTGTGACAGCATGTATATTAGCCTTGGTAAGAATATACCTGACCTCTTGTGATTCAGTTTCTAAATAGGTAAATTGTTCTGCTATAACCCAGCTCTCATTGTAGGGCCTTCATCGCCTTGGCAAAACTGATGTAGCAGTATATGACGGATCATGGACCGAATGGGGTGCGCACCCTGACACTCCAGTTGACACGACTGCTTAGTACCCTGTGCAGTTCATGGATGACCAACGATTGTTCCCCTGTACTGCGATCCTGAGGAGAACGACCAAGGAAACTGAAGATGTCTAGTAGGCAATATGTTCAGGGAAGTGAAGCCCTTTGGCTTTTCGCTGTAAATGTTGAAACAGAAAGATTGTGCATATACTATGAATGAAGGGTCTGTAATCACCTTTCCAGAGGTTCCTCTATGGTGGGGCAATAATAATAATGAAATGAAAAAAAATCTGCCATCATTGTTAATGTTCACATTTTGTTTTCTGTGGATGTGTTCTCGTGTTTCTGTTCACTATGATCAGCAAGTGTAGCTCTGTATTTATATGATGCACATCTTACAGGTTCTAAACTTCTATGTGATACTGATGCTACACTACTCTGGTGCAAAAGCACCTATCTTGTGTCATCTCATCAGGGTCAGGGTGGATGTCTCTATTGCGCAGGTGGACTGCGTGGTGCCCGTGCCCGTGCTGCTGCTGGCCCCTGTTACAACTGAAGATGTGTAATAGAAAGCATCTGGTGGTGGCATGAAGGTTGCCACCGGCATCCTTGGAGGGAGGGTCGGCAGCGGTGCCTCCGACCGCAGCACATTGATGGCCTGCCTAATGGACGGTCTCTGGCTCCGGTCAGGGTGCGCGCACGAGAGCCCAACGATCATCACCGTCTCCATCTCCATGACGTCGAATTCCCCATTCAGCCTCCCATCGCCGGCATCAAGAATGGCTCCCCTGCCGTAGTGTTCCCAAACCCAATGCACAAGGTGGATCACGTCTTCACCCACGGCCACTTTTGGTCGCCGGCCGGAGGCGATCTCTAGGAGGACGACGCCGAAGCTGTAGACGTCGGACTCGGCGTTGGCCTTGCCGGTGACCATGCACTCCGGGTCCATGTATCCCATCGTGCCGGCAAGCACGGTGGTGTACGCGCCCCGGGCGTGGTCGATCAGCCTGGCGAGCCCGAAGTCGCCGAGCTTGGCGTTGAACGCCGCGTCCAGCATGACATTACTCGGTTTGATGTCCCTGTGCACCACGCACTGCTCCCACTCTTGATGCAGATAGAGCAGGGCGGAACCCAGCCCGAGCACGACCTCGTGCCTGCGCGACCATGGCATCAGCCGCGCGCCGGCGGACGGGTAGAGGTGCGCGTCGAGGCTGCCGTTGGGCATGAGCTCGTAGACGAGGAGCAGCTCGCCGCCGCCGTGGCACCAGCCGATGAGCTGGACCAGGTTGCGGTGGCGCAGCCGGCTGATGATGCGCACCTCGGAGGCGTACTCCTTCCTCCCCTGCTTCGAGCCCTTGGACACCCGCTTGATCGCCACAGGGAGGGACATCTCTTTGAGGAAGCCCCTGTACACTGACCCGAAGCCGCCTTCGCCGAGCTTGTGCTCATCGGAGAAGTTGTCCGTGGCGATGGCGAGCTCACCGTAGCGGAACCGCTTGGGACCCGTCTCTTTCTCGAACTCGTCTTCCATAGCTGGCTCGTCCTCGTCGAAGAAGTTGCCGCCCTCTTCCAGCTCTTGCTGCCTCCTTGTTGATGCCTCGGTAATTTTAGCAGCTTGTTTCCGCCGGCGGCGGCGCCGGAGAAGGAGACATGTCGACAAGCCGAGAATGAGCAAGATCGAGACGGACCCGACGGACACGCCGACCACCAATCTTGGTTTGGAGTCCGACGGAGAAGGCTGGCGGCGGCGGAGTCCCCACCACCGGCGGCAGCGTGATGTCGAAGGCGCCAATGCCGTACCTGACGTAGCAGCTGTACCCTTTGGTGGCGCCGCCGGGGTTGTCGGGGAACTCCTCCCGCAGGTTGCCGATGTACTTGGTGAGGCACCACGTGCACTGCCCCGCCGTCAGGTCCCTCGTGCACTGCGCCAGCCCGTACATCTCCCTCCCGCCGTCGAACGGCGCGCTCCCGTTGGCCAGGAGCAGCGCCGGCGAGTCGGCCGCCGTCCTGGCGAGGTGGTTCATGAGGCCCGACCGCGCGGCGTCGAGCCGGGCCGGGTCCAGGTCCGGGCCGCCGGTCCAGTCCACGTGGAACGCCTGGCTCGGGTTGGCCACGGAGAAGAAGGACGCGTCGGCGAACCGGAGCACGCACGCGTCGTACGCCGCGCTCACGTTGCGGCTGCCCGGGCACGCCGCCGTGACCCCCGCCGGCGCGCGGGTCAGGCAGTCCTCGCACTGCGTCGCGTTGCGGTCGGCGTAGCACATGATGAGGCCGTACACCTGGTCGCCGCCCGTCCCCGCCGTGCCGTTGTAGAACCAGCCATTTTTTATGGCGGCGGCGGGCATCCGGGCCAGGAGCTCGTCCAGGTTCCGCTTGTACTGGCTGCCGGAGGTGTAGTTGCCGGTCTTCGAGCACGACGGCCAAGCCGGCTGCAAGATCTCGTCCTGACCGGATGCCGCCGACATGCAGAGCAGCGATGCAATGACGGAGAAGACGGCGGCAGAGACGAGGAGAAGGCGGGGAGCCATGGCCGTTGGCGTCGGGCGATTCTTGCTGTTCCTCGTCAACCTATTACCCCCTTCCCCTCGTTCGTTTCTTTGTCTTCTACCATTTGTGTTCTTAGCGTCAGGTAATCTTGTGCAGTTCTCAGAGGGCTCGGCACCTGTCAGCCTGTGATAGATAGTGCAGGTCGACATTCTATTAGAGCAGCTCCAGACCAAAGAGAGAGTTTAATATGTTGATACCAGAACACGGATCGACGACCCAGTCAAAGTGAGCAATCGGCACAGTGATAGCAAGCACAAGTTCTCAGGTGGTTCCTCCTCTCTTTTTTTTAATTAAAAAAAATGTACTTGAGTAGAGTGGTTTTGAAAGTTACACGAATAAGCCTTTTTTCCATATGTCTGAAAACAGCAATGCAATGTAGCAGATGAAGGTTGTGGGATCTGGACCGTGTCATATGCCTGCTCTTGGCTTGGATAAGGTGCGTTTGACATAGCTTATCTTCAAAAATTTTGTTGTGTTTAAGTCTGCATCACAAGTTCTTGTTTTTTTAAATTAAACATGCCTATATTAAAGAAATATAAGGAGTATAAAAACATATACACATACAAGCATATCATAATCATAAAAGGATAAAGAGAATAGTTGTCCCACTTGATTTTCTGGCAGAGTTTAGCGGGCGCTCGCTAATCAAGTCGTCTGCTGCACCGACTCCAGTTTGGTGGGCTTCGCGGCAATTCGTGTGCAGGTTTGCGGGCGTCGCAGGCTGCAGCAAAGGAGGACACAACGTCAGCACAGGTCTAACTAACCACCGGAGTAAAGAAATTGCTTAATTAATCGTCTTGGTCGACGAGGCCGGCGTGGCAGCACGCGGAGAGCGCGCCGAGGACGTTCGGGCGCACGCCATCGAGTTGTTGCATTCAGTCGAACAGGTGGAGGGCGTGGCGGGCCCTGCCGTGCGCGGCCAGGCCGGTGATCATGGACGCGTAGGTGTACGCGTCGCGGCGCGCCATGTTGTCGAACACGACGATTTCGTGGTCCACCGCGCTGCACTTGGCCGTCCACGGCGATGACGGCTGTGCGAGAGAGACAATCGCTGCAGGGTGGTGCGGAGGCTCAGGACGCGTCAGCGGAACTAACGTTCAGGATCGCGCCATCTCCATGCGGACGAATGCGGGCAGGCTCGCCAAGCCCAGCAGGCCCAGTGGAACGCCCGCTTCCGGGCCGCGAAGAGTCCAGCGGGGCCTTTTAAGTGGGGCGGGCCAAGCAGGTAGCGGGCAGGGCCTGCTCCACTTTCAGGTTGAGGCGACCCGGACCGGCGCCGCCGCGATGCACAGGATGAACACAAGGCGTGCGTAAGCAGAGCCAAAGCTCGCCATCACTCTTGCCGCATCCGAACAAACTAATTCTGACTCGGTCACTATCACCAGCTGCAGAGCTGACCTGGAGTCTCCCACATGCTTAAACTTTCTCCGCTGCAGGAGCCGCAGCCAATTTTAACTTCTGCTGTCGGTAGATTTACCCGCCAATTTTTAACTTCTGAACTAGACTACTGCCTGACGGCGCCGGCGATCCAAGGCGAAATGGAGGGAAGGGAAGACTGTACGGAAACCGAACCAGCCAGGATAGTAAGGCACGAGGATGGAGAAGCCCGTCAAGCGTCAAGCCGGTCTCACCGGCGTGGTTGGCATTCGGTTCCCCGGCCGACCAGACCCAGCGAGTCATTGACTGATGAACTCTGGTTTTGGTATATGCAAGCAACGCCATTGACAGAGCCATCTGCAGTTCAGATTTCTCATGATTACCTAATTTGGCTACTGCATTTTTTCAGATTGAGGATGTTTACGTTGAGTCTTTGCTGCTTCTAGTCAATGCCAAATAGATGTCCTAGTGGGGGTACTAAGTGTTATGGAGGTTATAACTCTTGGAGGTTGCTGAAACAAAATGTCTAGGAGCTTCAGGCCGAAAAAATGATTATGGCTCATTTAGCGGTCGATCTTAACCCGTGTTATAACCTGCAAGTAGAAGCTGATTGCGTTGCCCATTCTTCCTTTCCTCGAGAAAGGCCTGAAGAGACTCACTGCATTTAGTTTTTTTTCTCATTGGATTATAACATAACATGTGATGTTTCCTTGTTTCATTCTAAGAGAAATGGAACCAGGCACAGCACGATATGAATTCGCTTCGGCGATGCTCGCATCGAACAGTAACAAAACATTATTGTTTATTTCAGGATCATACGTCTACAAGTAGATCTTTTCAAGGAATCCTTATTCACAAGGACACGGTGGCGGAGACGGCGGCTGTGCTGCAGGAGGAGCTGGTGGCGAAGCCGGCGGTTGCGTTGCCGGAGCTGGCGGCGCAGAGGGCGGCTCTGCTGCCGGAACCGGTGGCGGAGACGGAGGTGCTGCTGGAGCCGGTGGTGGAGACGACGGCGGTGTTGCCGGAGCCGGTGGCGGAGACGACGGTGGTGTTGCCGGAGACGGTGGCGGTGTTGCCGGAGCCGGTGGCGGGGACGACGGCGGCGTTGATGGAGCCGGTGGCGGAGACGACGGCGGTGTTGCCGGAGCCGGTGGCGGAGACGACGGCGGTGATGCCGGTGCCGGTGGCGGAGACGACGGCGGTGTTGCCGGAGCCGGTGGCGGAGACGACGGTGGTGTTGCCGGAGTCGGTGGCGGAGATGATGGCGGTGTTGCCGGAGCCGGTGGCGGAGATGACGGCGGTGATGCCGGTGCAGGTGGCGGAGATGACGGCGGTGTTGCCGGAGCAGGTGGCGGAGACGACGGCGGTGTCGCCGGAGCCGGTGGCGGAGATGATGGCGGTGTTGCCGGAGCCGGTGGCGGAGATGACGGCGGCGTTGCCGGAGCTGGTGGCGGAGACGACGGCGGTGTTGCCGGAGTCGGTGGCGGGGAGGACGGCGGCGTTGCCGGAGCCGGTGGCGGGGACGACGGCGGTGTTGCCGGAGTCGGTGGCGGAGATGACGGCGGTGTTGCCGGAGTCGGTGGCGGAGATGACGGCGGTGTTGCCGGAGCCGGTGGCGGAGATGACGGCGGCGTTGCCGGAGCCGGTGGCGGTGATGCCGGAGCCGGCGGCGGCAGGGTGACGTCGAATGCGCCGATCCGGTACCTGACGTAGCAGCTGTATCCCTTGATCGCGCCGCCGGTGTAGTCCCCGAACACCTCGCCCAACCTATCAACGTACCCGGCGAGACACGCGGCGCACTGCCCCGCCGTCAGGTCCCTCGTGCACTGCGCCAGCCCGTACACGTCCTCCGCCGCGCCGGCGCACGGCGCGCTCCCGTTGGCGACCCGCGTCTCCGCCGCCGCCGCCTGCTCAGCCAGCGCGCGCGCCAGGCCCGACCGGGCGGCGTCGAACGCGAACGGGTCGTCCACGTCGGCGCCCGTGAGCTCGTACACGTAGAACGCCACGTCGTCCGCCGCGGCGAGCGGCGCGTCGGCGTAGCGGAGCACGCACGCGTCGTACGCCGCGTTCACGGTGCGGCTGGCCGGGCACACGCTCGCGATGCCCGCGGGCCCGCGCGTCAGGCAGTCCTCGCACTGCGTCGCGTTGGCGTCCGCGAAGCACGCGATGAGCCCGTGCGCCTGGTCCGCGCCCTCGCCGGCGCTGCCGGCGTAGAACCAGCTGTTGTTGGCGGCGGTGGCGGGCATCCGGGCGAGCAGCTCGGCGAGGTTCTTCTGGTACTGGCTGCCGGCCGTGTAGTTGCCCGTCGTCGAGCAGAATGGCGCGGTCGGGCGCAGGACGCTGTCCACGGGCGCCGGCCCGGCGCCTGAGCCACTGCTGCAACAATGGCCAAGGCCATGGTGGTCAGGAGGAGGAGGAATGAGCGGCGACACGCCATGGTTGGTTGCTCGATCGTGCCTTCCTCTTCTACCAACGTGTTCTTGTTGTTTTTCAGAGATGATACTCTGATTGTGCAGACAACTTACGAATAATTTATAGTGTTGCACACCATCAGTTCTTCGAGGACAGGGTTATCCATGGACGACGATGACTGTTCCAGAGTCAGCAGTCAGCACTCGGCATACTACTAGACAGAAGGACACGGACAACCTTATGTGGCAAGTTACACCATTTTGTCAGAAGGGTGATTCGGAAGTTATACGAGCTAGCAATGTGTGTAATGTGAAATTTGGACTAATCCTGTCAACTGCAATTTGGATAACCTGTCCACACGTGCCGGTCTGTGTTTAGCTTACATATAAGTCTCTTTCTTACCTGCTCCGATCACTGTCACTTTAACCCGATTCTCACTCGTGTAATTCAGTACTTAACCGGGAGATTCAAGTTTCCCTGATTTATCGATTTGTAATTCAGGCACGGACAGATGAATGCACCAAGGTTGTCCCGCGATGGTTCGTTCAAGAAACCAAAAAGGGGTGTTCCTCGGTCGTCTTGCCGCGTTTGTATGCAGTGTTTGAAAAGCAGCATAAAGCCCTTTATGCTGCCTTTTTATCTGAAGACATTTTCTGACTTTGTCTTCATCTCAGCAGATTTTTTTGTTTGCAACAACTTCATTAGCAGATTTAGCCTGAAATCTTCAACATAAATACATGATGCAACGTTGTCAACCCTAACAAAGTTTTTTCTCTCTTTTTGTTCTGTTGACGGTGGACTCAATGGAGTCATGCAATAACAATAGTAATAACCTGGCATCCAAGTAACCGGTTCGGTTTAATGCATGACTGGATTTTGAATGTGTTAAAAGTACTGAAACAAATGTAATTTGGTTCACACAAAAATACGATGACCTGCATATGGGCCGAATAACCTAGAAGCGTACATCATATGGCAATTTTTTTAAAAAAAAACAAAACAGTACAGTCGTAGTGGCATCCACCAGGTTTATCGAATTGTAGTGACATACCGAGCAAAGTTGTAATGGCACGTATACAATTAACCCTTGTTATAGAGGCAGTGATTAATCAGAGATCAGAAAATTCCCAAACTTACTCTAGTATATGCATGGAGCGAGATTTGCAAGGCACTAGACCTGTGCCTACGCACCCGAGAAAATTTCTGCGGTACTACTAAAAATTTACCTATTTCCTTCTGTGGTTTTCTTGTTTTCTCAATTCCTATGTTTCCTCTGTTCATGCGTTTTATTTTCTCTTCCTTTATTTTTCATTTCTTCATTCCAAATACACCTATAGTGAATTTTATCATCCAGTCGGGACGGAAGAAGGTGGAGATGTTGAAGGGTGATGGCACGAGACAACCAGCAGGGCACCAGCAATATCAAAGGTATAAAAAAATATATTTTCTAAATAAAATATCATATTCCGATCTAAAAGCAAGGTCTTCTTTTCCCTAAATATAAAATAGAGCTTTGTTACAGTGCTTGAAATTAATATTAACCGTCCATTTAGTTAGATCTAAGGGTCAATAATAGAGAGGTACCTATTAAAAATACCTGAAGTCTGTGGACCAGTACTAAAATAGTGGGATCGGTACCAATTCATTTTTTATTTTTTTATTTACGTAAAGGGCATTTTAATAACTTCTCATTATTGTATGAATACATATAATGTACTGCATATTCGTCAAGTTGCCCCCGCCGGCGGCGTCCTCCCACTCCGCCCCCACTGGTGAGCCCTTCGACTTCGTCGCGCTTACCTCATCTTGCGTCTGCCAGCTCTCTTCCCCTGCCTATCCTCGGTCCCACGCCTCTCCCTCCCGCTCTCTCACCCACCCGAGCCGACGGCAATCCGCTTGCAGCGGCTGATCTCCATGGGACCTTGTTGCTCTGCCATCGAGTCACGACTCACGTGATTACGAAGGACGAAGGCCCGGAGTTGGTTGCTGGAGCCGGTGATTACGAGGAAGCGGCGCCCGGGGAGCACGCGAGCCGGGCGGATAGGTCGCCGCATGAATCGCCACGCGCACGGCCATGGGCCATCACAGAACCCGGCCGGCGATGTTTACCCACGCTGCCACGCAGCGCCGCCACGTCGACGACCATGGCGGCAATCGGGAGGGTCCGTGATGATCGATTGGCACAATGCACACAGTACAAGCGGTCTTCGGCTGACCCTCGTCGCCGGCGGTCGATATAAGGCCGCCGCCTCGACGGCGACGGTTTCACACTATGTGTTTGGCACCGGAGACGCCGATCGCGGTGGGCAACGGCGTTCCGTAGAGCAGAGCGCGGTGGTGGCCGAGTCACGATCACGGCGCGATTCATGCGGCGACCCCTCCACCCGGGCACGCTCGTCTGCTTGGGGTGCTCCGTGTTTCAATTTCCCAACCACCCCGTTCGTACTTGGTTTCCTGGTCAACGTATCCAAGGCGTGCGGCCGCGAAGTGACTTGCTCTAATGGGCCATGCGTAGGTCCAACTGCACCATTTTGTTTCCGGGGTCCAACTGCACCATTTTGTTTCCGGAGGCCGGCCGTTTTTTCACTTCCATCAGCCGAATTGAGTGGGAGGCCATGGTTGGTACCTGTGTCTAAGTAAGCTAATTAGGCTATCTCCAATCCAAACTACCTATTTAGATGACCCATAACCGGATATGGGTGGTGGATTGGCTGATGGATTGTGACCCAAGGTCGGTTATCTCCAACTGGAGGCCACAAAAGGGTCCGGTGGGCTGCCTTCGTCCGTGCAAGCCGTCGCCGCTCACAACGGCGCCGCTGACCGCTGTTGGAGCCGCTCGCGTTAGAGCATCTCCAGCAATCCCCTAAACAAGCCCTCAATCCTAAATTTTAGAAGTTTGATCAAAAAACCAACTCCAAGAGACCTCCTATGTGGGCTCCTAAATTAGGTGTCCTCCTAAATCTCCACTCCAACCCCCCGGAAATAGGATCCTCCCATCTCCTCCCCCAAAATCCAGCTGGCGTGGGTCCCACGGATTTTCTCTTTTTTTTTCCTTTTTCCTTTTCTTTTTCTCCTATTCTCTTTTCTCCTCCTCTTTTCCCCTGCTCTTGTCCGATGCGGCTGGCTACCTCCCGGTCGCTGCCGCCACTACCTCCCTCCGGCGCCGCCGCTTCTCCCGACCGCTCGCCACTGCCTCCCTCCCGTCCGCCGCCATCGCCTTCCTCCCGCCCGGTCATCGCCGCCACTCGCCTCGGCCATCGCCTCCCTCCGGCAGCGCCACGGGTACTCCCGGCCAGCCGGCCCGCCGCCTCCTCCACTCGACCGACGCTCCGGCCGCGCTCGCTACGGCATCCCCGCCCCGTCGCCACGCTCCTCCAAGTCGGCAGCCCGAAGCCCGCCGCCCGACGCTGCCGCCTCCATGGACGCCCGACGCTCGCCCGAAGCCCACCCGCCCGCCACCCTCGTCGCCGGCGCAGCGACCACGCGGCGCGCGTCGCCCACCCCGCCGCCGGCCGCGCATCCGCCCTCGTCGCGGCTTCATCTCCAGGCCACGCCAAGACCTGCTGAGGAGAGGGAGAGGAGGAAGAAGATAGATGGACCTGACGCGTGGGGCCCATGATTTAGGGGCTCATGGATTGGAGTTTCTGCTGGAGTTGAGATTAGTTTTTTTGGATCTCATACGTGGAACCCAGCTCCTAAATTAGATTTAGGAGTCCTAACTTAGGAGTCATTGCTGGAGTTGCTCTTAGACGATGCCGCTTCCTTCGCCGCCGCTGCCTCCGCTCGTGCCCGCACCGGACTATGCCGCTACCTCTGCCTAGCCCGCGCAGGCCGCCGCCGCTCACGCTTGTGCCACCGGTCGCCTGCGTAGGGACACAATATGATAAAGTTAGGTAAAAAACTTGACAGTATGACATGTGAGAGTGCTAAGAAAGTGACTTATCATAACTTTGACAATGAACCACAACTGCCTAAGAATGACTAAGCTTAGATGTGGCAAAGTTAGACACCAACCAAACAGGCTATTGGTATCTTCTCCTTTCACTGTCACTTTAATCCAGTTCCAACTAGTTTGAAAGAAAAAAAATTCTGACCAAGGATTAAATTTGCGATATTGGTATCTTCTCCTTTCACTGTCACTTTAATCCAGTTCCAACTAGTTTGAAAGAAGAAAAACAATTCTGACCAAGGATTAAATTTGCGATGATGCCATACGGATGGCCAAGGTGTAGGTCTCTCACAAGTGTAGATGAGTATGAGTCCATATAGTTCAGAAACGAACAAGAGAATGCTTCATGGAAAAACTCTTTAGGCAATGAAATTTGAACAATATCGTGCAGGTTTATTCAAGAAACGAAAGGAGTGTTTCTAATTAGTCGTCTCGCGATGTCGGTAAATGTTGTCGACTTTGTTTTTTTATCCAAAGAAATAGACATTCTGATTTTGTCTCCTGAAGTCTTTGACAATTAATAATACATGATGCAACGCTGTCATTGTCAACTGCAATGATAAAAAATGTGACCCGGCGAGGGTAGATCACCCTCACTTTTGTTCATTAAGAGGAAACAACCGGTTCTTGGACCGTAGAAAACCACCAAACGCAGACTAGCCAGCGATGATGTTTTCTCTTGAGAAGTGAGGGTCGAATCACCAACATGTAGGTTGCCAACATGTAACTTTACAGATTTGTCAACTGTAATGATATAGTTAATTTTTTTTTGCTCTATTCGCATTAGACTTGAGGATGCCTGTGCCACACAATAGCAACAACATGGCATCCAACGAGTACCTAGTTCAGAGTTTAAATAAATTAAAAACAATTTCATGGTGACTTAATGTGTTCGAAACTAATGAAACATATTTTTTTTACGACAAGTTATCAATGGGAGATAAAAAATCCCTCAAATAACTCAATGATGTGCTTGGACTTAAAATGCCCTAATGGTGTGCCCAATCCACCTCAAAAGCACTCTTTTTTATACTAATTATTATGGCGATTTGCTTGTGAAATCATTACCCTCTCGGAGTCATGGTGATGTCCACGTGCCCCGTGCACCTAGGCAAATAACAATAGCACCACACTTGTGTTAGCGAGCAGAAAAGATCAAAATGTGTATGCCCTCTAGCACATCAGACAGTCTGGAGGCATGTGCCCCCTACCCCGCGCTCTTCTTTATTGTGATGTTCACGAGTCTCATGTATCAAGATTGACAATAACCCTTAGTCGCAAAAATCGACTCTTTTTTCATGCTTCAGCCACGTCAAAGTGTATTATGATTTCTTCTTACAACCAATAACCTGGTATCTTCAATCCTACTTTAGGCTGGGCTTTATTTCCTTCTTTTCCCCAATGCAATTAGTTAATATTTTTCTCAATCAAAAGTTTGATCAGGAAAATCAGACACTTAACAATTTTAGCATCAACTTCATTATTTTAACCTCCCACGTTGTCCAAGTGGACATGGTTTCTCTAATCATTCCTCTCGCAGCGTTTGCGTGCCATGGTTAGGAAAGCTCTCTGATGAAGAATTAGACATTCTGATTTTGTTTTCATCATCAGCTTTAACCTAAAGGCTGCAACATTAATATATGATGCCATACTATTATTTTCAATATTTTTCTTTCTTTTTTTGTTTGCTTGTGTTAGACTCGAGTATGAGTCCTTCCACAACAACAATAGTACCAACATGGCATCCAACAACTACATGGTTCAGAGTTGAAACATAAGCAATTAACCAATTTAATGGTCACTTAATGTGTTGGAAAGTAACAAAACAAAAACGCTTTTACAATCAATGAGAGATGAGAAAATTCCCAAATTTACTCCATGATGTGATTAGAATGCCCTAATAATCCACCCAAAATGCAATCTATTTTTTTTGCTAATTATTATTGGGGATTTCATGTGAGAGATACACATCATGTATATCACTATCCACTCTCATTTCTAGTGATGTCTATGTATCTCATGCACCAGGGCAAACAACGATAGAAACCACACCTATGTACCAAGATGAAAATAGAAATGTGTGTGGCCCGTAACACATCACACACAGTGGAGCATATGCCCAATTTCCCTTATCTCTCCTTTCTAGTTATGTTCACGTGTCTCATATATCAACACCAACAATGACCCTTACATGTAGAACTAGTAAAGTATAGATTCTTGTGATTGTGAAGAAGAGGTGTTTTTGCATCTCAATGAGAGGACAAATGGAGTCGACTTGCAGACATGGCGAATTCACCTGTCTCAGGTCCAGAGTCGATGCCACAACGCGATCCACAATAAGAATTTTACCTTGAGTTGTGCCCAAGTTCGCCAAAGCAGGCCCGCACCGTGCAGACCTATGAAGCCTTGTTGTAACATGTTGTAGGCCGATTTGGAAGAGAATTTGTCATCTGAATTCCATCTCCAAATAAATGAATCGGTCTTCATTGTCGGTCAGATGTACCACGTCTAGGCGACCACAGAGCCAAACATACTCAACCATTGTAGGAATCAATAGCGAACCTCCGAGGTCTTGCATCCATCTGCGCTATATGGGCAAGCTTTCAGACATCAGATTGGGGGCAATGTTGGCAATTGAGTCACCATCCAGCCACTTATCTATCCAGAATAAGGCCTTGATGTTGTTCCCTACCACCACCATCACAAAAGAACAATTGCAGTTTCCAAACACAGTGGTATCGAGGTGGTCGACATTCCATTTCTCCACCACTTTATTAGATACTCTGCTTCCAACCATAGTGAAATTGCTTGATATAGCACGGTTGGAACCAATGCGGTGACGTAGAGTAATTACGGCGACTAAGATGCTTGAATGTTGTGAATTTTGTGGCTAGCCTCCAAATTGCGAGTGATAGTATTAGGTTTTCTGTCGAGGAGGGGAGATGGTGGAAGATGTCGGCGTGTGACGGTGGAAGACACATGAGAGAGCCGGCAAGGGAGAGAAATATTGGAGATCCAAACGAAAGATTTTTTAAAAAATAAAATATCATATCCCAATCAATAATTACGATCTAAAAGCAGCGTGTTCTTTTCCCTAAATATAAATTATTGAATCACGATGCAACCAGGACAGGCCTTCGAGCAAAATCGACACATAGGTTCATCTGCTAGAGTTCTTTGGAAATTGAAACTTCCTCTAAAAATTAAAATCTTTTTATGGTATCTAGGAAATGGGGTGACCCTGACCACATATAATTTAGCAAGACGTAACTGGAAAGGAAGTTTAAAGTGTAGTTTTTGTAACCATAACGAAACTATACAACATCTCTTTTTTATTGTCTTTTTGCTCGAACCATTTGGAATATTGTTTATATTGCTTTGGGTATTTCAAAACCACATAGTATTGCTCATATTATGACTGGTTGGATTGATGCAAATGATAGAAAAAATAGAGATGTTTTACTTGTTGGTGTGGCTGCCTTATTATGGTCAATATGGTTATACCGTAATGATATTGTTTTTAACAAGAAGCCATGGACAACGTTTATGCAGACTATCTTCCATGGAACCCATTGGATTCGGTTTTGGCGCTTGCTACAAAAGGAGTCCAAGAGAGAGGACATGTTGGTGGTTTGCCGGTCTTTGGAGGTGGTGGCAATGCAATTTTTCTCCAACAATGGATGGCCGTTTAATCATAGACTATGTGCTTGATCAGCTTGATCTCTCTTTTATATGGTAAACTTTGTAATAATGTAATCGGAACGTCGTATGCATTCAATATGCAAAAGCAGGAAACTTTTTGTTTTAAAGTTATCCATTATATATAAAAAAAGGTTCATCTCCAAGAGTAGGTCGTGGTGCCGACGGCGCGGCCACGCGAACGTTCCACGTGCACCTGCATGAATAGATGCCGCGCGTGAGGCAGGGAACTTGCTGCCGTGCCCATTGCTTGTGTCCTGCTCCCAGAAGGAAAGGAAACCCGTTGCCTTCTCCAGGATAATGGGACGTGGCACAAAGGCTCAGACCTTGTGGGTGCTCATGTGATCCAGCGTCGTCCACTTCGTTCTCGTAGGCGTCGGTCACCGCCGATCGACGAAAAGAGCCGCACCGCGCCGTTGAGGTGTGAAGCAGAGCGCGATTCGGTGACATCCTAAACTTGACGCACCAATATTGCAGCAGGAAGTGGCCGTGTTGCCGCGCCCGGTGAACACGCGCGCAGACGGATGGATCACCGCATGAACACAAAGACTTTAGCTTCCTCTTGAATTCACTAGTTAACTAATCCACAAGATCTGTAGATCTCCAGTTATATCACACTGACTTTACCTGAACCTCCCCGCGCGCAGGAGGCCCGTACCCCTCCGCGTCGTCTCTCCAGGCGACGGAAGGGGCGACCAACCCGTCCACCCAACCAGACCTCATCCTTGCCCCACTGCCGCTGCTGCCGGCCACAACGTCGACAGCGGCGGCGGCCACCAGCAGTGCTAGCCAAAGCTGCTACCCCGTGCCCGTTTCTCCTTTCTTGATGTTTTTCTTTGAGAAAAATTGGATTCTAGGCATCGAAAGTTGCACGTTTTTGTGACACCCCGGTGTCACGAAAATTTTGAAAGAACATTTTTACAATGTATCTCTGACCTAGTAGAAGTCCCGTGTGAATTCTCAGCAACATGCAAATTGATTTGAGTGCTGAATTAATTCAAATTCAAACAGGATTGAACTACAAGTCAAATTTTCGCAATATAAATTGGTACCACAAAAAATATATGTTGTAGGGCATGACAAAGGAAAATTCTAGGATGACGCAATGGCTTAACTCAGAATCACATCGATTCTCTGTTGCGTAGTGTGTATAACTACGGAAAATGGCCGTTTATTACCGAGTGCTTAATATCGGGCACTCGGCAAACGGGCTCATTGTTGAGTGCCCCAGGCGTGGCACTCGACAGTTCGCACTCGGTACAAGTCCTGTTTGCCTTGCCGAGTGTCACAGGATACCTGCGAGCTGAAGGCCTCATTGTCGTTGCGTTACTGGACGGACCGGACGATGGACGCAAAGGGGAAAACCTTTTCCAGCCGGCCAAAAGCTTAGATAAGGATACGTGCATTGGATCATCCGCCCCACCTTGATCTGCATTTTAATTTGCAGCTACTAGTTTTGCCTGTGCCTGCGGTTCCATTTATCTTGCAGTGCAAATATGATATGAAAATTAAAAGAAGCCAGCTCATTCCCATATACCGCTCGTATTCGTGGCAAGCCGGCTGTCAACAGCTAGATCGCGGCCGCATGTGTAAAAACCGCTCGAAGGATCCACATCCACGATCGATCATGGGAAGCAAGAACCACGTTCGTTGCAGGCGGCAGCCATGGCTTCGATTCTCCCACCCGTGCTTCTCCTCGCCGTTGCAATTGTAATTGTAACCAGCTCGCTCGTCGGCGCCGTGGAGGTGCAGCCGACGATGATATTCTGCGGGGCGGAGGGCAACTTCAGTGGCGGCAGCACGTACCAGCTGAACCGTGACCGGCTCGTCTACCGCCTCGGCGCGGGTGCCATCGCCAACGGCGGCTTCTTCAACGGAAGCTCCGGCGACGTCGTCTTCGGCGCCGCCATGTGCTTCGTGGACCAGAGCTGGGCAGACTGCGCCAGGTGCCTCGACACGGCGCCATCTTCCGTGGTGGCGGCGTGCCCGTACAGCCGCGCTGCGGCCGTCGTGTTCGACGCGTGCGCCCTCCGGTACTCGCCGCAGTTCCGGCCAGCGGATCGGCCGGACCTCCCTCCTTCCAGCCAACCGCCTGGCATGAACAGCACGATCGGAATGCTGCTGACCAATCTCACCATGGTCGCCGCCCGTTCGCCGGAGCGGCTCGCGAGCGGGAGCACGTGGGACTGGAACCCCAGGCCCAGAGTGCCTTTGCTCTACGGACTGGTGCAGTGCTGGCGGGACGAGGGGGCGTACGATTGCGCCAAGTGTCTCATTTCCTCCGTGGACGGGCTGCTGAATAATGTTATTGGCCCCATAAACAACAATGGCAGCGCCAAGACGGAGGACTGCTACGTCGTTTACAGTGACAAGCCCATCAACATCGGCATTTCTCCGCTTCCGCCTCCGCCTCCTCGGCCAGCAGGTCCATATCGACTGACCTCTTTACTCTTTTTTCCTGTCACAAAGTTTACTGATATGTTTCCTGATAGTATATATGACATATGATTCGCACAAATTTTCGAGAGAGGAAAACATATTCCATATTATTCAATCTATAAGCACTTCGTCGTCATTTCCCCGTTCTTAGTCCTATATTTGTCAAGAGAGTAATCATATTTTATTTGAAGATTATTTTGTTTGAGCAATAATGTTGTATCGTATCAGATATCCTAAGAAAAATACTGTAGGTCCAACCACTTCGTCCAACTCATGTACAATCAAGACACAAGCAATTTTTTGTCATATTTTTGTATTGGTTGGACACTGGTTGGATGAATTGGGTTGGACGTATACTCATATCCTAATTATGGTACACTCTAGTGTGATTGTTTACCTTTGTAGTACCCTTAGAAAATTTTAATTGATGCTGAAGAAAATGGTAAATATCTTGCCTCCAAAGAACCTACGAACAGCAAAACAGACATGTTTATAAATTATCATTGAAAATTTGAAATACCATTGAGTTAGAAAAAAATATGTCAAGGGTGCTCTTAATTAGGTTGTCATTCTGGTTCATTCTGATTATGCGCTTTTTTATGTGACCAGGAGATACGGCGAAGCCTCTACCTGTGAAGAACACAACAACTCACCAGCTGATTGCTGGTTTGGTCGCGGGTGTCGGTTCACTCCTCATCCTGAGCACCTTAATAGTTCTCTTCTCTCGCGGACGGAGGAGAAGGGACCCCATGGAAGATGAGTTCACCAAAGGAACCCGGCCAACAAGATTCTCTGACGACCAGCTTGCTATTGCCACTGACAACTTCGCGGACAACCAGAAGCTCGGAGAAGGAGGGTTCGGGTCTGTGTACAGAGGGTTCTTGACGGAACTGAACCTACATGTCGCTATAAAAAGAGTGTCCAGGGAATCTATGCAGGGAAGGAAAGAATATGCCTCCGAAGTGAAGGTCGTGAGCCGGCTAAGGCACCGCAACCTGGTGCAGCTCATCGGCTGGTGCCATGACCACGGCGTTTTCCTTCTTGTCTACGAGCTGATGCCCAATAGCAGCCTCGACCGGCATCTTTACAGTGAGGACAACGTACTCCCGTGGCCAGTCAGGTTGTCGCTACGACTTATTACAGCTTACTACTCTGTTTCAAAACTGTTGTCGTTATTGATTTTTTTTCGTTACATTTGATCACCCGTCTTATTTATTTTTTCTTAAAAAATATCATATCATTTACTGAAATGTGTTTTATATTTTTTATAACGAGAAAAGTCAATAGCGATAATAATTTTAGAACGTAAGAGTACTACTTAATCTGGTGGTTCACCTTCTTTTCATTCAACAAACAAATATTTAACCTTTGCTTGGTCATGATTTTGATAGGCATGAGATCGTGCTAGGGATCGCCTCGGCAATCCTGTACCTGCACCAGGAGTGGGAACAATGCGTCCTTCACAGAGACATCAAGCCCAGCAACGTGATGCTGGACGCAGCATTCAACGCCAAGCTCGGTGACTTCGGGCTCGCCAGGCTGGTCGACCACGGCAGGGGATCACACAACACGGAGCTCATTGGCACACTGGGTTACATGGACCCGGAGTGCGTCGTCACGGGTAGCTTCAGCACCGAATCTGACGTCTACAGCTTCGGCGTCCTCCTTCTCGAGGTCGCCTGCGGCCGGCGGCCTGTGGTGATTCGTCCGGACAACACCGCCATCCACCTGTCGCAAAAGGTCTTGGAGCTGCACGGGCAAGACAAGATCCTTGACGCCGCCGACCCACGGCTGAAGGGAGAGTTTGATGCGCTCGAGATGGAGCGCGTGCTTGTGGCCGGGCTCTGGTGCATGCACCATGACCGGACCCTGAGGCCGTCCATTAGGCAGGTCCTTAACTTACTTCGATTCGAGGCCCCGCTGCCGATCCTGCCAGAGAGGATGCCAGTGGCAACTTACGCACCGTCCGCGGTTAGCCTTGTGAACTCTGCTCCATCTTTTATTGTGACAGGGAGTACTAAAACCAGCACCACGCATGCAGCTCAGCACAACCGGCAGTTGAGATATGCTAGTAGCTAGATTATATTTTTATTTCTAATTTTAAATTGGCATTTTCTTCTTGGATGCATGATTATCAAGTTTTGACAGAGATAGTTTGGTCACTTTGGTCACTATAAAATGAAAAAAAAGGCATGTGAAGCACGAATTGTTCATGCAACTTTGTTGTTTGTGCATATGCCATGACTTACAAATGTACTAATGGCATAAGCCCTATCATTTCACGCGCATCCTTATTTGTAAATAATACAGCTTCCATTTCCAATACTTCAGCTGTAGACTAGAAGAAAAGAACCAAAGCTCTAAACTCCGGCCATACGGGCTAGTAGCAATGTCAACATCGACTGTAGAAATCTTGTCTAAATTAATGTTCTTAGAGAAAGCCTTCACTACATATAAATATGTTAATCATGATTCTCCACATTATCAATGTTATTCTGATATTCGTATCGAGCATACTACTGTTAATAATTTACAATTATTTTATTTTACCAAAATTACTCTAGGATGTGAATAGAAGGACGAATAATGAATTACAAACCGTCCAAAGATACAGCGATTTCATCAAACATCATGCATTGTATGTTGTTATAGCTATTATGACCGCTCTCTCTGTACCATCCCTTTCTCTTACCTTGTGGTCTTCATAGGTCCCATACACCAGGGCAAATACATGGAAAGAATGGGCATGTGCCCCTTCATTAAAAAAAAATAGAAACATCCAAAAGAGAGAAATGAAGATGTAAGGAAGTTATTCACTGGGCCATTTTAAGGAAAGTTTTAATCTTTGGTTGGCATTCTGTATTCTAACCACTATGTTTGATGCTCTGCTCCCAACCATACTAGAATGTTGACCAAAGCTTAAGAGTTTGAATGAATAAACCATATGATCCCAAATATAGGTCATATGAATTGATAATTCACATATATATGTTCATACCGTATTATGACCATAATATTGTGCCATCAGAAAGAGGTACCATATTCTGACCATGACAACCAGTCCTTCTTCCTCTTCTTTGTCTCAGTGATTATTGTCTCGACCTCTTCTCCGTGTGTTTCCTTGCCACCTTGCCTCCATGCAGTGGTGGTCCTAGAGATTTTGTAAAGCCTAGGAGAAATTGGCAACACATAACAAGTTTGAGTGAACATAGGCTAAAAAGATATAAGTAACTAAATAATTTTGCGCTCATTAAAGTCCTGCTTACGTTAATCTAAATTTTCTTAACGTCATGTGCATAAGGAATAAGGAACGAAGCTCGTGAGCAGCTCGTGAGCTAGCTCGGCTCGGCTCGCTAATCTAACGAGCTAAAATATAAGCTCGGCTCGGCTCGTTAAGAAACCGAGTCGAGTCGAGTCGAGCCGAGCTACTCACGAGTCGAGCCGAGCCACGAGCTTCGAGCTTTTGGTCCAGCCCTACTGGGGAGGACTCGGGTGCTTGCTCTGCCACGGGAGCCCAGGCATGTGCCCAGGGTCGTCGGGTCCTGGGCCCGCCCCTGCCTCAATGCATCTTCTTCTTCTCTGTTGCCAGACGTCCCCGTTTGCTCCTCGTATACTACTGCACCGTACATTGGTGACACATTCGTCATCAAATTTGTCGCATGACAACTCTTTTCCGAGGTACTTCTTGAAGTATGGGAAAAGAGCAAAAAAGAAACGATCGTTTTGGCAGACCGGACCGTATGCCCTTCCCCACTACTCCTGCTCCCGAAACAAGGGGTCTCCTTCATCTGCCTCAACGGGCAAGAACACCACGCTCCATGTCTTGCATGGCTAGATTGACACAGAAGGAAAGCGGCCGCCATTCGGTTCCGCAGTCGCAAGCCATGAGAGACGGAGCCAACGCGTATTCTGAATTCTGAACTTTCCCCGCTTCTCTATGTTGGCTGCAAGTCTTACCTTCAGGTTAACTGAAATTCTGAGCAATTTCCACTCCACTGACTCACTGAGAGCAGCTGGCCGACTCTTTCCGAAGAGGTATTATTTTCCTCAAGAAGCTAGGCCGTGCAACAGCAGGAAACTCTTACTGCCATGGCCATTGCTTCTCATGCCCTGATTAATTAAGAAGGAAACCCGTTGTCGTCTACACAATAATGGAACGTGACATACAAATGATCCTAATTAAGCTTCGTAACCGACCTCACGCGCCACTGGTCGATGCCATTATACGCCAACGACACACACCAGCTGAAGCCTGAAGCATGCTTGTTTCTGAGCTCAGCCAAGGGAAGCATCGATCGGACGGGCGGCTGCACGAGCCGCGCGAGCACGGCCACTTTTGATAATTTTTTTATTAAATATTTATTTTTGACTAACTTTGTCTAAATTTTAAGAGAATTTTGGTCTAAAACCATCAGAAATTTTCCGATTTTTTGGCCTTACCTGTTTTACCGGTTTGAACAGGTTGAGATTCTTTCCACACTGTTGACAACATCTGTCAACAATTATATCCTATCACATAGTAGTCTTTTGCTACCCTTTGCATTTGTTTTTATGGGACTATTTCTCTTGCTTTAACTAGTTAAATAATTTACAATATCCATCTACAAATGATATCCTATGACTAAAGGTATGGATATCTCTTACTTGTTTTTATGGGACTATCTCTTGCATGCAATATTGAATAATTTACGGTATCTATCTTCAATTACATCGTATCACCAGCTTTAGCTATCACTTGCATTAAATTTAAGAGTTTGCTACACATGCCTTTTTTTGCTATATATAGGAGCACATATATGCAAGGACTCTCATCGTACACAACAGTGAGCTCTATACACTTGATCTTCGCTAAGTCGTCACTCACACTCCTAGTCTCGTAGCATAAAAAAGATGGCTGTTAAAAAAGCAGCTCTTCTGTTTCTGATGATGCTCGCAATAGCCGTGTGTTCCTACAGAGCAAGCGCCTTCAAGTCGGTACACTGCGTTATGAAAGATCTGTTGCTGGAGCATTGTAGGGAATACCTCAGAGAAGATGGAGCTCATGATGTTCCACCACTGCCAGCGAAAGATTCTGAATGTTGCAAGAAGGTGCGCGCGGTGACCCACATGTACCATCTTATCGATTGCCTTACGGCGCAAGAGAAGAAGAATAATTCTGTCGAGAGGCTTAAGGATCTTCCGTTGGAATGCGAACTGGAATAATGATTATAAGGTGAAGCTTCCGAGAGGAAATCTCCAGTTTTGTACTACTCTAAACACACTGTATATCTTATCAGTTTTTTTATACAATAGTATTTACAATTTTGAACCATCAAATCCCTTTTAGATTTGAGTGTATTACACATGTTCATATAATGCATTGAGCTATCTTCCTAACATATTTATTTTGAAATATTTTCACAGAACAGGGTTCGGTATTCAGAGGCGTTCCTACTGCTGATGAAATACATGCTCTCAACAATTGCAGGAATACCAACTCCGATCCTTTGCTTATATATAGCCAATATAAATTGGATAAAAAGTTATCATGCATGTAAGGCATAATAAAGATATCAAGGAGACTAATACCCCTTCCATTCTTAAACCATTGACTCCGTTATACTTTCTTGTTATGTTTGAAGAACTATTAAATATTTTATTGTGATATGCTTTATCACAAAATTAGGTTGTCTCACAACTTATAATTTACATATTTGAAAATATTTTGAGTAAGACGAACGAGACGTAACAACAAAAAAGTCAACGATGCTAACAATTTAAGAAGAGAGAGAGAGAGCGAGTACGTGATATCAAATTGTATTTATGTTGTTTTTTCATCATGATGTTGCCAAAAAAAGTGCTGCTATGCACGATCATCACGATTTTGCGTGAAATCCGTTCTCAGTGCCTCGTCCGGCTCGATGGCAACACAAGCAGCCGCCTTCCGGTTCCACCGTCGCAAGCGATGGATTGGAGCCATCCGCTATCCAGGGCGTTGTTCACAACTTTGGTTACTTGAAAGTTGAAACGCTAACGATCAGATAAGAGGACGTACAGATCGATGATGTGTCAACAGCCAAGCAGACCCTGCGTGAGAACACCATCTGCTGCTCCGCTGGTGCCCGATCGAGCTCGTCGATGCCATTGCAGGCCAACACCAGCTGGGTGTAATAAAATCTCTCACCAAAAAGTGTCCGGGTGTGAGACAACCGGGATCGAGGGTGCAAAAGGTCTCCCTATTCTAAAAATGCGTTTTGTGGGGATGAAAAAGATTATGGTGACGTTAGTGCTCTATTGGAAGCATTTTTCTATCTAATTTCAAATAATTCAATTTTAAAGATACCTTAAAAAATAGTAAACATCCTAAACAATATTATTACTAATATAGTGGTAACTCCTTATTGAACTATGGCACACCAGGAATTGAAAAAAAATAACTAGAGTAGCACATTAGTGTAATTGTTTTTTTTTCTATCTTACACAAAAATAATAAATTGGAATAAAATATTGTTTCTGGTTAAACTTCTTATTTTATTATTGGCTTTACCTTTTGTGTTTCAATTTGACTACTATGAGGTAAATATCATTGTGACTCCTTTTGATCTCAAATAAAAAGATAATAGATAAAAGGCAAAATTGTGGGTTCATCTCCAACACATCAACAAAGTCGAATTTTTTTGCAACACTACGATTTTGTGATTTCTTGCCTGGAACACATTATGACCATTTAACAATAGTTTTCAACTTTTCTTTATCCCAATACTCATATTACATTAGGACTTCAAACTAAGAATAAATATACATTGTTGCATTATCTATTATTAAAAAATAGAGCTAATTTTTTCGGGTGTTTGTCTTGTTTGCTCATTGTTTTAATATTCAATTAGTCCAACAAACATTGTAAATAATAAAATAAAATCTAGCCCTATTTTTTAATGATAGATAATGCAACAATGCATATTTGTATCAAATATCAAGTCCTAATGTATTTTAAATATTTAGATAAAAAAGTTGAAAATAATTGTTCAACGGTCATAATGTATCTCAGATGAGAAATCACAAAATCGTAGTGTGTAGTAGACAAATTCAACTTTGTTGATGTGTTAGATATGAAGCCACGTTTTCTCAGTGTTATAGACAATTTTGCCTAGATAAAATATATATACAAGAGAAAATTAAAAGATTGAGCCTGGC
The DNA here is from genome assembly GCA_031894775.1 of Chloris gayana. NCBI lineage: Eukaryota > Viridiplantae > Streptophyta > Magnoliopsida > Poales > Poaceae > Chloris > Chloris gayana. The sequence continues at coordinate 299,929 of JAUNZO010004331.1, forward strand.
CGTTCTCTAATCTCAGGGAGATATTATTGTTCCGCCCTATTCTATCATGTAACAATAGGGAGAACTCTCTCATGAATTTAGCTTTGCAATTTTCCACAATTGGCTCCTCTCTTGATCAAAGATCTGATACCTAACAGTCCATTTGCACTTGATATTGGTGAGCTCCATTGCAAATTTGAGGTTCGGTTTCTGTCTAAAGAGGCAAAAGGCTGCCATAGCTTATATGGTTCTCCGATATGTGATCCCAATTATCTGCCAGCATCTTCTCACAAAAGCACATCCTAAAAATAGGTGCTGCAATGTTTCCTCTCATTGTAGAATACATAGTTAACAAGCTAAAGAGTCAAGGTGTATGTTTCACCCCTTTAGCAACCCCTTGTGTTTTGGCGGGAGGAAACCCAAAGCCTCTGACGTGGGGTTGTACCTGGCCTGACCGCAACATTCAGTGAAATGGCTCTTAGCTTAATGGTTAAGGCTTCCGAGTAGCATCCCAGTGACCCAGGTTCGATTGCTAGTGGGAGCGAATTTACATGGCCTAGGTAAAAAGAAATCTCCTTGTCTGACTCCGCACCAAAGCACGACTTAAGACCCGGCCCACGCTCACATGGACAACGAGGCCGCCGTGTAAGGGTGGAGGAAAGGAGCTTCGGGGATTTTTCTTGATCTGCGTGAGAGATCTTCTCCTTAATGCAATGCCCGAGGGCCGTCATACCCCCGCAGGTCAAGTTTTTTTTTTTACCGCAACATTTTGCAACAAGACCCATGACATGAATTTTGTAGGTGCAGGTGCGCTTTTACGGAGCATGTTTGTGCAATCAAACCTAAATGGTTGAATTTTGGTTTTGCACAGTTCTAGTGCTTGATTAATTCAAACATTTGTAGCATGACATCTACATCAAACAGAAAAAAACAGAACCCATTTTTCTTATTTCAAACAGAAAAATAATAAAGAAAATTTCCAAAACAAATCATTTATAAATTAGATAGACATATATACAGATGAAAGATATGGAAGTTGTTTACTATTATATTCTTCATTATTGACAACAAATCCAATACCATCAATATATACATTACTAATTAACTAATTCACAATATCTATATTCAAACTATACCCTACTATCACATAGGCTTTAGCTATATCTTGCATTAACTAGTTATAACTGAATCACAATATCTATCTTAAATTACAGATAATCCTATCACCGGTTTTAGCTATCTTTCTAATAAACTTAATTAAATAGTTCTCCATGTACTATATATGCTTTGCTATATATAGGAGCACACATGCGCAAGGACTCATCGTAAGTGAGTTCTATATTAACCTTCACTAGGTCGGTCACACTCCTAGATAGTACTAGCATCCAACAACAAGATGCATGTTAAAACACCACCTCTTCTCTTTCTAATGTTTGCTATAATAGCCGTGTGTTCCTACAGAGCGAACGCCTTCAGGTCAGTACATTGTGTCCTAAAAGATCTAGTGCTGGAGCATTGTAAGGAATTCGTCAAAGATGGTAGAGCAAACAACCACCCTACCGCGCCAACAAAAGATTCCGAATGTTGCAAGAAGGTGCGTGCGGTTGAAAACATCAAGGACATTCTCGATTGTCTTACAGACCAGGAGAAGAAGGATAATGATGAGTTCAGGATTAGGTTGCTTCCGCATGACTGCAAATTACCAGTCGTTTGACGGTGAGGAATTCTCCAGTTACATTAGTTAACACTTACGATAATCAGTTTTCAGATACAGTAGTATTTTCTTTCAAAAAGTATCAGCATACAATTCTGAATCATCAAGTTTTATGTTCATAATGCATTTGGCCATCTTACTAACATATTTTTTTCTGAAATATTTTCATATTACAGAGGCGTGGCACTCAGAGGCGCTCCTGCAGCTGACGGAATGTGCCATCAATAAGTGGGATGTAGTAATATGGACTCTCTCTACATAGCCAATGAATATTATTGATAAGACTACAATGGCATGTATAACATATGTTTTATCAAGGAAAGTAATGGCAGATATCTACTTCAGGACAATTTTTCGAACAAGTGCTTCAATGCATGCATGTTGATCTGACAAGTCCAATCTCGTCACACATGCCGGTGGTAGGCAAAGTTGACCAGGAATACAGTAAAAAATAAACCAAATGCTGACGGCAGATGCAAAGCCTAAGCATTTTCACCAGTTTGCACTTTGCACGACGATTTAATTTGGGCGCCATGTGTCAGTAGCCTTCCCTGCAGTGCTTCACAACACTGTTTACTTACACCAAATAATCAGATTCAGGCTATTTAAAATATATGGAAGCACACAGATATATTTGCATATTGAAAATTCTATATTGTGGTAACACTTACCAAATAACTGTTGGAAATATAAGCACTTTCAGTTTCATTGAATCCAAAACAGGTTGCTAAATAATTAGACAAGTCTGCGCAAGATCTAGACATATCTAATAAGCACGAGGATGAACACATCTACCATACTATCCATTACTATCATGCAGAGATAGAACACGAAGACTAGTATGGAAGACATAGTGCGAACGAGAAGGTGCGTACGTTTCCGACCTGACAGGTAGAGGAGTCGACGACGACGTTCAGCAGCGTCACGGTGAAGACATGGATTTGCTTGACTCACGCAGCAGGGACAAAGACGCGTCGTGGTGGAAGCGATCGAGCAGTCGCGCAGAGCGCTTCCCAAAAACCTTATTTGCCCTCTCCCGGTGTAGGATTGCAGAAGGCGTCGGTTCCGGAGACCTTCTCTCCCATTCGCCGGTGCACGCCGACGATCGAGATGGAGTAGTCTTGACAGCACAGCAGCAGGATGAGGCTAAAACCCTAGGTAAGTGCGAGAGATTGCTTTCTACCGGCGAAGCCCGTACGTTTATATAGGAAAGACCGCTATAGTTAGACGAACCAAAACCGAGTCGGTTTCCAAAACAGAAAACGTATTGGACATGTAGCAAAAATAAAATACAAAAGAAAGTCGTGCCAATCGCCCCACGCCACGCCACGCCCGCCCCGGCGAGGCGAGCGAGCGAGTGTGTTCTTCTCTTCTTTCTTTCTCACACTTGTAAGGAAGGCAAGAGCATCCAAGTTTATAAGTTGGACTCCCTCCGCCTCCACTAACAATGCGGTAGTAAAGGTCTAACTCCCACCATTCCTATATAGGCCTTTGAGATTTTCTAGGAATTATAGAAATTATAAATGGATTTTGGCCCAATAATTCCAACAATAACCTTCCAATAGTTCAAGAAGCATTTTCTTCTTCTATACATCATGAGAGTGACTTTTGTGAGCACAGACACATGTGCTCATCCTAGTTTAATTATTAATTATATTTCAATATAAATATTGAATCTCTGATTATACTATTAAATATGTCAATAGATATGTCTTATTAATGTGACAAATTATAATTTAAAAGTACAGAAATATCAAATTCTGTTAAATTAAAGTACATTTGATAGAATTTGATATTACTGCATAAATTATGATTTGAAAAATTAATAAAACAGAATTAGAACTAATTTGATAGGTTTAATAACATAATCATATATTTGATATTTATATTTGATTATATTTAATAATTAAACTAGGGTGTGTACATGTCGTCCCTATGTTTATTGAAGTATTTCCATACATCATTAGATAAGGTGGTTTCTGTCAACTCATAAGATATACTCCCTCCAGTCCATTGAAAGCGTCGTTTTAGACTTCTAGACCTCGTTCTTTGATTGTTCGTCTTATTCACAAAATTTATGTGAATGCTATTTATTTTTTTCTAATTTAATTTATCATTAGTGATACTTTAATAGTAATGTATTTATTTTAGTATTTTTATATAAATTTTGAATAAGACAAGCGGTCAAACGTAAAATCTGAAAAGTCAAAAACGACACTTATAATGGGATAGAGAGAGTATTTTATCAACTGCATGCCGAGCATATCGTGACCGCTTCCCTCAACGATGCCTTCATCTTCATCATCTTGGTTTTAAGACATAGAAATATACAAGTACTAGTTGATAACCCGCGCGTTGCAGCGGGACTAAAAGATATTAACTTTAAAATTATAATATTGAACTAATTGTGTTAATCTCTAACATCTATTCTTTATCTAAATGGTTAAAATTAATTATGATGACGTGGCGCAACGTGAATTGAGAGAAATAGCCATTAAGACGTGCTAGTGGGTTACATCTTTTATATATAAGTAGATATCCTATGCTTATACTTTAGATGTGCATAATTAAAGAAGTTGGGAAACTGTTTCATAATGTATCGCTCATAATATAACAACAAAATCCAATACCATGTACACGTATGCATTGCCGTAATTAACTAATTCATAATATCCATCTTCAAATATATCCTATACACCACGGGTTCGTTCTAGCTATCTCTTGCATTAATTGCCTAATAACTAATTCACAATATCTGTCTTCGATCATTGTATATCTTATCGCCGGTTTTTTGCTATCCCTTAGCATTACTAAACTTGCTAATTGCTATAAATAGGAGCACATGGACAATGTCTCATAGTATGCAAACGTGAGTTCCATATATACATTTGATCTTTCAACCTCCCCGTAGTGGTAGCAAACAAGCAAGATGACTGTTAATAACACAGTAACACTTCTCTTCCTGGTTTTCACAACAGCCGCATTTTGTCACTACAGAGCGACCGCCTGGAAGACAACGCACTGTCTTATGAAAGAACATATCATGGAGCACTGCCATGAGTACCTTCGAACCCGGTATACAACGACACCCCTGTCCGGCCAACGAAAGATTCCGAGTGCTGCAAGAAGGTGCGTGTGGTACCAGTTTGGGACGAAATCATCGACTGCCTGACGGAGGAACAGAAGGAGAACAATATTCTCAAGGGGAGGATTAGGAATCTCCCGCATATTTGCAAGCTACCCGCCCATCCTTCCCCTCCAGAATTTATAGTCAATAAAATTGATGCTTAATTTTTGACAGATGCTTTATTTATTAAAGAGAAATAACAATTATCGTATCCAATTGTGCTATGTCCTATTTGGCTTTGAGCAACAGCAACATAGTAATTGATTTTGTGTGAACCAACTCGTTGCTCGTTTTGGTTTCAGCTTGTCCAGCATTAATCGCTGCAAAATAAGTACTCTGCTTCGTACTTAGATTGTTGTCGTATTTTTTTAATTAGATTTTTTGTCCATTGCAACGATTTAAAAATCGCTGAAACTATTCTTTTAGTTTTAAAAATCTAGTTCGTGTGTCCAAAGAAAGAAAGAGAGAAGATAAGTCAGAACCAGAACCATTTTATATACATTTTTTTCTCATACGGCTTTGCTTTATTGAAAATTTGTATGACAGATCCTTTATTAAGGAAACTATGACTGATATCTACTTCATGACAATTTTGCAAACAGGTGCTTCTATATGTTGATGTGACAAGTCCAATCTCATCGCTTGACGATAATAGGCAAAGTTGATCAGGATTCAGCCGTCTGGCCTATGCCAGAACCAAAACGGCGATTGCAAAGGCTGCGCATTTTCACCGGTTTGCACTTTGCACACGGTTTAATTTGGATGCCATGGCAGTAGCCTTCCTGCAGCGCTTTATAATGTTCACCATTTCTAGTGATCATTTGCTCCCTCCGCATTGAAAATCAGAGAGAGTGCTTGTAACTAGCATTGCTACTTTGGATAAAGGTCATCAACACGCTTGCTCCCTTCCCTGCTACGGTGGTTCGCACGGCCGTCATTTACTGCCGCCGTCATGTCATATTGTCAACTGCGAAGCAGATCGCGACTCCACGCGTGCCCGAGGCTGGCGCTCCGCTCCGCTTTTCCCGTCGATGGAACAGAATTCCCAGCGGACCGTCCGCAAACGCTCACCATGCGGTCCTGCCTGGATTGACGACGCGTGGACATGGTGGACAGCATCCAACGGAGACAGCGATTCGATCGGCTTGCCGATCCTATAGGCGACGTCCTCGGCTCTAGCCATTCGGCTCCAGTGAAGCAACAGCGCAGCTCAATCCGTCGCCGGCTGCACTTGTGCGAGCTTGATCCACCGTTGTCGCCTTCTCCCTCCGTAGCGACGGCTCCAACTTTCTCATACTCATCACTGCTCTTGCCATGCATGGCAGTCTAGGTAGCGCCGATACGCCGACGGCCAAAACTCGGCCGTATCCGATACCCGTATCGGAACAGTGTTTACCTACTGTTCCCCACTGTTTTGTTTTGGAAGTCACGTATCGGTGGCCGTATCACCGTATCCATACCCCGTATCGGAATTTCACAGATGGCAGTTGTGTGTTACTACATCATCGGAGGGCGAAAAAAAAAAAACTCGACCTGCCGGGGAAGAAGCCACCCCCGACGGCTTATATTAAGGAGAAGAGCCTTCTCACGCAGGCCGAGAAAATTCCCGAACCACCTCCCCACCCATACACGGGGACTCAGCTGGCCGTGTGAGCTAAGGCCCGAGTCTTTACCTATGCTTTGTCGGAATTGATGTTTCTGTACTTCAATTTATGATTTGACAACATATCTACAACTAGTCCGACATGTTGAATAGTATTATCGGAGATTCAATATTTATATTTATCTATAATTAATGGAAAATCTAGGGTGGGCACATGCCCCTATGTTCACCAAAGTATTTCTGTTGTCTTTGCAGGAATGACGCTTTCCATTTTTTAAGACATATAAGAGTTGATGGTTATATTAGCCTAAATATTTATCAAACTCAAATTACCAACAATATTGGTCCCTCATGTTCAGGCCAATTCCCTATATATATAATGCCCATGAAGAATGCTAAATGTTTCTAATAATAATAAATGTTATTGTTGTTTTCAAATGAACAAATGTTGGATAATATACAAAGGATAAAAGAACACAATTTTTGTACATGCATACTCTCATATTTCCTTTTATTTGAAAAGTTCATGGGACAACATCACAAAAATTGTAAATTCATAGGTTTTTAAGATTCCTAGCATAGTGCAGGTGCGGTATGCACATGTTTTCAATAATTTACACAAATTCAAATAAAACTAAAGTACACCTATAAATCAAAACAAAATATCAGAAAATGAAAATCTTAAAGAAGGATTTAATTTTTAGAAAAATTCCGGGTCAACAATGAAGTCAAAAAAGTTCACATGAATCGTATATCCAATTTTGAATATTAGCAATTCCTAAAAAATAGATTTTTTACTGTGATTTTTTAAGGATATATAATTAAAACCCATTTTCCCTATAACATAGAACATCCTGAAGCAAAAAAACAATGTTACCTCTAAATGTGAAGCTCATGCGTTCCAATCTGAATTTTGAACAATTATGAACTCCGATATATGGCAAATAAACAAGAGACACGCGCCTATTGTGCCAATGTGTCATAGACATACTGATTCTTCGGCTCAAATTGCCGTAATTAAACTTTGCCTCTAAATGTGAAACTTCTTGACTAGGCCTAGGCTTTTGGTTCCATTTAAGTTTCTAGTTAATTTTGGTATTACTAAGGTGGTTTTTCAGAATCAATGCTTGAACTAATGATGGGCTTTTAAGTATTCAAAAAGTTTAGGTACCACAATTTTGAGTGTTCGGAACTACTCAGATTTTCACTATTTTACAATAATATTACACATTTATCGAATTGTTACTTATAATCACAGTTAGATCACAAATGTGTTGTAGCTGAAGAAAATCAATGTCACACTTCCGAAGTCACCCAAAAATTGAAGAAAATCACAAATAAACAAACATCTTTTCTTCTTTTCAATGGAGTGAAAGTCAGAAACTTTCAATGGACATGATTTATACTAGAATTTATATTGTTATTATTTTTTTGGGTTATGTAGCATGAAGATAGAGAAAAAATGATTAATGAATAGACTATGAAAAATTATTTTCGGGTTATGTAACGCCGGGTTCGTTGTTAGCGTTAATAATTATGACCAGTTTAGAAAAATGTGAATGATATTTGGATGCAACATTTAAATAAAAATAGTTTTTCTCCTTTTCAATGGACTGGAAGTTTAAACTTTCAATCGATATAATTTGTACTAAATTCTTTTTGGAAAGTTAGCTTGGCACACTACAAAAATGCATCTTTGGACACTACATACTGCAAAGTTTGTATTTAGGCCGGACACACTGTAAAATTGTAATTTTAGCTACAGCACACCGCCTCCATTATAATATTACTTTCACATGTGAGAGGTAAGAGATTTTTTCAAAGTGACATTGATTTCCCTCTCCCCTTCTTTCTCTACAACAATGGAGGACGGTGGCCGACCCGGGCATGGACGCGCGCGGCAGCGACCTCGGGCGCCTATGTCGGGCTGGCGCAAGTGGGTAAGCGGGGCGAGCGGCAACGGCCATGGCTCGCGCGTGGCGAGGCGAGCGGTGGTCTAGCACAGGCACGACGGGCTAGTGAGGGTGGACGACGTCTTGCACACGCATCGATGCAATTGACGAGGTTGTTGGACGGGCACGTAGCGGGCAAGGAGCATGGCACAACTAGGGTGTGGTTGCTGCAACAAGAGCAGGTCGACCGGAGCCAAGGAGGTGCCGGCGGGCCGAGGCTTGGGCGCGCGATAGGCTGAGAGAGTAGTGGCAGACGGAGATAGGTGGCATCCCAAGAGGCGCGACGGCTCAAGCCTCACGGCGTTGTGGCCGAGGCAGGCACTGAGCAGCTACGACCGGAGCCTATGTGAAGGCAACCCGGATGAAGGCCGTCCCGTCCAACCTCCCCGCTCCCATGGAGCTTTTTCTCCATAGTAGCGAGACAAGGGTAAAAAGGTCACTTCTTCTCTTTGGCAGTTGAAAAATAATATTTTAATGATAGTGGTGTGCTGCAGCTAAGAACCACGTTTTTGGAGTATATCTGACCTAAATACGAACTTTGCAGTGTGTTATGTCTAAAGTCGAATTTTTTGATGTGGCACAGCTAATTTCCCCATTTTTATATAGACAAATGTTATTTTTTTTTGTGAACCACCCGATTTCAATCTAGTAGCGTTGGATGTAGATTGAAACCTTACCAAACTTTCAAACGACTAAAAATTAGCAAGTCCTGTAAAAAAAGGCATATGCGCATCAGCGCACCAGGAGACTACAAAACTTTTATTTCTAAGGGAGTTATTATTATTTCACAAAACCATCAAAATTTTGGCCTTGGGAAAATGTGTATTTGTGGGTTATCTAGCGTTCAAAAAAAAAAAAAAAAAAAAACAGAACCGTGTATATGATTTTATCCGAGGATGTAACATTGTTCAAAAAAAGAAAACAGAATTCTAGCGGTCGCAATATTGTTCTCTCTTTCTTTCTTTGGAGACACGAAAGTTATACCTGTCCCGAAACAAAAGAACTAGACTGAAGCGAACTCTGCAGCTGGACTCGACTCGCGCATCTAGAAACCGAGCTCACCTCTACCGGGCCGGCCGCCTTCCGCCGCCGCGAGACGAGACGCACGCGATCTCTCCCCTGGTGGAGCTATCCTGGTTTTGCGCGGCGCGGCGCGGAGATCCGTCCTCCCGGGCGCAAAGGTGAGAGTCTTCTCCCCAATCCTCTAGAGAATCCTCCTCCCCCTTTTTGTAGTTGAAATTTAGGCTGGATGTAGCGCGGGGGTGGATCGATCCCTGCTTGGGGGCGGACGTAGGAAGAAACTTTCGCCCGTGAGCCACGGGTACGGGAAGATTTCATCCCAATCTGGGATGGGGATGCCGGGCAGTTGTGCCTGGCGACTCGTGGGGGCCGGAGTTCTCGAAGGAGAGGGGAGGAAGGGGTCTCTCCGCTGACGTTAGGCCCGCCTCTGGCGCTCACCCTAACCATACAAGTCGATTCATCCATGTAATTGAGCACTCTGATGTCTGGAAATCAGAAGCGAAATTAGGTTTGACGCAATTCTGCAGAATTCGTGCTCTTTCGTTAAGTGCAGGGCCCTTCCTTGGTTTTTGGTTTGCCACTTACCTCCAAATCGAAGGTAACTCTTTAGCTGAGGTGTGCTCAAGGATTTCCCCATATGAGTACCTGTACCCAGTAACAGTTTAGTTTCATGCGATGTAGCATCCTACTGATCTGCATATTGATGCTTTATTGTTTATGGGCAATTTCCCTAACATGTTGTAACCTGAGAGGTTTTCTGCGGTGTGTTCGCTAGGTGTTTTCTCTTAGCCTGAATGTGGTATTCCCATAGTACGTATTAGTTGTTCTCTGTGGTATATATGTGGCTTTTAATGATTTGGGGGAAATCCCTGTTATTGGTTCTAAATGAAGTAGTGTGCTTAGACTATCCACAGTGCGGCCGGCATCCTTTACGCTAAACAGCGTTAGCGTAGACATTTGCCTGCAGCGGCGTGCGGTAAGACCCACGGCAAAAGACCGTAAAGGCCACGCTCCGGCAAAGCCAGCGTAAATGCTGCCTTACGGTAGACTACTATAGCAAGAACTGTAGACCACTGTTTAGATTTGTTTATTAGATATGGTAGTTGAAGGGGATGTAGTTGATATATAGTAAATATATAGAGTAACGGGAGTGCGAAGAAGTTGATGTAAAGAATTTTGATGATATGGGTAGAATATTCCTTTTAGAGTAAAATATAGAGTAGTAGGAGTGCGGATAGTCTTATGAATTTTGTGTCATGAGCTAATTTTGCAGCTATTGTTTTATACAGAGAAGTAGTCTCACAATTTTGTTGTGTGGCGGTTTGCAATTTTCTGTTGAAGTTGTTTACTTACTATGTGGATAGATTTCATTTTAGACATGATTGTACAAAATGTCTTTCAGAACTCTTTAATATGTATTCCATTAATTTTAATTTCCAACACAATTTGATAACACCCTAAATTTGTTTTTAACAAATCTCTCTCTTGCAGTAGGGATTGATCATGTCTTCTTCAATGCAATCGTCATACCTTCCTGCTACCACTGAGTCGATAGCCAAGGCTCAGGAGGCTAAGGATGCTTCGGAGTCCATCTCGATCCTCTACCTGGTGCTTGAAGACCCATCTACTTCTGCCGATGCACTGAGAACAAAAGAGCTTGCAATCACAAATCTGACAAACTACCTCACAAAAGAAAACAGAGCTGAGGACCTACGCAACCTTTTGACCAAGCTCAGGCCTTTCTTTGCGCTGATTCCCAAGGCAAAGACTGCAAAGATTGTGCGTAGCATCATTGATGCTGTTGCCAAGATACCTGGGACATCTGAGCTGCAGATCTCACTTTGCAAGGAGATGGTGGAATGGACACGTGCAGAGAAGCGTACCTTCCTCAGGCAGCGCGTGGAAGCAAGATTGGCAGCCCTTCTGTTGGAGAACCAAGAGTATACTGAGGCGCTTAACCTTCTTACTGGTCTTATCAAGGAAGTCAGGAGGTTGGATGACAAGTTGCTGCTTGTGGACATCGACCTTCTTGAGAGCAAACTCCATTTCTCTCTCAGAAACTTACCAAAGGCCAAAGCATCTCTGACTGCTGCAAGAACTGCAGCCAATGCCATTTACGTTCCACCATCTCAGCAGGGCACTATTGACCTGCAGAGTGGAATCCTCCATGCGGAGGAGAAGGACTACAAGACAGCATACAGCTATTTCTTTGAAGCATTTGAAGCGTTTAGTTCGCTGGATGATCCAAAGGCCATCTCCAGCCTGAAATACATGCTTCTGTGCAAGATCATGGTTAGTCAGGCTGATGATGTTGCAGGAATAATCTCCTCAAAGGCTGGACTGAAGTATCTGGGTCCAGATGTTGATGCAATGAAGGCTGTGGCTGATGCCTACTCCAAAAGGTCACTGAAGTATTTCGAAACTGCTCTTCGTGATTACAAATCCCAGCTGGAGGAGGATCCCATTGTCCACAGGCATCTCTCGTCGCTGTATGACACCCTCCTTGAACAGAACCTCTGCAGGTTGATTGAGCCCTACTCGAGGGTGGAGATTGCACACATAGCAGAGATGATCGAGCTGCCGATTGACCATGTGGAGAAGAAGCTGTCCCAGATGATCCTTGACAAGAAGTTTGCAGGGACTCTGGATCAGGGTGCTGGTTGCCTCATCATCTTCGAGGATCCCAAGACCGAGGAAATCTTCCCAGCCACACTTGAAACGATTGGGAACGTCGGGAAGGTTGTGGACAGCCTCTACATGAGATCGGCCAAGATCATGGCCTAGAAGTTGCAGTCTACTGTCTCAGTTTAGCTGATCTCATTTTTAGCTCTGTCATTAGTCTCCTACCAAGACATTAATCAGGAATGGTTTTCTCTTTTACTTTGTGGGCTGGAAACTATTTTCGATGGTACAATTATTCCATGATGATCCCTAAAGTCATGTTATCTACTATGTTAAGTTTCACCACATGCTTGTGGCATCAGTGCGGTTAACTTCTTCATCACTGAGGTTTTTTTTTTCTAATCTCAAAAGTTTTCCATCTCGAGATATTTTCCTATTTCACTGCAAATGTAGTATGGAGCAGTGGATGCATGTATAGATCTCTTTTCCGGAGATCATCAGTGCCACTTGCCAGAATAAGCTTACCATGCTTGTTCAGATGTGTCATCTGCCGCCTCGATTGTAGTACATGTTCCATCGTTTGTATTGTATCTTTATTCTGACCCTGTTTCGTTATCATAAATTCACTGGTCCATTGCAACGAAAGGACGTACGAAAAACTGACCCGGTGTTTAGCTCTCGGGCCTTGATGATGGCTAACGGTGAAAAACTGGCCCAAGGCGTGATGGCGTGATGGATTGCCAAAATATTTAGTCCGAGTTCAAATTCAAAATCCGAGTCGGAGTTCATATTGGCCTGCCTTTTCTCATAAATAGGGGGCGAATCCCCTCCTGGCAATTTGCGTTTTGGATTTGATTCGCCCGACGGCAGCGGCGAACATGGAAGTGGCGGAGCTTGACGACATGATCCGGCGGCTCCTCGCCGTCCGCGACGGGCGCGAGGCGGACCTCACCGACGCGGAGATCCGGCAGCTCTGCGGCGCCGCCAGGTCCGTGTTCCTCTCGGAGCCCACCCTGCTGGAGCTCGAGGTCCCCACCAAGATCTGCGGCGACATCCACGGGCAGTACCCGGACCTCCTCCGCCTGTTCGAGCTCGGCGGGCACCCGCCGGAGTCCACCTACCTCTTCCTCGGCGACTACGTGGACCGCGGCAAGCAGAGCATCGAGACCATCTGCCTGCTGCTCGCGTACAAGCTGCGGCACCCGGGCAAGGTGTTCCTCCTCCGCGGCAACCACGAGTGCGCCTCCATCAACAAGGTGTACGGCTTCTTCGACGAGTGCAAGCGCCGGTTCAGCGTGCGCGTCTGGAAGACCTTCAGCGACTGCTTCGGCTGCCTCCCCGTGGCCGCGCTCGTCGGCGAGAAGATCCTGTGCATGCACGGCGGCCTGTCCCCGGAGCTCGACCACCTGGACCAGATTCGCGCCATCGCGCGGCCGGTCGCCACCGTGCCGGACCATGGGCTCCTCTGCGACCTGCTGTGGGCGGATCCCGGGAAGCAGGTGCAGGGGTGGGGCGAGAGCGAGCGGTGCGTGTCGGTCACGTTCGGGGCGGACAAGGTCGCCGAGTTCCTGGAGAAGCACGACCTCGACCTCATCGTCAGAGCACACCAGGTCGTGGAGGACGGGTACGAGTTCTTCGCGGATCGCAAGCTTGTGACGGTCTTCTCTGCGCCCAATTACTGCGGCGAGTTCGACAATGCGGCCGCCATTCTCAGCGTCGACGAGACCCTGACGTGCTCATTCAAGATTCTCAAGCCTTCTGAGGACAAAATTGTGAGGAAACAACCCTTTCTGTGGAGTTCTGATGACTAAACGTGTCAATCATCAAGACTAAACGTTTCAATCAATATCCAACAGGATGGATTGTTCTGTTTTTTTAGCTAGTATATGATTATTATTCGGTACATTGGAGTTTTTTTTTTTTTCGGGTTCTGTACATTGGAGTTGATGCTTGTAATTGATTATTTTTTGAATCTCTTGGAAGGAATATCAATAACCTGCTCATCCATGTGCAGCATGAGTTGTTATACTCGATTTGGCTACAAATCAAACAGAAGCCGTAACATTTCCACCACACTTCTGCCGCAACCTGTGGTGATTCAAACAATAACCTCATTCATTTTGCATAACTAAGACATGACAACCAACTCTGTATATTGTCACAAACATGCCAAAACTTGGTGATGTGAGTAGCCTTACGTGTGGCAAGGTGTGCCACAAAACCAAACTAGCAGCATCCACATTTCTCTAGAGATCAGGATTCAGACAAAACTAACTGATGCAAAAGCAAATATTGCAAGTTAACATCTCCAGAGTAACAGGTAGATATTTTAGCATAGACTCTTCAACATTAATAGCTTATGGTTCATGAACACTGCCGCATTTGTTTCGCTCACTTGGTACTTGCCGATCTTTCACTGCTTGTACCGCCCAGGGGGACAGCTTAGGGACTCAGAAATACCACGTTATTTACAAACATAGGTGCAGTATGTTGCGCTGCTGGTCAAGTATCTCTAGGATAGAAGTACAACCAGGAGAAGCTCATATGAAAGACAAGCATAGCTGGTAGCTCTATGCTGAAGATAACTTCTCCGTGTTGTTGCCTTGGTTCAGAGTTCTGAATATGGCCCTGATGGTATTTGGAGTTGTCCTGCAGCAGCCCCCGATGAGGGCAGCTCCATCTTTGCGCCATTCGCTTACATAAGAAACAAAATCACCATCTGTCACACCAGTTGATTCCTGCACAGAACCTCAAGCATTTAGACTTCAGACCAACCTAAGGTTTAATGTGACAAACTGTACTAGTCCGAATACATGGCTTTTATGTAACAAAAAACAGTGAACACAATAAGATAGGAAAGTTCTACTCTTGAACTATGCATATAGTTCAAAGGAATATTGCAATATATATAACCTTCACCATATGCTAAACAATAGTACTATACTGAAATCAAGGAGCACAGATAGATTTGTTCTTTGATAACTCATGTTAAACTGCAATAATTTAATTGTTTAGGCAGCCTGTAATGTGCCTGTTTTAACAGTGTCGATTTGTTTATCCTATGTTCCATTTTAATGATTTTAGACTTTAGAATTTAGACCAACCACAGGTTTAACGTGACAGATTGTATTAGTCCGAAATACTAGACTCTAGACCAACCTCAGGTATATATGACAGGCAACTAAGCATATAATTCACTTCAAAAGAATATTGCATTATATTCAGCCTGCACCTAGGTGGAATGAAACTATACTGAAATCAAGGAGAACAGATATATTTGTTCTTTGATAGGCCATGTTAAACTGCAATAACATAATTTTTTAAGCAGCCTGTAATGGGTTAATTGTGTCAATCTGTTTTAATAGTGTCGATTTGTTTATCCCATGTTCATTTTTTCTTTGTACCTAGGTGGAATGAAACACCCAAATAGCTTGTGACAGGAAATAGAATCAAGTATTTGGTTGACATTTTGCATGTTCGAAAAAGAAGATACTCTGTTTTCTACAACCAATTTAGGTGCAGTGGATCAACTTACCACCCACTCCTTTTTCTCGCCATCATATCTTTCTCCACTGTTGGGATATATCAGAATAGGCTTGTCAGTGACCTGCAGTAATGAACCGCAGCCTAGGTTAAAAACATGATCAGCAGCCTGATCCACACAGCAAATATTTTTCAACAATTTGTGCGATAAAAGGGGAAATTAAAAATCACAAATGAGTAGCTTAAAGCGATGGATACCTTTCGAATGGAGTGTATCAGTCCATGGATGAATCTTGGAGGTGTGCAATTTATTCCAACTGCACCAATCTTTCCACATTTATCAGCAATAGTAGCACATTCGATTAGTGAGTCTCCACTCACAATATTAATTCCATCTTTTGAGTTGAAAGAAAACCATGCAGGAATATTTATGTTGAATTCCTCGAGAAGTTCAGCATATGCCTAAAGAGTATGATAATTAACCATCAGAGACAACTCCACAATGACACAGTATGAAAAGCAAAGTTTACTTGCAGTAAAACAGCAGACCTGAGCTTCCAGTTTGTTGGGAATTGTTTCAAAAGCAATCAAATCAGGACCTGCTTCTGCGAGAACCTGAAGTCTCCGGCGATGAAAATCTTTCAAGAACTCTACTGTACCAGCTTCACCATAATCCCCACTATAGAAAAACAAAAGTGACTTCCTATTCCTAGCAGAAGTATGTGGAAAATATTTCTATTTTGAGAGCCTGTTTACCTGTACTCTGAGCCATCAGCAAGATAAGCCCCATAACTTCCTATAGAAGCTGCAACCAGTATAGGACGTTGCACAGGAGGAGATTGGTTTGAATGTTCCTTCAGGAACACCTCGCGTGCTTCCTTTGCAATCTCAACACTCTTTGTTAACAAGTTTTCGCTTTGTTCCTTTGAGAAACCCTTTGACTCGAACCCTTGAATGGTAGCCTGCAATACCAAATATGACAGTCAGCTCCCCCACCTCACTACCACACACAAATTGGAAAGTTCAGAGTTTCAGCTTGAAACCTGATAGGATGCTGAGATTATAACATTTGCGCCAGCTTCCAGGTAGTCCAAATGCACCTGTTTCATCAAATAAATGTGGAGATCAGTATGCTGTACAATCTGAAATTGGATATTTACATGTGAAACAATAAATATTCAAATAAAAAACTAAAACAATTAGCTATAGCTTTTTAGGTAAATACAGAATTGAATTATAAAAAGATTTGTGGAAAAAATACTACAGCATTTAAGGTGACTACAGAATTATTAATGGTTTGATGAATAACTGCTACGACAAATTACAAAGGAAACTGCTATTAAGGACACCTTTATACCAAACAGTACCTTATCCCTCAGCAAGTAACTCACATAAAACACACTATTAGCATGGTCAGCTTCCACAATTTAGCACAAACAAGGATCCTAGTTTCTGATTTTTGAATGCCAACTCTTGATCCGGTTGAAGAACAACCTAGATCAGATGAAGATTTGCCAAGTTGGACTGGCCAGGTAACACATAATTCTATTCCAGCCACACAGTACGTGCATAGGTTGGCTCAAGATCAGGACAGTACCTGGCACAAATTTGAAATCCGTTCCTGACTACCGACCAAATTCAAGAACAAGCATAAAGTTTTATCCCTGAATCTACAGGCAATTCGACAACAAGCATAAAGTTTTGCATTCACCACATGCCCACATGGATAAGCATGCTACCTGTTCAAGATGTGGTACACCAAGCACCAACCTAGTCTAGTGGAAGAGTGGGGACAATTCCAATATCCTATTTTTAGAACGCCAGTTCCAACATTTCAGGACCAGAAAAAAAAAAACCATGCTTCCTTGTAAGCTAGTGGGTACTGAGCGGCGGCTACCCACCCTATCGTAGTCCTAAAATTATGGAGCGAAGTTATTTTGTTAATCGCTCCAGTCCAGGAAAAAGGGGAAGAAAATGGGAAAAAAGATTCATTTTTGGAATTTGGCCGCATCAAGAACTCTAGCCGGACATAAAGTACGGGGCAACAAGCACAGATCGAATCACCAGACAGTAACGCGACAACGAAATCACATCGAATGGAACGGCGCGGGCGCTTGCCTTGCGGATGAGGTGCGGGGAGGCGAGGAGGCACTTGGCGCTCCAGAGCGGGTCGTTGAGGTCGGCGCCGTTGGCCTCCAGCTCCGTGGCCAGCCCGCCGTCCAGCACCAGCCGCCCGCCGCCGGCCTCCACCCACCGACGCACCGCCACCTCCGCGCCGCCGCCCGTCCCAACCATCTCCGCTCCTGCTCACCCGCCGCCGCCGCGATTTGGTTTTAGGTTCGCGTTTCGGATGTTGCCGGAGGTGCGAGTGGTGGCGCTGGGGAATATGGCAGGGAGTGGGGACGAGCACGATTTATAGCAGAAAAGCAGCGCCGTTGCGCTCGGCGGCTGATGTGGCAGGCCTTTATGCCACCGTGGCCGCCACGTTACTACGTTCTTATCAACTTCGTCGATTTGCAGAATTGCAGCGCACATTCAGTCGGAAAGAAAAGTTCGGTCAGTCTCGTCGTGGCAAACTGACCCGTAGATATCAATCGCATTTCTTTCAGGCGTGCCATCTCGCTATCAACCTTAGCTGGTAGCTGTAGGGATGAAAACGGTCGAAAACGATCGAAAAATATCATTACCGTTTCCTAAAGCAGATTATTTAGTCGAAAATAATATCGAAATCGATATGCTCGAAAATGAAATCGATATCGGAAATATCAGAAATCGAAAACAAAATTATTCGGACGAAAACATGTCGATATCGGTCGAAACCGATAATTATAACGAAAATGCCAACATAAAACTTGTACGTCCGGCTGTTTACAACCAATGAAAGTATATGCCATTGGTCAAACATGAGTACTAACATAACACAACTAAATTAACCAACAAAAGATCGTCATGATAACCAAAGTAACACGATTTATTAAGAAATTAATAGCTCCAAATGCAGATGAACTGTCAGCGGTCAATCTATACTAGGGACTGGGCCACTTAGGCTCCGGCAGATTGGGTAAGATATACGAAATTTTCGTCGAAAAATTTCGAGTTAATACGGTATCCCGTCTATTCGGTCGAAAATTGGCTCTTTTATTTTCATTTTCCTTTCCGTCAAGATCTTCCTATTTCCATTATCATTTCCACTCTTTCTGATAACCATTTTTTCGTTTCTTATTTTTTCAGAAACGACAGCCGGTATATCGGGAATTTCCGTCATCGTTTTCACCCCTAGGTAGCTGCATTCCACATTGTTGATTTCTACCGAACCAGGAGTACATGTAGGATGTAGCTAGATTGTCAAATTTTGATCAGTAGCTGCCGAGATCTACTGCTGACAGCGACGACGCCCGTAGCTGCAGGACAAAATGCGTGTCGCGGTCAGTCCGTGTCACCGTACGAGAGAGAGCTCGACCTCTACCAACAACGCAACAAATCACCGCAGCCGCCATGGCCGTCAGCATATTTTTTCCCCTTGGCAACAGGCTGCAGACACAGAGGTCGCTGCCAAGTGGAACCTCACCGGCGAATTCCAGAAAGTTACCGGTCATAGACTCGTTGGCGTCCAGTGGTGTGGACGGTGGCGTGCTAACCTGCAATTTTGCCGATCTGATGGGCAGCACCAGGGTTGGCGCACCTCGCACTACTGCGTCACCGATGTGGTTCGGACCGGTGGCTAGCGTAGTCACTGGTCAGTAGAGTTGTTGCGGCAACTGGATATCGATCGTGTGAGCTGCACTGCCAGCCAAGCGATCCTCCTCCACAACATGGGAAGCGTCTTTTTTTTTTCTTTTTAGGGGAACATGGGAAGCGTCAAGCAAGCAACAAAACACACAGAGGGAGAGAGAGGCGTGAACGGCGCGGCGACAGAGCAAAACGGGACGCGTATACGGACAAATAAATATGATGACTTGCTGCCGTGGCACGTCTATCAGCTGCTATATGTTGCTCGAGGAAGTCGCGTCCTCGAACAGCTAGTTCCCATAATTTGATTGGGGGAACCTTGTATTATTAGTATTTTTATATCTCCTTGATTCCTTCCTTGCATTTGCAGAGGTGCGGAGCTAGTCCAGGCGCCGGAAGGTGACCTGCATTAGAGGACAGGACACGAGCGCGGCGGCAGACCTCTTTATTCGTGCTTGCTTTAGAACAAAGTGATGATCAAGCTTATCCCGCCCGTCCTAATTAACAATATCCTTCCTTTCCCAGAAAAATAAATCATCTCCTAGCTTAGCAGTATCTGCCACCTAGCAATCGATTGTGCGATATAAACCCCTATCATTCTTGCCATTATTGTTTTCAGGCACCTATAGTTTGCGGTTCAAATGGCGTCCGTATTTTTTACATGATCATGTATTCATGACTCGTAACAGCACTAGCCGCCACGATGGTGTCTCATTTCGACCGGTTTAGAATCACAAGAATCGGTACAGAAGATGTCACCTCAAGTCGTACACTAATGATGTATGTTGGGAAAATAAATAAACGACTGATGATAGTGTAAACTACGCGTTGCTATGGAAGTATTCAGCGGCGAGAAACAGGGCGCCTTCTAGGCTGCTATGATGGCACCAGTACTCCATGCCTTCAGCTGTATACTGGCTCCTACACGGTTCAAAACGGCCTCATGCATGATGCCATGGTGAAAACATCATAATAACTTTTGAGGATCACAAATATCTGTAACATCACAGATCAGAAAAAACAAGCAGACGATGCGAGGTCATGCCAACAAGCAACTATGCTAAGCTGTTGACCGAGCATCTAGATTACAGGCATGTGCGATGCAATTGTGTTAAAAAAGCTTCACTAAAAAGCTACACGATGTAAAAAGAAGTGGCATCAACCTGGAGAATAAAGGTTGCCCACAAGAAAAGAAATATGCCATCGGCATATTTGAACGCTAGACCTCAAAACCGTTAGTATTTGAATACCTTTATATCTTATATACAGAGGATATATAGAGGAATATGGAGTCCAAAAGTCTCCACAACTTGCTTTTTGGATACTCTATAGTGTTAACCTATACACTGTACACTACTCAACCTCTGCAGTCTGCACCTCGACTTCCTGCCAAAAAACTGCCGCCAGTAGCAAGGCTAGAGAGATGAAGATCTTGCGTGGCCTTGCAATGCATTTACTTTACTGCTAACAGGTACCTGAAATTACCTCGTGGCCACCTATTTGGCAAACAGTAACAGGCACCGCAAAATAGTGTCTGAACATTTGTCACCTATTTACCATCTTCCTGAGAATGCAACAGACTTACCAGACAAAGCCCTTCATGTCAAATAATCAAGCAATTTTGTCCGGTCGCTATTCGCTCCCGAACTCTCACAATCGTCACCTCGTCTGAGTCACTGTCACTGTCATTAACTATATCATGGTATAGTGTGCTCATTATGTCTGGTGATACAATTCCTAACTCTTCTTCTTCAGCCTTGGATCCGTCAGAACATGCTGCAGGATCTTCATCTTTCATACTATCAGAAAATGTAGCTGCTGCTGACAAAACACAGTCTGGTTTCTCATCATGTCTGATGCTGCCAGCAGGCCCTTCGTCTAATGCTGGAACCTCTGCAGTGCCTAAATTACTCTGGTCAGTACCACCAGACTCTCCACTTCCTTCTTCTGCGCCTGCAACCTTGAGGCCTTGATTGTTCTTGCTACTGTCTCCCGACTGTACACACTCCATGACCACTTCTAAAGTGTCAGAAGGCGTAACTGCTTCTAATTCTCCACCCTTAATGACATCTTCTTTATCAGAGCCATAGGATGAATCTCCATCTGATATAGCATCATCTAACCTGATACTTTCAAATTCTTCCAGCAGTAATTCTTGTATTCTCGATCTTAGCAAAGAAGCAAGTTCAGAACTGAACCAACTGTGACTAAACTGTGTAATCAAGGCAAATTCATTATATAAAAATCTATGAAATACTCAAAAACTAAACAGGTAAAGAATTTCTAGCTGAACAAGTATTTAGAAGAGATGGGAATACTAACCATGGCTAGTTTATCACTTGTGAACCTTTCTGGTGCCGCTCTTGCAAACTGTGTTATATAATAAAGCATGAAGATACCACAGTCATAAGCGTTATTCTGTTGAGGAACCTGCCAGTTGCATAGTTATGGGGTAAAATGTATTAAATAACCACCTGCTGAACAAGTGCTTAACATAAAGCAGTGTAACAGAACTGCAAACATTATAGAGAATGTTACTTGGCAAAATTCTTTATATGTACCTCAACTATATGTGTATGTATATGCCTTGGAAGATCCTCCCATACTGAATCTGAAATTGAGGTATCACAGGGGGATTTTTCTTCAAATGGCGCCATTCTTCCTCAAGGTATCTGCAAAATGTGAGGGCCTCAAATTCGCTGGAGAATAGTAAATTATATCCTCAGCACAATAGTGTATGACACAAAAGCATGATATATGTGCAACACAGTTAATGATATCTTTTCCGATCACATTCAAGAATACCTCCATTTTAAATAGTAAGGAAAATGAAATACTCGATAATGTACTTGAGATTGATTGCTGACCTGTTAACCATGCCAAAGATCTTAGTACTGGAATGCATCCCTAGTGAGTCCAGATGAAGTATGATTGGTCCTGAATTACTCTCCTTTCCAGGAATGCAAATGATTATTAAGCTCCAGTGTGACCTGATTGAAAATTCAAGGCAGCAAAATTTCAAAATATATACACACACTGTACACGAGACATGGGGTGAAAGACAGGATAGGTTTCAGCCCTATTCTGCATAAGCTCATAAACAATTTAGGTAAGATAAAAAAAAGTTAACAATAATTCAACAAGTAGCACATTATAAATCTGGGGACAGGACACATTAAAAAACTTGGTAGAACTCGGTTTGTGCATCCTAGATATTATAAGTCGCTGATTCATATTCAAATGAAGTCTGTAAGCATGCCAACAGACTAATACCAGTTAAATGCAAAGTCAAAAGTTTCTTGAGTAATATTACATGTGTAATCGAGAAGAATCACAGTATTATAATGAAATGTCTCAAGAATTATAGTTTCAGTAACAACTTACATCCCATGGATTGGCACGATGATGTAAGGCTTTTGAAATATATTGACATCTTTACACCATCTTCTCAACTTCAAGAAATTATTCTTGAGCACAAAAAAAACATAAAAGTTTCAATATGAGAATCATGTGAATAGTGTAAACATAATGATCAAGCATAAATCCAAAAGTTATGGATTACATAACTATCACTAAATATTAATGCATCAATGAAATGTAATAGATGCCTTAAGGCACCAGCACATGATAGAGTTCAGATCCTGAAGTTTAGATTTCTAATGGGCAAAATCTGGCATTTCATTTTACATATAATTCAGGATTACATTTCATTGAAAAAAGATTAAAGTTACTGAAATATATGTAAAACACTGTCCAGACAATTTTCTCAAAAGTTATGAATGCCGGTTTCCCCCAAATCTGCTTCAAGGAAAAATGGAGCATCCAACAAAAAATGGAGACTCATTTATTTGGGAAAAAAAAACTAAAAGCTTCTACTACACAGCAGTCATATATACAGCTTGGAAATACTACTCTCTGCATAATATGAGGCACTGAATTCGAAAGGCACTACTGAAAATACTTGATGATACAAAAGATTATACCGTCCGAGTGAAAGCCTCTTCAAGCTTGCTATAAAAATATGTGTTAAATATGTAGAATTTTCCATCTTTCAGCAATTCAGTCCTTTTGATGTACCTGTCAAAGCAAAGCCATGAGAATTAACCGACAGAACTAGCACAAATGCACATCAGAATTCAAAATTGTTTCATACAAGCAGCTTCCTTGATACTTAGCAATATATATTAGTCAAAAGTTCACATTTTGTTGCTTTTAAATTTCAACAATTTATTCAGTTCAGCAATCTCACAGGACATAGTAGTGAAAAGTGAACCAGACTAGACACCTCAGTGTTCTCATAACAAGGTAAATATTATAGTAGAATGGCAGAAAGTTACAGCTTAAAATCAAGAGATATTCTTACTGGATGTAGTAGTTTATCACAGGTGACGACAAAAATGCTCCAGGTTCAAGGCATCTAATATCTGAGCTAGACAGCTCCACAGCTTGGGGATCATCTCTGCTCACATAGAGTCAACAACGGAAGTAAATAATATATATCTGGTATAATAATTCATGATCTTCACAAAGAACATGCAATATTTACCTCGATGGGTAGTAAATCTTTGGCTCAACCCTGAAAACACAAAATTTACATTTCAAGCATAATTAAAACTCCCTGATTGCAGAATATATGACAAACATATTAAATGATAAACATACTGTTTATTGGAAGTCCCAATGTCCACTTTTTCAGCCGATTGCATTTCTTCATCATCCAAGAGAACCACATCTTCAACCTTTTAGGAAGCTCATTTTAGCACATGTAAGCAATTTGCAAAGACAACTTATTTTAGGACCCAAATGCTATCAAAAAATATACAAGCACGCCCAGTAAGTAGCCTTAGCTTGTTTCTCATTAGTTCTAACACATGATAGGCATTTCCGAGCAATTAGACCAACTATTAATAATGGGAAGGATATTAGAGAGCAGTACATGCTGGTTAGGAAAAGTATCCAAACACACAGTATTATACTCCCTCCATTCCAAAATTGTTGTCGCCATTGATTTTTTCGATTACGTTTGATCATCTTATTTAAAATATTTTAAAATATAAAAAAGTATAGATCATATTTCAAGTTTCTTTAGTGATAAAACACATTCTAACAAAATACATGATTTTTTAAAAAAAATGAATAAGACGAATGGTTAAATGTAACAAAAGAAGTCAACAGCAACAACAATGTTGGAACAAACAAGTACACTGCAAGCAGCAATCAAGCGGTTCTTTAGCATTAAACAACTTTGTCCATTATGTTTTCTTTTTTCTTATAATTATAAAGTCTAAAAAATATAATAATCTCATTTACCAACTGCATAGGTTTGTTTTTTCGGCACAACAACGTCTTGATTCAAAAGTATCATTTTTTTATTCAAGCTAAGAGCACATGAGTATCTAATATTAACAGAATAGTAGAACAGCACTCTCTTTCTATAGATGAATGTGAGCATACCATACCAACCTTTTGAATATAACGAGAAGATGAACCCTGATGCTGCTCCTTCCTCCTGCATAGAAGAATTACAAAGGAACTGTGGATCAGCACTTTGAATTTGAACAAAGTACTGTAATATGAGTACAATAATGTGCTGATATGAAATGCATATAGAATACTAGAGTTTCTACATACTGGTAAGTTTCTGTTAACCCTTCCCAACAATTGTAAACAAAATTGCTGATGCAAATAATGCACATGTAAACAAAAATGCAAAGGTAATAAATAAATAAATATGCCTGTATTGGTGTTAAAGAAGTATACAGAAACAAAATCTCATTTATGAAAATGTGCTCAGCAGCACGGCCTTATGAAATATAAAAACAAAGATATCTGAACTTTATATCAAGTAAAGTGATACGACTTATACTTTCACCAGCCAGAATTTTAATTCCATTCTTAATAACTACATTTGCACTATCAAGGGTCGCAAACAGTATTTGAAAACACGATGTGACCAAGACAGAAAATAAACGATGTTGTAAAATTTTATTGCCTTAATAGCAAGTAAACAACCATTCTAAATCTGAACAGAAGAGAACTAAATATTGGTTACATTTCACTGGAAATATTAGTGCATTGTAATTGTAAAACAAGAAGCAAATCTACTTCCAGTTGTTAGTTGACATAATTCACTGACACAATTATGTCACAAGTAACAAGAGAAATGTCTCTCAAGTGAGAAGGGAATCAAAGGACATGACTATAAAATTTCGGTAGAAATAGAAGCTTACCTCTTAGCAAAATTGCTGAAACTATGGTTTTGATTCCACTGAAAATTTTCATGATCAACCTCCTCTGGATCAATAGCATGGACTCTCTGCTGGTGCCCAGAAAAAGATGCAGAACATGGTTTACTTGAATACATCATATCCGTTGGTATAGGTTTCCTATCTCCAACTCCATGCCTTGGCCTTTCTCCGCTATTCATTTCAAGCTGCATTCATAATTCACTCAATCCAATTTCTAAGAGACAGAAAAATAATAAAAAAAGACAGTACACAATACCTGGCCATAATTCTTCCTTCCAGATTGAACAGGAGTTTTCTTTGTACAGTATTTACGAGATGCACTTTCCCCGTCCGCATCCTCCTCAGCTGCAAAGTTGATGGTACATGAAAAAATTTAATAACAGTGGGTGAGAACTCTCCCCATAAATTGAGAAAATATGATATTTAAAGACAACAGCAAATTCCTATCCATGCGTTCAGTATACTTGCATCCTCCCTTAACTTAAGACATGGCTTATTTTCTTTGCCTGAAATGCAACTACCATGGTAACATCTCAAGTAATTCTAATTTAAAATGTTAGGTCAAATAACCAATTAGGTTGCAGCAGATTCATGATCAGATAGGTTGCCCATCCATCTCATGCAAACGGTGGAGTTTAAGTGTTAAAATCTTACAAAACTCAAACGTCTTGAGTGCAGCAGCACGAGCATCGCATCCATGATCATCTGCAGCCTACAAAAAAAAAGGAGCAAGAGACACATGAATAACTGCAGAATGTGGCCGAAAATTTGGGAACAAAACCCATCCGAGAAACAGGCGCTATCTTCCCAGAGAGTCCCAACCAACACTTCTAGATCAATTAGCACAATCTCGAGCGGAATAAACCAGTACAGGCGTCCAATCCAACACAACCACACGGGCGAGGCGAACCTTGGAGGGCGCGCCTGTCCTTGCGCGGGGCTCGACCAGCGAGCGGAGTTTGCGCCGGCCCGCGCCGCAGACCTGGTGCAGCGCCCCGACCGTCGTCCGCTGGCTGCGCGGCCCCGACGAGTCCCCCTTCTGCTTCCCCCTCGCCGCCCCCGCCGGGGCGCGGGCCGCCGTCGGAGAGGGGGTGGTGAGGCAGACTTCCGCGCCGTCGTCGTCGCCGAACGCCGCCTTCCAGTCGATATCTATGGGCGCCATCGCTCGCTGCGGATCGGTTGCCTCCGGGAACCGCCGATCGGTTATCGGAATGATTGGATTTGGGAGGGTTTTCGGTGGGTTTTGTGGGAGGGAAACCAAAGCATAGGGGAAAAATTGGGGGAGGTTGCCGCTACTTGTTCACCCAAAAGCTTTTCAGCTTATACACCGGAAGAAGGCATTTGGGTGCGGGATGTACAGTATTGGGCTGTACGGGCCGATGCCATTCGTCCACATGATCGGTCAGGCCCATAAAATCTTGTTTTTGTACGGCAGTACCGTGTATAACCTTTTCTCGACGAGGAATACAAGTGTATAACCATGCGGACAAAAAACAATTACGAGAGTATTGTGTCTTAAAAAAATCAAGCACTAGTGTGATTTGTGTTGTAAAATTCTTGTCGTACTCGATGTTCGATGAGTGGCACGTCTTGTTCCCCTTCTCTCTTTGATCTTCATGTCGTACTCGAGCAGCACGGGCGCCTGCAGGGTGCCGCCTCTCTTTGTGGGCCGGAGAGGTAGACGAAGCAAGGATTACTTGAGTGCAGGTCATTCTGGTGGATGACCAGAGGATCGTCGCAGCCATGGTCGAAGACATAATTGTGCCGAGGGTCCAAGAGATCCCGGGCCGCCATGAACACGTATACGGTGACAGAGACGGCTGGTGGTGACAGATTGGTGGTGATGAGCTTGAGCGAGAAGATCTGCAGCATGGCGCAGTCACGGTGTCGCTTTGCACATAGTCCCGCGCAGCTGCGCGCAGGTATCAGAGCTTGTTCGGACGTGACAGACTCATGGATTCTACGCAATCTAAAGATCAGTGATGGATTAGTACTTTATACTACCTCCGTTCCAAAATGTAAGTATTTGTTGACTTTTCGGGATTGTGTTTGACCGACTTGTCTTATTCAAAAAATTTATGAAAAAATAAAAACAAATACATCATATTCAAAATATATGTAACAATAAATCAAAATATAACAAAATAATCAATATTCTTATAAATTTTTTGAATAAGACAAACGGTCAAACCAAATTCGAAAAGTCAATAAATGCTTACATTTTGGAACGGAGGTAGTATGTGGCAATGGCTAATGAGCAAAACAAATAAATGAATTTAACCACGGATAATTTAGAACAACTTTTGGAAGAAAGTTTTGTAGCAGGAAATGTAGAACAAACCTTTTGATGATGAAAGTTTTGTACGTAGAAAAGAGATTTGGAACAGACTTTTGTAAGAAAGTTTTGAAGAAAAACTGAAAACTTTTGGTTTGAGGAAACCTGCGCGCGCATGACTGTTCATCAGGAATCTCACTTTTATGCCTTCTTTTTGCTAAAACGGCCTGGGCCATTTTCACCTCGCAGGTTGTTGTTGCCAGAATAGGCCAGGTCTTAGGGCATGTTTGGTTTGTTACCAACATCAACCATACTAAAAAATTGGCTAGCCAATGAAATTTGGATGTAGTTTGGTTTATAACCCAGCGTTGGCTTGCCAAAGGAAATTTGGCCTTCCTAGTTCACTACACGGGCAAGCATGGGGCGGGCAAAAGGGTCGCCAAATATTTGGTCATGTTGGGTGCTCTTGTATGATGAGGTGTCAACCCATCAATAGTTGCACGGATTACGAAAATTTTTTATTCATAATACTCAAAAGCTAATATCTCTTGAATCATTTATCTAATTTACAATCCGATTTCAGATATATGTTCCTTGCAATTAAACCTATAAAATGAGATATCACTTGACTATATTTCAATATAAAAAAGAATAATAACATATGGACCCCACATATTATAGTATGAAGTTGGCAAAAATTGGCAAAGGTTGCCATCCAAACACAATATTGCCAACGAATTGGCATTACCACCATTTTGATCATGACAAAATTTTGGTGGGGTAAATCGGGGCACAAACCAAACATGCCCTTAATGTTCCGATTGTGCTACGTGCTAGCCAATTTGACTCACTGTTGTACTTGTACTTGTTGCATAGTTGTACTCCCGCAACTGAATCTTCCCGCGTAATAAGGTTGAGCCATTAGCGACGCTTCGAAGGGTAGAATAAATAAAATCACAATGAAAGTCGAAACAATATGCAAAATCATAGAACAGTGGACTTAACTAATATTAGTGAAGCTTGCATGTGCACTAACCTGGTTGCTTCCTGTAAGGCTGTAAGCAAAGTTGCATGCGTATAAAGTGTTGCTGAATTCAATTTTTGTGGCCCAGGCTACATGTTGCACTATGCATTTTTGCCAAATTTCCATGCAAGCTTTTATGTTTGTTTTTTGTATATGTTCAAATTGAAATTTAATAACTTCCTCCTAAATAAAAGGAAATTCAGTAAAGTAGATAAACTTGCATATCAAACATGTAGAAAACTATAATCTGTGGAGTGCCGCCAGACATTATATGAGGCGTTTCAACACCCATAGTGAACTGATAGTTTGATTCTTTTGTTCAAATGTTCAATTACACGTAATCCATATACAAATAATCTTAGAAAAGAAATCAAGTAGAAAACTGTGGACCTCCTCTATTTTGTATGTGTCATTTATTTTAGATCCACAGTGATAGTTTTGTCACCTTAGGGTAAAAAGTATGTCACATTTACTAATGATTAATTTATAATCCCAATTAGTGATGGTGTCGTATGGACGAATCAGCAAGCTCAAAGATAGGCAACAAACATCATCTCCTCACGAAACTCTTTTTATATGTGAAATATTTTAAGTTCATTGAAAAGAACATGCAACCAAGAGGAGAGCAAAACGCGCGCTCGTGGTTTTTTAGTGGAAACTTCTACGAAGACCTCAGACTAACACTAAGTTTTGTTGATAACGTGTTTGTTATTAAAACTTTTATTTTAGTAGTAGTGGGGATGGCGCGTCGGATGTAGCAGCTTGTTCCTACTCGTTAAGAGTTCACACCGTCATATGTTCTTCCTACCATAATACCATTACTTGTGCAAATCGATACTGAATTCACTCCTGACTAGCATACGACCCTGAAGCTCCCGTCCCTTGCTAGTAATCCACAATGCAGGGACGTCTCGCAGAGGAGCAGAGAGCTCTGCGGCTCGTCAAGAGGGAGGAAGAAGCTCTTTCCTGCCCAGGGGCAGGGAGAGTTGACTACAACACCTCAATACGGAGGATCGTCGCCGGCTCCGCCGTTGCCGCCTCCAGCGCGTCCCTTGTCTTTCCGACAGGTGTATCTAGTTCTGCTTCATCATCCATTGGCTCCCTTTCATCCAGCTCGGCGGCCGTCAGTTCCGGCACCGGAGCTGAGAGTTACAAGCTGCTGCGCATGGAGGCGTTCCAGGACCTCAGCGAGATCGCGAGCCATATGGTCAACGATGGGTACACGGACGAGCTGATAACGGAGTTCTGCCGCCGGAACCAGATATGCAGCGGCGGCGACGCGGTTCTGCTAACCTGGTTTTCCGAACTTGGCGTTGGCTGGATTCTTGGAGTCAACAGGAAGACACTCTACGGGGAGCCGTGGAGCGCCGTCGAAGATAAGGTAAACCAGTGGGTCGTCGCCTTCACCGTCATGGTCCAAGCCTTCCGGCTGACAAGACCTTTACCTACTGTAAGTCTGTTGACAACCAAAATTGGTCCTGACTCATCAGATGTGGATACTGAAAGTTCTGATCCGGCAAGGAACAGCAGCGTTGATGTTGCTACTGTCAAGGAAGCCATAACAGCATATTCTGATGCCGAGACAGGGCGATTCCTCAGTTCTGGTCAGGAGGAACCAGAGGCTCAAAACCAATTTTTAATCTTTGCCCAAGCAAGCTTGATGAAGATGTTGCGCTTCCCTGATGCTGTCGCTGCCCTCGAGAGGTCACCAGAGAAGATCCTGCGCGTTATCGAAATGTACTCTGTGCTCTCGGACGCCTCCCCGGCCCTCTTGGCGTTGTTCTCCGGGAAGGCGATCATTGTCCCCACGTGCCAAAATTCAGAGTGGTGGGAGGAAGCGGGAGAGGTTCCTGCTAGAATTGAAAACGTGCTTTCCACCCTGGGTGGAGTGGTGTATGATATACTGGAGAGCCTGAAGCGGCTGGCACAAGACGAGGATTCGTGGAGGACGTTGCCGGGGAATGATAACGATGACATCCACCCGGTGAGCCGGTACGTGGTAAACTACATAAATAGCTTTCTTCTGGAGAATCGCACTGTATTGGATTCGATGCTGTGGCGGCGGTTGAAGCTGCCGCAGCTGAGGATAAGGGGGACGGATACGCCTTTCCCTGCGAAATACATTTCACAGTCCACTGATGATTTCATCTGTAAGCTGATCGATTCGCTGGAGGCCATGGTTGAGAAGAAATCAAAAGTGCACGCCACAGCCGGCCGCAGGTACATATTCCTACTCAACAACGCTTACTTCCTCTACTTCCTTCCGCAGCAGCACACAGAGATTAGGCCTCGGCTCCGGGAGGGATTCTCCTGGTTTGTCGTCCCTCGCAAATTGCTCGAGTGGTACATCAACGACTACCTGGACCTGTCACTGATTGCTTGACGGGAGTTCCTATTGCTACCAATACCAAGCGCCGCAGCAGTTCAGTGTTCCGGAAACCTTCGGCGCTGGACAACTTCAATGCGTCATTTCAAATCACCTACGACACGCAGAAATTCTGGAAGATCAACAGCCCAGAACTGCGAAGCAGCCTGCGCAAATCGGTGTCCGACAAGGTTGTCTCTGCTTACAAAGCTTACCTGGAAAAGCATGCCATAGACGAAACGTCAGTCAGGTACACACCCCAGGAACTGGAAGATTTATTTGAAGATTTATTCGAAGGATGAGTCCACTAGTACAGATACATCTATGGCGAAACATTTGACTAAATGTAACAAAGGCATCTACTACTACTATCTTCTCATGTTTTCGTGAGCAAGCTGTTCTGTAATTTAATCTATAAATGCTATCACCAGGTTCTGAATTTGGATGTTCTGAACAAGCGACACTACAGTTAGAATTCATGCTATAATTTCAGCCAAAATGCAGACAAGAACTCTTAATTTCATGAGTAAGCTACTCTGTAATTTAATCAATAAATACTATCGATGATGGACGCAACACTTAAAACTTGGGTATTCCTAAGTTGATCAATCAAGCAAAAATATAAGTAAACTTGATTATTTGATAATTTTTTGAGCTATAAAACTATATTAAGTATAAGGTTTTGCTAAGTTGTTGGGTATTCCTGGGAATACCCAAGCAACCAGCTAGGTCCGTCCCTGAATACTATCATCTTTCTTTCTCCCCCATTTTCTAAACGTGGTCTGATTCGAATTTAAAAATTCAAATTCAAGGCCTTCCCAAGCTCAAAAATTAAAATGGAGAATTTTCCTGGATAGTACAACTCTAGAAAGTGACATGCACATCGAGTTTGCTCCAAAATTCTTTCTAGATTAATTCTGAAAATTCAGAGAAAATGCTTAAAAGTTAAGATTCTCTGATTTATTTGAGGTATCAAACCTTGATGAAATCCAGTGGGGTTTTGTCCTAGATTTTTCTTTTGACATGCCCTACAACATATATTTTTGATTGACCATACTTGTGTTGTAGAAATTTGAGTTGTAGTTCAATTCAAAGTGTATTTGAATTTATTTTTAGCCCAAACCATAATGCATGTCAATGAAAATTCTTGGAGGGGTTCATCCAGACCTGAGGTTAGTTTTAAAATTGCTTAGTTTGCAAAAACGTGACACGGAGTGTCACATGGTCTGTCGTCCCTCGCGAATTACAGATCGAGCGAGTACATCAATGGCTACCTGGACACGTCCTGGGGCCCTGTCACTGGTTGCTTGACGGGAGCTACCAAGCGTCACAGGAGCTCGGTATTCAAGATCAGGAAACCTTCGGCGCTGGAAAACTTCAACGCGTCGTTCCAAATGACCTACGACACACAGAAATTCTGGAAGATCAACAGCCCGGAACTACGAAGCAGGCTGCGCAAATCAGTGTCCAACAAGGTAGTCTCTACTTACAGAGCTCACCTGGAAAAGCATGCCAACGAACCCGACGACCTGGAAGATTTATTTCACCAGCTGGAAGAGCGTGCCATATACTGAAACGTCAACCAGGTACACACCCCAGGACCTGGAAGATTTATTTGAAGATTTATTTGAAGGATGAGTCATGAGAGTTTATAATAGGATGAATTAAAGTATCTGTTGCAGATAATTTCTCGCTGAGCCCCAATAACATGTTCACATGTTCTGAATGTATCGGCTACTACTATGTCCACATGTTTCCATGAGTATAATATTCTGTAATTTAATCTATCAATGCAATCATCAGATTCTGAGTTTTGATGTTCTGAACAAGTAAGCAGCACTATAGTTAGAATTCGTGCCAGCTGAGGCATGTTGCTTAATTTAAAAACAATTTCAGCCAAAAGGCAATGCCACAAAAAGCTAAAACTCTAAATTTCAGTCAATGATGAAAAGTGGACATTTTTAACAACAGAGTTGAAAACTAAACCGTATGCAATATGGACTTGTTGTCATTCAAGTTACACAATATAGAGATGAATCTTTCACTAGCTCATTATCCAATGAGCAGGCTATTCTGCGATTTAAAAGGTAATTGCACAACTAGTTTATGTGTTCTGGCGCAATTATAAGCAACACATTGTTGATGGTTCATACTAGCTAAGGTTGCCATTAAAGACGTTCCATGGTCCTGTAAAAGTCAGGCTCAACTGAAGCCAAGACCAGGCATGCTACTTCCGGTATGCGGAACAATGCAAACGGACCAGCTTCATTTGTTCTCAATTTCCATGAGCAGCCAGTCCTTCCTCATGCTCATTGGGACGGCCATAAGACATCTGAACTGGCGATCATCACGGGTAAGCATACTATATGCTCTCAGCAGATCAGCACGGGCCAATTTGGGAATCACTTTGAGAGCAGCCTCAAAGATTTCTTCTGGGGAAACTTCCTTGAGTAAATTCCCTCAGTGCCATCAAAAATTTATCCAATTCCTTTTGTGCCACGAAAAACGTCGAAGTTCCCTCTATGCCATCCATTAAAATTTTCATGCCTCGTGTGCCACTAGCAGGGCATAAAATATTTTTTCGAGCTACCGAATAGAGGAAAACGATAATCATTGGCTGCAATGGCACACAGGGCATGAAAAATTTAATTGATGGCATAGAGGGAACTTCAACGTTTTTTGTGGCATAAAGGGAACTGAGTAAATTTTTGATGGCACTGAGGAAATTGTCTCAACTTCCTTTGGCACTCGCTGAACTTCAGCTGACTTCCGAGATGCTTGAACCGATTTGTTCATTTGTTCAAGCATGTGGAGAATGACATCTTCCTTATCAGTGCCTACAAACCAGGGGGACAAACTGTCAAGTACATTTATCGGAATGCACACTGCAACAGATTAAACAGTACAATTTGCTTATTTAAATATTGAGATTTTGACCACAGTTCCAGGGTGATCTTAAAGCTAAAATGGAGCTAAACACACCAAGCTACTATTGCTTATAGTAAACTTGATGGTGATTGAAAAGCTGTTCACCAGACATGTTTCCCCTCTGAAAATATTGCCATTCCATATAGTTACCAAGCCACCAGAGGCTCCCACCGAGAGGGAGAGAAAACAAACTGATTCAGTTGCCTAGGACAGAAGTTCTTGATGTAAGCATTGTCAAAATTTTGAATAAAATAAATGATCAAATATTCAATAAGACGGCGGAGTAGTGGAGTTATGACATTCTACCACTACAACCGATATATGTGAATTGCCTTAAAAAAAACGATATATGTGAATTGCCTTAAAAAAAACGGGCTGACAAGCAGCTCGGACTGAAAAAGAAGACCTATTTGAGGCCCGGACCACGGTAGCCCATTAACATTCCAGCTCAGCACCGCAGCCTGTAAAACGGCAACCTTAATGGCTCCCGAGACTCCCCGACCGCTCTGCGTGTAGCCGTCGTGCGGCGCCGCCTATCCCGAGCTCCCTACCCTCCGCCAGCCGCTGCTCGCCGCCGTCGCGCACCGCTGTCCCTCTCCAGCTCCCCAGTCCCCGCGGCTCCGCCTGCCGCCGTCGCCCCTCCCCCAGCTTCCCCCGGCTCCCTCCCTCTGTCTTCTCTCCGCCGTGCGGACCGTCGTGCCGCGCCGGATCTCCATTGCCAAGCGCCAGTTTCTCCGGCTCCGGGCCACCGGGCCAAACGGGCCGGCACGGCACGGTCAAAGGCCTTGCGGGTCGTCCGCGGGCTGACGGCTAGGCACGGCCCGGTCAGCTCGGCGTGCCTAGCCGGGGCGGCCCGGCCGACCGCGGTGGAAGGGGGCAGGGATACAAGAACTGAGGAGGGGTTAGATGCAAAACAAAAAAAAGACGAAACCGAATCGGGTTTAGTCAGATCTCAATTCTGCCTTTGTCCGGTCATAAAAGGACTGAAGGGGATCTCAATTAAACCCTAACAGCCTACGTCGAGTCGCCGGCCATGAAACGGAAGGAGACTGAGATTGAGGAGGAGGAGGAGGGTGTGCAACCGGAGATGGTGATCTATGGATGCAAGCATGGGGATGGATCCATCTACAGGCTCCAAGGACACGAACTCCACAGGCTGTACCGCCTTAACGATACCAGAGAAAGTAAGTCTTGTGTCATCTTAGGACTGTATCTATTGTTATATTGCTAATTGTGAGTGCAAATCTATCTATTATTTATCTAATCGCTGCTGTTTGATCATCCATCAGCTTTTCTGGAGCCCATGAGGTTCTCTCTTCCAACCAAGCACTGTTACCCCTGCTTCACCAACTGCACTCGACACTCGTGTGACACAATGCTGCAGATTTACTCCCTCAAGCTCAACCTCCCGGCAAAAGCTACTCAAGGCAGCCCAATCCAGCTCTATGGCTTCATGGCTGCTCGCGACCTCTTGGACCCGTTACGGAACTACATCTTCAATCGCAGCAGGGACGACCCGTACATCGTTCAAGACGTGAACTCCGACCCCTTCTTGTACCTGCCCGGCCCGAAACGCGGTGTCTACTTGCAGAGCCCCGTGCTGATCGAGTACGACATGCGGATCAAGAACTACGGAGGCCGGGAGGAAGACGACCAGCCACTGATTGACGGAGCCTTCACCTGCAGCGAGCTGGCCTTCGTTCTGGGCCCGTTCACCTACCGGATCAACGGCGAGCGTCGCGGCGCATCCGTGGACATCAGCCGGGCACTGTTCCGCGGGGCCGTGGAGGCCACCGTGGAGGCTAGGATCGTCGAGCTGGCAGCAGGGAGTGTGGACTTGTCGGTCTGCGCCTTGGTTCCTCCGACGACCGAGGAGATCAAGCTGTTCCGCGGCACGGTGGATGGGCCGTGCCGGATGGACAGGTTCGTGGTCGCCGTGATCTCGGACTCGTTCCTGCTCCTCGTCTTCAAGGTGGCTGGCGCCGCCTTGCCGGATCTTGATGGCAGGTTCGCGTTCAGAGCTGTGGCGCATGGGTGTATCAGCAGCCGCCAGAAGTTTAGCTTCGGCACCGTTGAGGTTAAAGTGACCTGGTCAGGTCTCTGCTAGTTTTTTTCCTGTGCTAGTTGTGTATTAAGAGTGTTGGAAGTGACCTTGTACATATTCAGACGGTGTTGGATATAAACTCTGGAGGATCTAATAACCTTGTGCTGTACATTTTACTACTTTGAACAGCAAAGTTGTAATAGATGAATCTGGCTCGTGAAACAGATGGAAGAGCTGCTGGTCATGTAATAATGGGCTGTATTTTGAAGCAAAGGCCGGTATTATCCATTATCTAAAAGGAAGAAGTCCTTTTTTTCCTCTCAACTCTTACCAAAGTCTAGATTTCCCCCTGAACTCTAAAACCAGTCATCCTACACCCTGAACTATTCGAAACCAGTCATTTTACCCCCTTCGCTGGTTTTTTGAGCGGTTTACGCCGACGTGGCAGGTGGGATCCACACGTCGGCGTGCCACGTCAGCACCAATGGGCTCACACGTCACCTCTCTCTTCTTCTCTCTTTTTCTCTCTGTCCTGGCCGCCACCGTCGGTCTCCCTCATCCTGGCCATCGTTGCCACCGGCCGCCTTCGCTCCCTGTCCTAGCCGTCGTCGTCGTCGTTGGTCGCCCCCAACTCCCCGTTATGGTCGCCGCTACTGCCGTCGGCCGCCCCCAACTCCCCGTCCTAGCCGTCGCCGCCGCCACCACCGCCCTCGCGCCCGTCCTCGCCGAGCCGGTCCGTCGCTCCGCTCCTCGCTTGGGCACCATCGCCGCCGACGACGCCACCGCCCCGTCCGTGCTAGGCCGGGCCGTCGCCCACGAGCCGACGCCGCCGCTGCCCCCGTGACCTCCCTCATCCGGTCGGGCCGCCGCCGCCTCCTCCTCTTCGTCCCGGCCGCGCGTGCGGAGGTGGTGGCGGCAGCGGCCTCGGCCGCGCGGAGGGGTGGCGGCTGCCCGACCCGGCCTCGGTGCGAGAGGGCGGCGGCCGGCCCCGGTCTTGCGGGTGAGAGAGAGGAGAGGGAGAGAAGAAGACAGAGGAGAGAGAGAAAAAGAGAGAAGACATAGATGACTTGTGGGCCCCACTAACGCCGACATGCGGGTTTCACCTGCCATGTCAGCATAAACCATTCAAAAAATCTGCGAGGGGGTAAATTTTGGACAGTTTAGGAGGTAGGATGACCGGTTTTAGAGTTGGGGAAGAAAATCCGGACTTTAGCAAGAGTTGAGGGGGAAAAAAGGACTTCTTCCTATCTAAAATGCCTTCTCTGTTCCCTCGTTGTTGGCTTGTTGCTAAAATGGCTTGGGCCACTTTCACCTCACGGGTTGTTGCCAGGCTGGGCCTGAATTTTGCTGCGTACTCAATTTGGCTCACTAGTATGAAAGAAACAGTGAAAAGTTAATGAAATAAAGTTGTGGCTCAACAATACAAATAAACTATGTTCCACCCTTTTGAGAAAATTTTTATCCTGAGTGGTTGTGCGATTTTAAAAATTTATTTGGTTAAATATCGTGTCGCATGGATATGCTTACTACTTGTGTCTGCATTGCTTACGTGAAGATTCTTCATAGATGCTGTTCTTTTTTTATTTTAAAACACTCCATGCAAAAAAAAAACTCCAAAATTGAATAGAAAAACTTTCACTACTGCATAAATGGTGTGCTAAATGGCAGCCTATCGTGCCATAGTTTACGGAAACGATATAGGGGCAAAAATGTATTTTTCTCTTGTAGTGAACACCATTAAGTGCTCATAGTAAAGAAAGTGCTAGAGAGGAAAGAAAAGTTTCGTTGCTGCATATATAGGAACTTTTCAAGTTTGGGTGCTACAATAGAAATAGCAAGTTTTCTTGATGGTAATTTTTTTAAAAAAATTGTGAAGAACCATGGAAATTGCTAGGCAATATAGTACCAGAGGACAGGAGATGGCTGTACTAGCAGCCCCTTTTCTTCCGACTTGCCAGTGGTGGGTGTGACTTCAGTCACCGGAACCCCGTCCACCATTACCTGTGCAAATCCGTCCTCTCACTCTTCAGTTGAATTCGCTCCCCACTAGCACACACTCTAGCACTGAGCTCCAGTCCCCTGCGAATCCACCACAATGCAGCGACTCCTCGCGGTGGAGAAGACAGGTCTGCGGCTCGGCAACAAGGCGGCAGAAGCTCTTCCCTGCCCAGGGACACGGAGAGTTGGTTACACAAGGTAGCGCCGATACGCCGACGGCCAAAACTCAGCCGTATCCGATACTTCGTATCGGAACGGTGTTTACCTACTGTTCCCCACTGTTTTGTTTTGAAAGTCACGTATCGGTGGCCGTATCACCGTATCCATACCCCGTATCGGAATTTCACGGGTTACAGTTACAGTAGGTCAATACAGAAGGTCGTCGCCGGCTCCGTTGCCGCCACGAGCGCGTCCCTTGTCTTTCCAGCAAGCGGATCGTGTTCTTCTTCATTCACTGGCTCCTCCCTTTCATCCACCGGCTCGGCAGGGGTCACTCCCGGCTCCGGAGGATCTGAGACCTACAAGCTGCTGCGCATGGTGGAGGAGGAGTCGTTCCAAGATCTCAACCACATCGCAATTGATACGGTCAAGGATGGGTACACTGAAGAGCTGATAACGGAGTTCTCCAGGAACCAGAGCTGCAGCGGCGGCGACGCGGTTCTGCGAACCTGGTTCTCGGAACTTGGCGTTGACTGGGTTCTTGGAGTCAACGAGAGTTCACTCCACGGGGAGCCGTGGAGCGCCGTCGAAGATAAGGTAAAGCAGTGGGTCGCCGCCTTCGCCGTCCTGGTCCAAGCCTTCCGGCTGACAAGGCCCGCAAGGGGGTTCGTCAGTTTTGGTCAGGAGGATGGAGCAGAGCCACAAAGCAAATTTGTAATCTTCGCCGAAGCTTGCTCGATGAAGATGTTGTCGCTGCCCTTGAGAGATCACCAGAGAAGATTCTGTGCATGCTCGACATGTACTCCGTGCTCTCGGACGCCTCCTCGGGCCTCTTGGCGTTGTTCTCTGGAGAGTCCAAGAGGCTGATTTTTTCTTGCAAGATTTCCACAGAAGGCTGTGGAAATCATGGGCGCCACTCAAGGTGAAACTCTTCCTCTGGCTAGCGATCTGGAAAAAATGTTGGACATCGGATAGGCTAGCTCGACGTGGTCTACAGCACCAGCAGCGGTGCGTCCTCTGTGACCAGGAAGAAGAAGACATCCACCACCTCCTGGTTGGGTGCGTGTTCGTACGGGAGGTATGGTTTCGCACTCTTCAGAGATGTAATCTCCACCAACTCGCACCTACGACGGCGGAACCGAGCTTTACGGACTGGTGGAGGCGGGGGCCAGAAGAGCAGGTAAAGAATGGCGAAAGGGTTTTAATTCGCTGGTACAACTGGTTGCTTGGTCCGTGTGGAAACACAGAAACCAAGTCCTTTTCGACAACAAAAGGCCAGACGTGCATCGTCTGGTCAATGAAATTACAGAGGAAGCCGGCCTTTGGGCGATGGCAGGAGCGCGGGGGCTCCGGCAGCTACTATAGGTAGCCTTGGTCGAAACGATAGGCCTAGTTGTTTTCTACTGCACAAAGGTGAAGATGTAAAGTGACTGCTGATCGGCCACCCTTGGGCTTGTACCGGACCGTCTTTTCCTCTACTTAATACAATGACACGCAGCTCTCCTGCGTGTTCGATAAAAAAGATTCGAACCGTGCTCCAAACCTTGAGTGAAGCGGTGTTCCAGATACTGCAGAATCTGACGAGGCTGGTCGAAGCAGAGGATTCATGGAGGATGATACCGCCTGATGAAGACCACAACGTCGGGAACGTCTGCCGCTCTAGTAAAAATGATATCCACCCGGTCACTAGGTACGTGGTGAATTACGTAAACCTGCTAGTACATGAGAAGTGCACTCTAGTTGATTCAATTCTGCGGCGGAGGCGGGCGACGATGCTGCTGCGGCGGACGGGGACGGTCCTATCCTGTTCGCATCAGAGCATACTGTTTTCTCTACGAAATCCAGTTTAGAATCGCATCATTTCGCCATTGAGCTGATCGGTTTGCTGCATGTCATGCTTGAAAAGAAGTCAAAAAACAAGCCGCAGCCGACCGTAGGTACATATTCCTACTCAACAACGCCTACTTCATTCTGTGGGAGGTAGTATATGCTCTCCGGGAGCTGGGGTTTTGGTATGACCGGTTACAGATGGAGCAGTACATCAACAGCTATCTGGACGCGTCCTGGGGCCCTGTCACTGATTGCTTGACCATTTCTCTCAAGCAACGCTGGAGCTCGCTGTTCCGGAAGGCTTCGGCGCTGGACAACTTCAAGGTGTTGTTCCAAATGACCTACAACACACAGAAATTCTGGAAGATCAACAACACAAACCTGCGACAAAGGCTGCGCAATTCAGTCTCCAACACGGTAGTCTCTGCTTACAGAGCTTACCTTTTTTAAGATAATGGAACAAAGGTTCCCGCCTCTGCAAACCTATGCCATAGACAAAACGTCAGTCAGGTACACACCCCACGAATTGGAATTTTTATTTCAAGAATTGTTCGAAGGATGAGTTCGTTAGAGTTTATAATAGGATGAATCAAAGGAACTGTTGGAGATAATAAGTTCTCGCTGAGCTCCAATAACTTGCTTTTCACATGTTCTGAATGTATCGACCACTACTATCTTCACATGTTTTCATGACTAAGCTATTCTGTAATTTAATCTATAAATGCTATCATCAGGTTCTGAGTTTTGATGTTTTGAGCAAGTAAGCAGCACTATAATTAGAATTCCTCCCAGCTGAGCTGAGGCATGCATGCTGCTTAATGTTTGTTGCTTAATTCAAACAGCGTGGAACTAACAAAAGGAATGGATAGATTCCTTTACTTCATCAATCCTGTGTTTTACTCTTCTTTTTTTCTATATAAATACTGTAAAGCACTGCCCACCAGTTTCTTTTTTATATAAAAAGACCGTGCCGTGAAAAGTCAATCTCCACCCCTTAAATTCACGAGTGCGAGTGTTACACATACAAGGGTGCATAATAAGCTACATCATATCTGATCTCCACACCTTAAATTCACGAGTGGGAGTGTTACACATCCAAGGATACATAATAAGCTACATCACATCTGAAGGCTAAAACCAATCAGATCAGCCCACGACAAATAACCTTCTCCGCGTGACCCCCAACCCATCGGCACATTTTGATCGGAAAAAAAACACCAACTGTCACCAGTTTGCATCGCCGCTGGTGTCTCCTTCCTCCACACGTCGCCACCAATCTCCTATCCGCCCCCATCGAAGGCCGCGCCGGCCACCGGGCGCTGCACTCAATCGAGGCTCGTGAGCCAACTGCTGCCCGTCGAAGGTTGCGTTGCCGTCGGTCTCTCCTTCTTCCGCGCGGCATTGCCGATCTCCCATCCCCCCATCGAGGATTTCTTGTTTCTCTCTTCTAGAAACGAGAAATTGCTAAAGCCAGTCAAATATATCATCTTATGTAACTACTTCAAAGTTTAAATAATAAGAACTGAATGCAGAGAATGCCGACTCAAAAAGGTTACAGTCCAATTAAACTTTAGGTACTCAGAACAACCGTGGAAACTTCTATGAAGATGATAGATGACAATAAATTATTACAAGAGAAGTACTATACAACTAAGTTTGCAACAAAACGTGTTATTAAACTTTTAACCAAGGAATAGCGGGAAGCAGCGTCGGATGCGTGTATTACGCTTAGCGCCTCTTCTTTCGTCCATCAGTTCCACCTACCGTTACTCGGTCCTCTCGGTTGAATTGGCTCCGGACTAGCACACAACCTGAGGCCCCGTTGATAGATAAGCTTGTGTGAGGGTTACAAACAATAGGGGTGACCACAACCATTTTGTTTCTTACTATCCTTTGGTTGTTGGTCCATTTTGTTTCTTAGTATCCTTTGGCATATGGTCCATTTAGTTTCTTAGTATCCTTTGCTTTTGGTTGGTTGTTACACTAGCCACTTTGTTTCTTACTATCCTTTGCTTTTGTTGGTTGTTACAACTCATATCTTTGCCTATATAAAGGGACCAATGCAGCAGCCATCAAGCACTGCAAATTCATTCACAACATCAAGTTTTCAGCTTGTGTTCTAGTTCTTAGTTCCAACAATTGGTACCAGAGCAAGGTGTGAGTTTTGGTGAGGATGTCTACCTCGTCCACTCGCCGGAGAGCCGCTGTCGCTGCTGCTGCCACCGATGCTGAGGCTCGTGAGGCGCGCATCGCTGCGGCCGAGCGAACGGCACAGCACGCGGCTGAAGCTGCGCGTGCCGCGGTTGCTGCAGCCGAGGCTGCCGCCGCTGCCGCTGCTGCCCTGCGCCGGGAGGAGGACGATGAGGAGGTGCTGGACGCGCCGCGGGACCTTCACAGGAACCGTCGGGCGTCTCCGTCCCTGTTCGCCGCCGCGGCCGACGTGTTCGTCGCGGCGACTCACCGGTCGTCCAGCGCGTCATCAAGGAGTCCGGCGGGAGCACGCCATGGCCCATGCTCACCAAGACGAACTACAACGACCGGAGCTTATTGATGAAAGTGAAATTGCAGGCACGTCGGCTGTGGGACGCCGTCGCCTACGGGGATGTCGAGTTCCACGAGGATCGGCCGGCGCTCGACGCACTCCTAGCCTCTCGTCCCACCGGAGATGGTCTCCTCTCTCGCGGACAAGCCCTCCGCCAAGGATGCCCGGGACTCCATCGCCGCGTCGCGCATCGGCGTCGACCACGCGCGGAGGGCCACTCTGCAAAGGCTACGTCGGGAGTGGGACCGCCTCGGCTTCAAGCCCGGGGAGGACATCGACGACTTCGCGCTCCGCCTCAACGGCCTGGTGCAGCAGCTAGCAAGGCACGGCGATGGCGACATCAACGAGCGGAAGGCGGTCGAGAAGCTTCTTCGCGTCGTCCCCTCTAGGTACACACAAATCGCTTTGTCGATAGAGACCCTCTTGGATCTCTCGACCCTGTCGATTGAGGATGCGGCGGGCCGGCTCAAGGCCGTCGACGGTCGGGACGAGGTGCCCTCCGCCGACCCCGTCTCCATTGGCGGCAAGCTGCTCTACACCGAGGAGCGGTGGCTCGCGCGCCGAAGGAAAGCCGGCGTCTTGACGGTGGAACTCCGGTCAAGGACCGACGCCAACGACCCCGCAGGAAGGACAAGTCCGGCGGTGGTGGTTCCGCTAGACAGGCTGGCGGTGGTGATGGCGGCGGTGGTACCGGTCGCGGCGGAGAACGCAAGGCGACCCGTGATGACCGGTGCCTCAATTGCGGCCGCCGCGGGCACCGGGCCAAGGACTGCAGGCAGCCCAAGCGCGGTGCCGCTCATCCGGCCCAAGCGGATGATGATCATGAACCATCATCGTTTCGGCCCACGTGAGCCCGGAGTTTCAGCCCACGCGGGAGGGTTTTGATGCAACCCTAGCCTCCCCGCCTCTAGCTCCACGTCGCCACCCGCTCCATCCGGCTCCGCGCTGCTCCACCTCGACGAGCCGCATGCACGCGTCTACCTCGGCACCGACTCGGGTGGTGACAAGCTTGAAGGATGGTACCTCGACAGCGGCGCCACCCACCACATGACCGGCCGCCTCGAGCACTTCTCCGACCTAGACCGCAGCATTCGAGGCTCCGTCAAGTTCGGCGATGAGTCCGCGGTCGAGATCTGCGGCGTGGGCTCCGTTCTGTTCGAGGCCAAAACCGGTGAGCACAAGGTGCTCCATGGAGTCTACTACATCCCGGCCCTGCGGAACTCCATCATCGGCCTCGGCCAGCTCGACAAAGGTGGCGCGAAGGTGGTGATCGACCAAGGGGTGCTCCGGATATGGGACTCGCGGAGCCGTCTCCTCGTCAAGGTCAACCGGGGCAGCGGCATGCTCTACATCCTCCGCATGAGGGTCACCCGACCGGTCCGCCTCGCCGCTCGACGCAATGATGATGCCCGGCGCCGGCATGAGCGGTACGGCCACCTCCACTTCGACGCACTAGGCAAGCTCGGGCGTGAGGAAATGGTACGAGGGATGCCGCGAATCGACCACGTCGAGCAGCTCTGCGACACCTGCGTGATGACCAAGCTCAAGCGGCGTCCTTTTCCCCGTGAGGCCAAATACCGCGCGGAAAAACCATTAGAGCTCGTTCACGGTGATCTCTGCGGCCCCATCACGCCGGCAACACCTGGAGGACGGCGCTTCTTCCTGCTGCTTGTGGATGATGCCTCACGGTACATGTGGGTCGTCCTTCTCCCGACGAAGGCGGCTGCCGCGGACGCTATCAAGCATGTACGAGCAACAACGAGAGAAGGAGTGCGGCCACAAGCTCCGAGTATTGCGCACCGACAATGGCGGTGAGTTCACCGTGACCGAGTTTGTTGCTTATTGCATGGAAGAAGGGATCCAGCGGCACTACTCCGCGCCGTACTCGCCGCAGCAGAACGGCGTCGTCGAGCGCCGCAACCAAACCGTGGTCGCCACCGCCCGTGCCCTGCTCAAGCAACGCGGCATGCCGGCGAGTTACGGGGTGAGGCCGTGATGACCGCGGTACATTTGTTGAACCGGTCACCGACCAA
Source organism: Chloris gayana (assembly GCA_031894775.1). Taxonomy (NCBI): domain Eukaryota; kingdom Viridiplantae; phylum Streptophyta; class Magnoliopsida; order Poales; family Poaceae; genus Chloris; species Chloris gayana. The sequence continues at coordinate 344,604 of JAUNZO010004331.1, forward strand.
GGGCCTAGAGGGCAAAACCCCATACGAGGCTCGGCATGGGCGTACGCCAGCGGTCGGACACCTGCGAACGTTCGGCTGCTCGGCGTACGTGAAGGAGCTCAACCGCGTCGGCAAGCCGGAGGACCGGAGCACGCCCGGCGTCTTCATCGGCTACGTCGAGGGTGCCAAGGCCTACCGCATCCTTGACCCGGTGACCCGACGCGTGCGCACATCGCGCGACGTCGTGTTCGATGAAGGGCGTGGCTGGGACCGGACCAACGACACCGGCCGCGGCTCGACGACGACAACAAGCGACTTCACCGTCGAGTACTTGCAGCTTGCAGGAGCCGGGGAGCTGGCGGACACTCATCGTCATCAAGCTCGCATGCGCCGTTGACACCGACCATGAGCCGGGCACCGCTCAGGCTCAACATTGTGCTCTACCACGCCACCGGCCACACCGACAGCTGATCCAGTGCACTGGTGGCATGCACGCTCCCGTCCTAGCGACGCCATTGGAGAATGATGAGGACCGCATCGACGTTGCGCACAATGACACTCCTCTCGCGCTACCGCACCATGAGCGACATCCTCGACGAGCAGCGGCACCCGGGTTCGTGCAGCGGAACATCGACGCCGAGCTACACCGACGCACACCGGCGAGCCTTGCTCGTTCGCGGAAGCTAAAGGTGATGCGGCACTGGCGCGCGGCAATGCAACAGGAGATGGACTCCATCGAGCGGAACCGCACGTGGGAACTTGTCGACCTGCCGGTCGGCCATCGCCCAATCACTCGAAATGGGTGTTCAAGCTCAAGAAGAATGAGGCAGGGGAGGTGGTCAAGCACAAGGCACGGCTTGTCGCACGCGGTTTCGTCCGAGCAAGAAGGGATCGACTACGACGACGCGTTCGCGCCCGTGGCCCGCATCGAGTCTATCCGCATCCTCCTCGCCCTTGCTGCCCGGGAGGGGTGGCGCGTCCACCACATGGACGTCAAGTCGGCGTTCCTCAACGGCGACCTGAAGGAGGAGGTGTACGTGCGACGGCCACCCGGATTTGTCATTGCCGGCCAAGAGAACAAGGTTCCGCGGCTACGCAAGGCACTCTACGGTCTGCGACAAGCCCCGCGCGCATGGAACGCTAAGCTGGACAGCACCCTCAAGGAGATGGGCTTCCAGCAGAGCACACACGAGGCAGCGGTATACCGGCGTGGCCATGGCTGCTCCGTTCTGCTGGTGGGCGTCTACGTCGATGACCTCGTCATCACCGGCACCAAGGAAGAAGAAGTGAAGGCATTCAAGGCACAAATGAGGGCCACCTTCCGGATGAGTGACCTTGGCCTTCTTACCTTCTACCTTGGCATCGAGGTTTCGCAGGACAACGTCGGCATCTCACTTCGCCAAGCTCGCTACGCCAAGCACATTGTCGAATTGGGCGGCCTGTCCGGATGCAATCCAGCCCACACTCCAATGGAGGAGCGGCTCAAGCTGAGTCGTTATAGTGAGGCAGAGGAAGTGGACCCGACACAATATCGGCGCATCGTCGGCAGCTTGCGCTACTTGGTTCACACCCGGCCGGACTTGGCGTTCGCCGTCGGGTACGTGAGCCGGTTCATGGAACGGCCAACAAGCGAGCACCAGCAAGCCGTGAAGCGTATCCTGCGCTACATCGCGGGCACTTACGACTACGGTCTACAGTACTCGAAGAACCCCGGTGTTGCACACTTCATCGGATACTGCGACGGTGACCTCGCCGGTGACATCGACACGAGCAAGAGCACGAGCGGCACGCTGTTCTTCCTCGGAAATTGTCCTGTCAGCTGGCAATCACTCAAGCAACGAGTGGTGGCGCTCTCAAGCTGTGAAGCGAGTACATCGCCGCCACCTCGGCCGCCACGCAAGCACTCGGCTAGCTCGGCTTTTGGGCGAATTACTCGGCAAGAGGCCCGAAGCGGTCGAGCTTAGGGTAGATAGCAAATCTGCCCTCGCACCGGCCAAGAACCCTGTCTTCCATGAGAGAAGCAAGCATATCCGCATCAAGTACCACTTCATCGGGAGCTGCTTGGAAGAGGGGAGCGTCAAGGCCAGCTACATCAATACCGTGAACCAGCTTGCTGACATCCTCACCAAGTCCCTCGGGCGAGTGAAATTTCTTGAACCGAGAACTCGCATCGGTCCGGTTCACCACAAGTCGGAGACAACACACAAGGCTTAGGGGAGATTGATAGATAAGCTTGTGTGAGGGTTACAAACAATAGGGGTGACCACAACCATTTTGTTTCTTACTATCCTTTGGTTGTTGGTCCATTTTGTTTCTTAGTATCCTTTGGCATATGGTCCATTTAGTTTCTTAGTATCCTTTGCTTTTGGTTGGTTGTTACACTAGCCACTTTGTTTCTTACTATCCTTTGCTTTTGTTGGTTGTTACAACTCATATCTTTGCCTATATAAAGGGACCAATGCAGCAGCCATCAAGCACTGCAAATTCATTCACAACATCAAGTTTTCAGCTTGTGTTTTAGTTCTTAGTTCCAACACCCGTCACCTGCTAACAATCCAGGATGCAGCCATGTCTCGCGGAGGAGCTGAGAGCTCTGCGGTTGGACAACAAGGCAACTTATTACTTCTCCCGATGGGGAGTCGGCAGCTACAACAGCTCAATTCAGAAGGTCGTCGCCGGTTCCGTTGCCGCCACAAGCGCGTCCCTTGTCTTTCCATCAAGCGGATCGTGTTCTTCTTCATCCACTGGCTCAGCGGTGGCCACTCCGGGCTCCGGAACTGAGAGTTACAAGCTGCTAGTGCTAAGCATGGAGGCGTTCCGGGAACTCAGCGAGATCGCAAGCCACATGGTCAGGGATGGGTACACCGGAGCGCTGATAACGGAGTTCTCCCGGAACCAGTGCGGCATAGCGGCTCTGCAAACCTGGTTTTCGGAACTTGGTGTTGACTGGGTTCTTGGAGTTCACGAGAGTTCACTCCATGGGGAGCCATGGAGCGCCGTTGAAGATAAGATAAGGCAGTGGATTGTCGCCTTCACCGTCATGGTCGAAGCCCTCCGGCTTGCAATTGCAAGGCCCGTACCGAGCGGCCACCGTAGTTGCAGTGGTGGCGTTCATCAGCTTTCGATGGATAAGAATGGAGTTTCCAAGTTGGAGCTCAGCTTGTCGACTTCACCTACTGTAAGTCCTGGCTCATCAGATATCGACACTGAAATTTCAGAGAACAACCCGGTAAGAAACAACATGAGCCAGGATAGAGGCATAACAGCGTATTCTATCGTTGCTGCCACAGGGCGATTCCCCGGTTTCGGTCAGGATGGAACAGAGCCTCAAAACCAATTACTAATCTTCGCCGAAGCTAGCTTGATGAAGATGTTGCGCTTCCCTGATGTCGTTGCTGCCCTCAAGAGATCGTCGGAGAAGATCCTCTGCATGATCGACATGCACTCCGTGGTCTCGGACGCCTCCCCGGGCCTCCTGGCGCTGCTCTCCGGAGAGTCCAAGGAACTGGTTTCTGATAAAATTGAGAGCGTGCTATACACCATGAGCGAAGCGGTGTATCAGATACTGCAGAATCTGACGAGGCTGGTGCGAGCAGAGGATTCCTGGAGGACGGTGCCGGGGAATAATGACGACGTCCACCCGGTTAGTCGGTACGTGCTAAATTACGTAAATGTGATACTGGAGAACTGCAATGTACTCGATTCGATGCTGCTGCGGAGGCGAACCACAGGACCTACTGTTTTCTCTACAAAATCCAGTTTACACTCCAACCATTTCGTCGTTGAGCTGATCATTTTGCTGGATTCTATGGTTCTTGAGAAGTCGAAAGTGCACGACGCAGCGGGGCCTGGGCGCAAGTATATATTCTTACTCAACAACGCCTACTTCATTGAGACTGCGCTCCGTCTCCCGGAATTCTTGGGCTGGTTTGTCTCTCGCAAATCACAGATCGAGCAGTACATCAACGACTACCTGGACTCGTCCTGGAGCAGTGTCACTGATTGCTTGGCAGGAGTTCCTATTGCTACCAAGCTGCGCAGGAACTGGGTGTTCCGGAAAGCTTCCACGCTGGAGGACTTCAACGAGGCGTTCCAAATGACCTACGGCACACAGAAATTTTGGAAGATCAACAGCCCAGAACTGCGAAGCAGGCTGCGCAAGTCAGCCTCCAACAAGGTAGTCTTTGCTTACAGAGCTTACCTGGAAAATCATGGCATAGACGAAACGTCAGCCAGGTACACCCTCCAGGATCTGAAAGATTTATTTGAAGATTTATTCGAAGGATGAGTCCACTAGAGTTTATAATATGATGAATTAAAGGATATATTGGGAGATAATTTCCTACTAAGTAGGGATGCAAGTGGTCTTGTCCGTGAACCTATATCTGTACCAAATTTTGTGGGTAACCCACAAAATTTCTACTACATGTATTCGCAGGTGGACCCACTTGCATCTATACCGCTTAGCCCCAATAAATTGTTTTAAGGGGTGCTTTTGGTCATCTCTTAGAGATCATATGAATACATCTGCAGCGGAATATTTGCATCCAAAACCATGAGAGCGATATTTTTCTTTTTCTTTTCCTCCAGCCTCAGTAAATGTTATAAATGTGTGAATGTATCTGCTACTACTATCTTCACATGTTTTCATGAGTAGGGTATTCTGTAATTTAATCTATAAATGCTATCATTAGGTTCTCAGTTTTGATATTCTGAACAAGTAAGCAACACTACATTTACAATTCATGCCAGCTGAGGTATGCTGCTTAATGTTTGTTGTTTATTCATAAACAATTTCAGCCAAAAGGCAATGTCACAAAACCAAAAACTCTAAATTTCAGTCAAGGATGAAAATTGGACAGCTTTAAAAGTTGAGAGTTGAAAACTAAACCGTGTGCAATATGGACACGCTGTCGCTTCAAGTTACTCTATAGAGATAAATCATTCACTAGCTCTTTATCCAATGAGCAATATATTCTGTGCTTTAAAAGGTAATTGCACAACTAGTTTATGTGTTCTGCCACAATTATAAACAACACATCGTTGATGGTTGTTCATACTAGCTAAGGGTGCCATTAAAGAGATTACATGGTCCTGCAAAAGTGAGACTCAACTGAAGCAAAGACAATGCACGCTACTTCACGTATCCTGAGCAATGCAAATAGGCCAGCTTCATTTGTTCTCAATTTCCATGAGCAGCCAGTCCTTCCTCATGCTCATTGGGAGTGCTATAAGACATCTGAACTGGCGATCATCACGGGTGAGCATACTATATGCTCTCAGCAGATCAGCACGGGCCAATTTGGGAATCACTTTGAGAGCCTCAAAGATTTCTTCTGGGGAAGCTTCCTTTGGCACTTGCTGAACTTCAGCTGACTTCAGAGATGCTTGAACCGATTTGTTCATTTCTTCAAGCATGTGGAGAATGGCATCTTCCTTATCAGTGCCTACAAACCAGGTGGACAAACTATCAAGTACATTTATCGGAATGCACACTGCAACAGATTAAACAGTACAATTTGCTTATTTAAATATTGAGATTTTGATCACAGTTCCAGGGCTGATCTTAAAGCTAAAATGGAGCTAAACACACCAAGCCACGATTGCTTATCATGGTTTGATGCTTTTTCTTGGTAGCAACTGACAATGCAGTTCCCTTGCTGCCTAGATGAAGTTGATTTTAAAGCTAAAGATAACTTGCTGCCATTGCTTCCTAAATTGGTTAGTGAGCATTTTACAAAAAAAAAAAATCAGGTAATGAGTTGAATGCTTGCCGTCTATTTCGTTAAAAACATATGTGATATTGATAATGGTACAAGGCGGGACTTTTTAATTAGGAGAAATTTGCTTGGCTGAAACCATACCAGAATTGCGTGGCCTCTTGGCCGCGGAGCCACTTTCCCCTTCGCAAGCACCATCATCCTGCAAACAAAAGGGAAGAACAAACCAGATTCAGAACACCCCGTGCTGCTATTGGAGGAATGCAAGTCCGGCAAAGAGAACACGCAGTGATCTAATCTTGCAGGGCAGCAACGCACCGCCCCCAACTAGTTCCCCACAAGCACAAACGAGTGGCCAGTTTCAGCCAAATACAGCTCAGCAGCAGCGAGGAGGCCGAAAGCGTGGCAACAGGAGCGAACCTTCGCGACCGGATCGGTCACCGGCCCGTGCACGGAAGCCCCGGATTCCGCGCGTGGGCGGCTGTGTCGGGGATCGAACCTTAGGGAGGTGACCGTTCGTTGGGGCCGCCGAAGTCGTAGGATTCGACGGCCGACGGGGGTGAGTCTCTGTTTAGGAACACCTCCTCCCAGTCGATGTGGATGGGCATCCTCGTCGCCGGCGACTGGCGACCGGAGTTAGGGGGAGAGAGAGGGATTGCGGTGTTGTTTTGTGGGAGAGCGAACTTTTTTCTGTTTTGGCCCTTGTATTTCTAATATTTTAAAAATGACCCCCTCTTAACTAAATTTTCAATGTCTGGTCCATTTAGTCACGCCAACCAATATGACGTGACACATGAATAAGATCACGCCGAACGCTATGGCGTGGTCAAACGACACGTAGAAAAATAGACTTGACACGTAAAGGTTAACTTATGGTCAGATTTGGTCACATCAAAGTCTTGGCGTGACCATATTCATGTGTCACGCCATATTGAGTGACGTGACCAAAAGAGGTCAGATCCTGAGAATTTAATTTGTGAGAAGTCAGTTTTAAAATTTTAGAAAAATAAAGGCCAAAATAAGAAAAAAGTTCGAGGGAAACCAAGCAGTTCGGCGGGAAAATCGGGGAGGTTGCCGGAAACGAGCTTACACAGGAAGAGAGCATTTGTACAGTAATGGGCATTATGGGCCGGTTCTCATTCATGAGCTCAGTCCATCAGGCCCAGATATATTAGTAGGCGAAGTAACTTGGCTAGGCCCGTAAACGAAATGGTCAATGTCGAAATTTTTGTTTAAAAATTGAAGCATTATGTGATAATTTTCTCACTGGAAAGAAAATACAGGAAAAATAATTGGAGTAATCTGTGAAAAAAAATGATACACACACGACTCCTTTGTACGGCTGCTGTGTCCATCCGTGATTAGTATGCATTGGTGATTAACGATTTCACTCACGTCGGATTTGCTGTCTTGAATTCACATGTGCTGAATCGGGTCGGAAGATGCAGGCGTGTATAGCATCATTCGTCTGTGAAATATGCTAGAAACAAACCAAGTGGTGAACTGAATGGAATGAGCGGACGGAACAATTCTATGGCGACATTGCCACATATTGCTATATTAGACTAAATCTGTTTCGGCTAAAAAAGAGAGACTAAACCTATTTACTGCTGCTCGATCATCGTTCAGAGACTAAATCTATTTCGGCTAAAAAAAGAGAGACTAAACCTATTTACTGTTGCTCGATCATCGTTCAAATTGCGTGGATCCTAAGAGGTTGTCGCGTCCTTGTTCCAGAAGTGTTGGATTTTCTTTGAACACTAAATGCTACTCCCTCAGTCTAGAAATATAAGGATTAGTTGACTTTCAATTATCATGTTTAACTATGTCTTATTCAAAATATTTTCAAAAATATAAAAATTAATCATTAATACTTAAAGTATATTCAATAATAAACAAATTGTAATAAAAAATATAATGTTTTTACAAAAAAAAGTTTAATAAGACGAGTGGTCAAATGTGATATCGAGAAAGTCAACAAATGCTTATATTTCTAGACGGAGATAGTATATTCGTTTGCTACAGCCATCAACATCTGCTGCCGCACATTAACAAAGGGGAGAACAAAAAAGAAGATTGCACATATAAAATTTACAAAGAAAATTAAAGCCTCATAATAAGCTTTCCTGTGTAGTTCCAAGGTAATTTCCATTCAAAAAACTTATATAATTTCAGATAAAAGGCAACTTTAAAAAAACACATTACAAATTTAAGCGAAGGTTGAAAAGTGGACGGCTTTAAAAAACGAGAGTTGAAAACTAGACTGGGGTCATTTTTAAAATTTAACTAATGTGGACAGTTTTACTTCAAGTTACGCAATTTGTGCGAATAAACAGACGATGCAGCAGCCACTAGCTCTACATGTCCAGTAAACAGACGATTCATGAAAGAGGAAAATGCACACCTAGCATGCGTTTTGCTGCCTCAAAATGTAAGCAACGCTCATAGCTGACAGTTCATACTAGCTGAGGATAACACTACAGATATTCCATGGTCTTGCACAAGTGAGGTCTAGATTCTAGGATCTTTCTATTAATAATTGATTTTTTAATTTATTAATATAAATAACCGACCGATTTGAAAAATTTATAAAACTAATCGCCCGACCATCAGGCAATAGGAGGTATCGCACGAGTTGGTGGGAGACAGGATGGTTGGGACGTTTTTTTATTTTCGACTTTTTCAGCATACGGTTATGCATTCTAAAGTGTCAGTTAAATATACTTTTACACATCGAAAACTTGTGCTGATTTTCTTGTTGGTAAAATAAAATTAATAAAATCAATAAGAAGTTAAAATAACTTTAATAAAAACACACTTAGGTCTCAAAACAAAATTAAAATTCCAATTTGGATGGAATAAAAGAGTAACTTTTTTTTTATCTAGAGGAATTCAACATCCTATCGGGATATGCCTACTTTACATCCTAATGGGATAAACCTATCCATAATAAAGGGAGTATAGTCACATGAGTGTTCTACCTAAGAGTGGGTAGAACATTATGAGCAACAGTGAACCGCTGGACATGCTACCTGATACAGAATGGAGCAGGCCGCTGTGACAACTAACAACTGACATCGACAGTGGCGAAATCAAGTTCCCGACGATCCCTGAGAGACCCATTCCGTCTCGCCCTGAAGGCGAAGAGATCTGAGGTCGTTGTACGGCCCCAGGCACGTCCAACTGTCGAAAGAGGAGCCGTAGCCCACGGCGACCACAAACCTGTCGAGCTCGATCGCACGGCCGATCAAACGACGCGCACGGAACACCTTGATCTCTCCTGTTACGTCACCACTAATCCGGCCGGTTATGGACAAATCTATGCCACCGGCACTTTTGCCGGTGCCGCATGGCCTCAGGTCCGATATACATGCAGACTTGCACCGTGATCTCCACCGCGTTCTGGATTCCACCGCCGCGTCGGTGGTCACCGGTGATCTCCACCGCGTTGCTGGTGACGGATGACGGTAGGTTGCAGAGCTTGAGTGAGAAGATCTGCAACATGTGGCAGCCTAATTGTTGCATCTGGCAGCAGCAGACATTAGATCAATGGTCCTAAACTCCTAATCTGGTGCTGCTATCCTCAACTCCTGATCCCTGCCTTTTTCTGCCGATGAAAATCCTGGGATTCAGTTCGACTCGGAGTCTTACCCAAACAGAGCTTTACTGGGCCATCAGGTAGGCGTAGGGAGCACCTGGGGGCCATCTCTCTAATCGGTCCGATATAGCCGTGGCCGCATCATCGGCTCCAACACCGGCGGCCTACTCCGACGACGAGCTCACCTCCCCTCACTTTAACTTGAACCTCGGTTCCGGTTTGCATCGGCCTGTAACTCTGTCTAGTCTATGGACGATACTGAAGAAGACAATGTGGTGAAAGTGCCCGGTTCAGAGTCTTCCTTGTTGGTGTTACGCGATCGCAGTCTCGTCCACGCCGACGGCGACCGTTGGAACAGATAAGGCCACCAGATCCTCCCTACCAATTCAAGACACTCGCACCGACGACAGTCTCTACCTTGTCCTCGTCTCTCCCGAGATATCCTCCAGCGACCACTTGCCACCAACGCCCAACCTGCTGGCGGACACCGACGACTTTGGCCAAGTGTGCAACGACCTCAACCAATGCCGCCACGATCTCAACCATGCAGACAGGTCACCTTATCTCAGATGACAGATATGTACAAGCTACCGGAATAATCTTGAGTTCACGAACCAATCAGTCAGGCAAATTAAAGAGTGTAATCGGTCCTTAGATCTGCGACGGTTGTATGTGGTAGAGACATCAAGGCCAACATATCTGACAATGAATCAACATGTGCAGAGGATAAACAGAACTACTCTTTTACTATTCCATTCATCTGTAAATACGACATGTGTATTACAACAAACGACCAGGGTCAAGTGAACACAGCAGGCCAAGCTGTTGCATCTATCACTGGCAAGAACACAAGCTAATTTATCTGCACATTCAAGGCTCACACCACCACATTTCTGTAAAAAAGACTGTCACCATCAACCATAACAAAGACCAGCTGCAATCAGCACACCACAAGGAGCCCTACTTTATACGGTGAACAACACTGCAAGCTCTGGCTTCTCCACAAGCGTGATCTGGAGCCTCCGATTGTGTAGTATATGCAGAGACGAGGAGGGGAGGCTGGGAGGAGGAATCTACGGACCACGGGCTCTGAAGAAGCACAGGCACCCGCTCGCCTGACCTTCTGGTATCATGCCGCCACCCTTGCTTGTGTCCAGGGCCTCCAAGAGACGCACCACCTCGTCCATGTCGGGCCGCTTATCCGGGTTTGCATCCCAGCATTTCCGCATGATGTTCGCCAACGCGTTTGGGCAGCAGCGAGGGATGTCAGGTCGCAGATTCTGAGCAAACAGACATCGGAGAATTGTCAATATTGCCGTACAGGAATCGATGTCTTAACAACAAAGAGCTAGCTGCTGAAAACAAACCTGATGAACAACAGCTGATGAGACATCAGCAAAACTGAGGTCTGGGTATGGCATGTCACAGCAGTATATTTCCCATAGGCATATGCCAAAACTGTAGACATCACACTTCCTATTGTATGGCTTGCCTTCAAGGACCTGAAGCCACCAAGATAAAAGGAACAAAGAATTACTAAAACAGAAATCATCTTCTAGAAACTCAAACAGAGAACACATATTAGCCCAACAGAACAAGTAAATATCGTATGTTTCTTCATATAAATCTTAAATAGCAATAATAGAAGCAATATACCTCTGGGGCCATGTAACCAAGTGTGCCTGTTGCACCTGTCATATCTTTTGGATTCTGAGCCTCAACACGAGCAACACCAAAATCAGCAATCTTAAGGTTACGTTGTGTATCGAGTAGCATATTTTCAGTTTTGACATCCCGATGCACGATCTTCTTCGAGTGCAGATAGCTCAGTCTAGAAAAGAACAAAAATAAATAGTTATTATATGGTTCAGACATATAATAAAAAATTGCATGATAGCGATTTTATCCAAATTCTATTTTCCAAAAAAGGATTTTGGATAACTTACCCTCTGGCCAGATCCAATGCTATCTGAACCACAACTTTGTATGCAAGCTTCCTTCGCCTGTTCTTTATTAGATATTGTTTCAGGTTTCCACCAGCGAGATACTCCACCACAACACAACATGCCCTTGGCGGCAACTCAGTGCGTGCACCACTGTTGGAACTATTGGTTGGAATCTTAAGGTCGGCAGTACCCATTGATGCACCAATGAACTACAATAATGAAAATTAAATAAATAAAATATTATTATAGATGGGTCACAAGAACAAAACCACTATAGAGGACAATACCAAGAGTCCAAGACATGTCTGTCCAGAATAAGAATTACCAAAGAGGATATGTATATGTATCATAATGCTATAAAAAATAAGTAGAAATGGTCACCTTTGTAACATTAGGATGGCTGAGCTCATGCCACACAGCCACCTCTTGCTTAAACGATGCACGTAGAGCAGCAGTTTCAGTTTCAGTTGCAAAGCCATCTTCACCCCAATCCAACAGTTTTACTGCAGACATATATCATGAGAAAAACAGAATTAGAAAAGACACATGATACGCTCAAGGACGTGCAATGCATGTGTTGTTGGTCAAATTTTGGTCAAGTATCAAGGCAATGCTAGAAAGTAAACAGTTGATTTTCACGATCTAGAGAATTTCAGCCATTTGACATCATGCTATTCGGGACTACCTATTTATCTGCACAGCTTATAAGATCTACGGGAATTAAATATGTCTGTTGCAACTACTGAATGTAGGAACATGACATAATCCCTGGCATCCTTAGTAATATCAAGACACCGCTTATGCAGTTGAACCCAAAATAGACACCTAGATGTAGCTATTAGTCTGTTAGTATTTTGGTTTTAAGATTGCATGATCAGGATCCTGGACTCACTGAAGAACCTGAATCCACCAAGATGCAAGATTTCAGACATATCTTAATGTTAAATGAAAATTATGGACCACTCATATCACTTGTGCTACAATCCATGTATGCCATTTGTAGACATGGGAGCTCCAATTTCCATGAACAAGCACTGTTTCATAATTCAAACGGAAACTGAAACAGGGCAGAGACAACTATGTGCCAGAACATTTCTCTTGTCTCCAATGACAGAGAGAAACAAGGGCAACATAAATTTATTTATTTATTATATGTGTTCTTTGAATCAAGAATTGCATCATGCGGCCGGTCATGAATGCATGCCTCATTTATCCAGCTAATAATACATGCATTAATTTTCACACTACCCTGCCCGACATGAAAATCATTGGAGTACCTACTGGAAAGTGGAAGCAAGAAATGCAGAGGACAGAGACAGGGCACAACAGAGAGGAACAAAGGAGAAATCCATTTAGAATACCTGCAACATCCTGCCCATCATACGTGCCGCGATACACCGTGCCGTAGGTGCCCCGCGCGATGACATGCCGAATGTCGAGCTTGGCGAGGTCGATCTCCCAGTCCTCCCTGGGCCCCTGCTGCGACTTGCCCTTGTGCTTCTCCCAGGTCTTGGCCAGCTGCTTCTCCAGCTGGATGTCCAGGCTCTCGAGGTCGATCTTGTCGGCCCGCACGTAGGAATCTTTCTTCGCCGCCGACGACGAGCCACCGGCGCTCGACGCCATCGCGCCTCGACTCTCAAGAACTCAACTTTCCGCTTCCGCCTTTACAGAAGGCTTCAACCTTTGCGGTGTTCGCGGCCTTCCTCGCCGCCTGGGCCGGAGAGGAATGGAAGCCAAGGTCGCCAATTCTTCCTGCACAAAAGGAATGAAAACCATTAAATTCCGCCGAATTCAAGGAACTGAACGGACAATTCTAGAACATAAATCTGCAGCCCGCACAGAGCGAGCGAATAGCAACAAAATGGACGGACCGGAGCGAAAGAAAAGATTCGAATTTGGCCGCACGCGTCGCGGCAAAGAAAGCCGATACTAGCAGCAGCAAAGGCCTAGCTCGTGGAGCAAGCGGAATCAGGTCACGCAGGCAGTGGGCGCCCTTACCAGCGAAAGGGAGAATTTTCTTCAGGTCTCGGTGGATCTGCCGGCCGCAGCTCCGGCGACGGCGGCGATGACTGGAGGACGGTGGGTGAGGAGGAATCAGAGCTGACCGTTGGCGCCGGTGGAGGGGCGCTTGCGTCGCTCCTCGGAGCTGATAGGCGAAGAGAGTTGGTTCGGCGGCGGGATGAGGAGGAGGTTGCGACGGCTGCTGAGCCGGCGAGCTGAGATTCGGGGCGACAAGGGAGCAGGACGAAACGGGGGAAGGTTTGGTGCGTTGGGGTGTCGATTATGTAGCACGAATGGCAATTCGCGACGAGGGAAGAAAATGTCGCCACCAGAGGACGAGAGTAGAAGTGTTTTATGTGCTTGACCTTTCTGCAGAATTTTATATAAAAAAAGTATGTTTCAAACAGACTCTTTTGAAGAGGAAAGTTGACCGCTTGTTTCAATTATCAGTTTTTTTATTTCAATCAATATGGAGAAATTATCTGCCCGGTCTTGTGCTCGTTGATTAGTCCGACCATTTCTTCATGACCGTTCATAAATGGTACCCCTGGCCCTTTTTAAAAAAAAATATTATGAGGTCAAACAATTTTACCAAGTAGTGTTTATCTTTCATAAATATCTTTTTACACATATTTATTAACCAGTACTAAAACAGAGAGGAAAAGATATTTTTCAGATTAAAACTATATTCTATTGCGGATTCAAGCGCAAATGGTCAATTCAAACAGATCAACATGGAACACCGTAGAACAATAAGGTGACAACGCAGTTGGTCCTCTCATGAACAGTACTCCTCTACCGCCACATCCTATAAATGGTTAAAAGAAAGTGCTTCTTGTGCGTACGCAGCATCCCAATCACCACAGCAAGTCAGCAACACACAATGTTATCTTCCCCGCGGTCTACGTTGACCTGTTGACACAAACAACATTTTGAGTTTTGACACGCATCACATCAAACGGTGTCCGCATTGGCCTGCTGCTGGTGTTTGATTGAGTAATGATTGCAGGCTGATACCAGTTCAAAGTTTTGTTCAGTGACGCGATCATGAGGTTGTTGCATACTAGGACTACCTTACATGCATGTGACTATGATTAGTGGTCTTTACTCTTTAAGGATTTTCGTTGGGGAATATGGGACATATAGGCCCTGTTCGTTTCCTCCCTCTAAAATTTAAGACTCGTCACATCAAAGAGAATCTTACTATTTATGAATATTTCGATCAATTTAATGTCAAAACCCTTTTAGAGATTGATGCTAATTTTCGAGATGAATCTAATGAGCTTAATTAATCTATGTTTTGCTAAAGTGTTGCTACAGATAATCAGTGTTCTAATCACGACTTAATTAACCTCATTAGATTCGTCTCGTGAATTAGTCTAGAGGTCTGTAATTTATTTTATAATTAAATTTTATTTAAGTACTCATAAATATTAAAATTCTTTTCGATGTGACAATTATAAAGTTTAGACTCAGGAAACGAACACACCCATAATGTGGAGCTATACTAGCAAGAGTCTGATTTTCTCTACATAATTTATTTTATTGTATGAGAACTGGCCGTAAAAGGTGTTTATTCATTGGTGGCCAAGAAACGGCAACCGGCAAGCCCAAGGAATTGACTGGCGCATTTGTTACGAAAAGGCACATACGAGCCGTTTTATGACAGAAGAGGCACCTTTCCTTATCGCGGCGGGGTTGACTTGGTCTTACTTCGGCTTTGTGTAACACGATCGAGCGAAAAAGCGTGTTTTTTTTTTGCGAAAAGAGCTTAGAGCCTCTGATCGATCATCTGAATCCACCAATCAGTAGCTAGCGACGGCGTCACCGTCTCGAGTAGTATCCTGCTACACGAGAACGTCCAGCACATCACGCAGGCGGTCTGTCGATTAGCACTTGTGCAAATTCTGAGCGCGAGAATTTTTGCCGGTTTGCGTGGCACGTAGTTTGCCGCGGCGGATTCGCGATGAGGCTCCCAATGGCTTGTGTTTGAAGGCGTGTTCTACGCACCGGTTTGAAGTTAACAAAAGTTTTTTTCTTTACGAAACGCACAGCTTTGAAGCTAGAGATGCGCAGGCAGAGTCCCGTATGCGGCAAGCCGTCCACCTCGCTGCACACGTGCGCCACGGAGCGTGCGATTCTCCAGAGACCACGCATACGCACGAGTGGATTTCTCCGCTCGTGCGGTGCTGTGCGGCGTCGCTTTCCACCTGTTCGATGCCAAGTCGAACTCTGACGCGTACGTCATCGCGGCAGGACCGCCACCAAGAAGAAAGAAAAGTGCTCCTGGTTCCGGCCGGCGAATTCGTGCACGTGCACGACGTCGCGCAAAAG
This sequence comes from Chloris gayana, assembly GCA_031894775.1. Taxonomy (NCBI): domain Eukaryota; kingdom Viridiplantae; phylum Streptophyta; class Magnoliopsida; order Poales; family Poaceae; genus Chloris; species Chloris gayana. The sequence continues at coordinate 360,182 of JAUNZO010004331.1, forward strand.
CAAATCGCTGTCACGGCCAGAGATCTTGTGTTCACGAGGTGTAATTCCCTTTCCCCTTTTGGTGCGTCGCGCCACCAAGCATTCCGATCTTCTCGTCTGAGGGTGTGTTCGTTTCCATGTAAATAATTTTTAGAGGGGTCAAATCAAAATTTTTTTATCATTTTGGAGTACTAAATAAAGTCTAATCTCGAAACTAATTGCAGATCCTCCTATCTAATTCACGAGACGAATCCAACGAGGGTAATTATAATGTTATTAGAAGATGTTTACTGTAAGCATCACTGTAGCAAAACATAGATTAATTAGGATCATTAGATTCGTCTCGCAAATTAGAGGGGGTCGTGACATAGGTTTTGTCATTAAATTAATAAAAATACTACTAAATAGTAAGATTCTCTTTGATGTGATGGGTATAATTTTTAGAGGGCAGGAAACGAACAGGCCCTGAGTTCTCAGTTTCAGGTTCTGCCGTACGGCAGCCGTATGGTTCTTCTCTACTGCAAATATGCGAAACAGCAGGGTGGATGAAATCCATTCTGTTTATTCCGTTATTAACTGTACACTGCGATACATTGTTATACACTTTTACACTGGATCAGAATCGATGCGGGAATGACACAGTTGGAGCTAATGAGCTGCAGATACAGCCGGCAGACGAAGAACCCCTTTTGTATGTGCAATGACGCCGTGCGCGTATATTAACCGATGGTTGATGCAGGTTCTGGTTCCCTTTCTGTGATGTGACCCTGTCTCATTATGCTGCGTCATCCTGCAACAAGGAAACTCGGCGTTCAAGCGAGTGCTGAAGCTAGAACTACAAGCAGCAATTGGAAGTTTGCAACAAGAGTCAGAAAAGTGTTTAAAGGTTCTTATTTTGTAGTTTAAGGGAGGGATATGCCTTCTCTGCATAAAACGTTGTAACCTTCCTCGTGATGTTTGATTCCAGACAACTACCTTGCGGCTACTCCCTACTACCGATACAATACTTGTTCTTTGACCACTGATTATACTAGTGTATGAAACATGTATAATCTCATAAAAGTTGAAAGATTACGAAATTAGTATTTGAGATAAGTCTAGCCACACCATTTATTTTTTAGTGCGTTTCATCAAAAAGGATATCTTGATGGTCAAGTTTGGATGTGCTGACTGCACCCGACACAAAAATGGCACTTGTTTGTGACCGCCATAGGGAGTACCATTGTGGCTGCTGCTTTCTTTAACCACGTAGTATATTAGCACATGATTAAGCACTGTGTTAGTTAATTGCACCCTAGTTGGCTAACATAAAAATGTCATGAATCAGTGAGATAGGTGTTTGCTGCTGCTAATGTTTTCCATAGCTCAGCGAGCATACATGGTCATAGACGTATGTGGTTCCTCATTCTCCACAAGACACAATTCTAAATTTGGTCGCTAACTTTCGCATTTTTCACCTTTATTTTAGCGTACCTACCAAAGATTCAGTGACTTTCAAGAAGTTTAATATATCCTGTTGTTCTAAATCTAACAGTTTCAGAACTTAGGGCCAACTTTATAGTGACAAAAAGGAAAGCAAACCACAAACTTTCCTGGATATCATATAAAATACAACATACCTTGACAGTGAAAAGGACGCTAGAGTCAAAAACCTGTTGCCCGGCTGTTACTTTCAGGCCCTTTATATATCCAGCACGAGGTGCTTTAACAACATGCTGAAAGGAGTAAAATCACAAAGACTTTGGTATTCGATATGTTGTTCAAAACGTAAAAAGTAACTGAAGACTTAACGAAATGATGTGCAATTCTCCTGTGCATTCGGGGGAAAAAGTTACTGAAAAGAATGGTAATCCCTACCTCCATCTTCATTGCTTCCATAACCATGACAGGCTGGCCTGCCTCCACCTGCGCCCCATCTTCAAGCAAAACCTTCACAATCAAACCAGCCATTGGTGCTAAAACACTCCCTTTTGGATGTGACTTTCCCTCGGAAGAATGGCTGGGTTGAGAGCTATCATCAACTGCATGCTCAGCTCTCACAGTTTGTCTGTAGTGATGGTGATGCTTCCCATGCCAGATGTGTATATGTTTACTATTATCCTGAAAGTGAAGAAAAGAAATAAAAAACATTACAGACGTTGTTACTGTCAGAACTTTTATGCCGTAGATTACTGTGATTGAAGTATCAGGTTAACCTTTAAATAAAATGCTAGAGTCACATCAGTTTGCAGTCCAGCAACATCGACATGAAAACCATGGTCACCCTTGTGCTCAACCTTGACATCCAAACCAGAGGTGTCATCCCCAGTCTGTTCAAGATGAAATATAATGAGTGAAAATATCAGTTTGCAGATAAACCACATTGCTAAATGGTAAATGCCAAGTAATTATGTAGTATCAGCCAGTCTGCTGTGAGTGCAGTTAACAAATATTCACCGAGCTATCTCTTACTGTGTTTCTAAAGCCCATTTGCTTAATCTTTTAAGTAAAGGCCAGGCAAGAGAATACAACGTGGGAAACAATGAGCATTAGGAGAAATTACCTCAACAAAGTAGCTTCCATCAGATCTACATGTAACGAATAGCTTTAATAGTTCATCATTGAATCCATCATGCTCTTCACTCAACTCCAACTCCATTGGACGCCTAGAAAAGTGATGCATTCTGAAAGGTGGATTATTGTACCATACAGACAGTGTCCTGTCAGCTCCTGGAAAGTACAAAACACATGTCATTACTATGTGATATTAGCAATGCCCTTATTGAAAGCAAAGACAAATACGAGCCTACAACATACTTGGTGATCCTTCAGATGTAGCATGATCCTTCTTGCAAATGCAAGCAGCAGCTAAAATGGCACCGAACTCAGCTAAATCACGAGCTTCATCTGAGCACTTAGCAGAAATACTCTTGAAATCATCTTTGTAACGCTCAATGAAGTGTGTGTCAACCAGCCCCTTTTCAAAGGCGCTGTGGCTTGCAAGTTCTTCAAGGAAACCAATGTTGGTTGGCAAACCAGCAATCTGTTTATTCATTCACCAAGGCATTACAGTTACAGGGATGTTAAATGTCCGCATCAAGATTCTGGATTTCAAAGCAAGAACTATTTTCTCAGAACATATTAATAGTAACTTGTGCCAGTGGATCTCACTGTTTCAGGACCCAAGGCAAAGTATAGTATAACCACCATAAAGAAATGATCTAACTTGCACTTGCGGGAATAAAATACTTTGTTATATAAAAAAGTGGTGTACCCAGAACACACTAAGACCCTATATGACAAATAAAGAAAAGGGCAAACCAATAGCAAAAGCATTCCCCTTTTCTTCGCTCTTCTGGAACCAATACAAAAATTGGTATTTTTTCTACTGTTTACGATAGTGACTAGGAATACTAAGCAGGAAATGCGATGAGATGGGTAGAAGAAGCCATCTGGTGCTCATTTTGTATGGCACAATCAAAAGATTAAACATAAATGAGATTTTAAAATCAACTACCATAGACAAATTCTACGATACTACATCTAATCCTGGAATATGTTCACCATGAAAAAAAGTGTAAATTCAGTTGAAGAATATACACCTGAAAGTTTGACAAGCAGTTCTTTAGCTTGACTAGTGCAGCATTGCGGCTTTCACCCCACACTACAAGTTTAGCTATCATTGGATCATAATGCATGCTCACAGCATCTCCTTCTTCAACTCCAGTTTCAACCCTTACTGATCAAACATATGTTAATTATGCCATAAAAATATAAATGGTAACTGAGTCGATCAAAATTTATATGCAAAATTTTACCTGTTGGGCCAGAAGGGACTGGTCGGTAGTGATATAAAGTTCCTGTTGCAGGAAGAAATCCTCTTGGAACATTTTCAGCATATATTCGAGCTTCAAATGCATGCCCTAGTTCAAGGTACACTTATTGTTAATAAGTATTTCTGGTTGAAAATAGTGCCATAAATTAAACAGTCAATATGTCACAACATCCAGAACAGAAAAAAGAAAAACTTAAGACAACTACTAGTATGTGCTAAACTATGCATGTCTTATCTGTTTTCTTCGAGAGGATGCTCTGTCTGTTTTGAAGATGAATAAAAGAATTCCATCCTCTACAGATATACTACTAGCATTTTCATGATCTACAGAAGACAATTCTCAAAGCAAAATATACTACTAGCATTTCCATGATCACCTAGAATTACTCGATGGATAACTGGGTATGAGAATTAATAATATCAAAAACTAGAAGTCACTACACGGCAATCGGCAATGAATCAAGTATAATAGAATGTAGCAAGCAATATCAGTACCGCAAACTGTTAATGACTAAAGGTCGCATTTTTAAAAGTACAGTAAAATATAGGTAGATGACATGGATAAAATGATGTTTAAGATGGGAAGGAAATAAAGTTAGCCAAGAGACAGAACAGGACACTGAGAATCACACGATAAGCATGCATTTCCTTATAGGGTTTACCATTTAATGGAACCTGCTCCTGGGATAATGGTAACCGCTCTCCATTAGCAACACGTATTTGCCACTCCACAAGATCTTGACCAACGATCATCTCAGTAACTGGGTGCTCAACCTGCAATGATTGATTCGTGATATGAGGTCTGAGAGGTAAATATAACTGAAGTGAAGTTAGATGTGGCAAGTATAGACTACTTTTGATATGTTGCCGAAATCTACCAGGGAGATATGTTTGATGTAACTGCACATGCTCAAGCTCAATCTCCATGTTTAAATTTAAATCGATTCATGTTGTTTGTGATGTTCACCTGAATGATTGCTAGCTTTATAAATAGATCTTTGTATCAAAAGTCCTTTCAGCTTTACTCAATTGTTTTTTATTTTTTCTGGCAATTCTCTAATTCATTCAAGTGTGGCTGGCTGAAAATATTCAGTCCATAAAATGGCTCAGAAATGTAGGTTTATGTTACATTTTCCAAAGAAGGCTCACAAATGGATCTTGGGTCTAGCATGCAATAAAATATGTAGGATATCAAGCATTTTATATGACATGAAAATAGTACCTGGAGTCGAGTGTTCATCTCCATGAAATAGAATTCTCCAGAAAGAGTATCCACAATAAATTCCACTGTTCCAGCATTGTAATAACCGACGGCCTTCAACACAAATAATCCAATAAGTGACCCTGTATATGAAATATAGACATTAAATAATTACTACCCAAGAACACATCAAAGGGGGAACAATTGATAATGGAAGAATCACTTGTTTTTTATAACAACCAGCAAATCAGGTAGCAACGTAGCATGCAGATATAAAGTTGAAGATTTGAGCTATTCTTAAAATAAATAAAAACTTGCACTGTTAAGAAGTCACCTTTGCTGCAGAAACAGCAGCGTCACCTATGTGAGACTGAAACTCAGCTGTCACATTTGGCTGCACCACATAAAAACAAATTTAATTTCAGAGCAAGTTCATGAGTAAACAACCAGTAAAGCTTTGTGGTTGGAGCTTCCACAAACAAACTTTATTCGCAAAGCAAGTTCGCGGGATTGACAGCGAACGAAAACTTACAGCTGGAGCTTCCTCAATAATCTTCTGATGCCTTCTCTGTAGACTGCAGTCTCTCTCATAAAGGTAAATCACATTTCCATGCTGGTCGCCAAACACCTTTGAAGTATCAAAGATAGCTCCATCAAAGACAACAGAGGGTCACTGCAAATACAGAATCATGGAAAAGAAAGGATTGTGGCATGATTTACAACGCCTTATTACCTGGACTTCTACATGCCTGGGTTGAGTAATATATTTCTCAATCAATAACGTGTTTACACCAAATGATGCTGCGGCTTCCCGTTGTGCACTCAGTACAGAATCCACAAACTCATCAGGCCTTTGAACTATTCTCATCCCCTTAATAAATGATAATGAAGGACAATATGAAAAGAAGTTAAACATACAGTACTAACATTGGACATGTAAGCATCTATCTCTCACACACAAACTCACAGGCCATTTCTGCATACCTTGCCCCCACCACCATGGGTGGGCTTGATCAAAACTGGATATCCAATCTTATCAGCTTCATGTTTCAATAGCTCAATGTCTTGTTCAGCACCATGATATCCTGGAACCAGTGGCACACCAGCAGCACCCATGATCCTCTTAGATGCACTGCATTTTTTACATGATAACATCATTACTTCATTAGAACAGATTGCTCGAAACAAAAATAAAAGTGATATATGTGCATACAGGACATCGAGATATTTACCTCTTATCACCCATATCTCGGATAGCAGACGCCGGCGGTCCAATGAATTTAAGCCCCTCAGCTTCGCAGAGCTGCGCGAAATCAGCACTCTCTGACAGAAAACCATATCCTGGGTGAATTGCCTGCGTAAAAATCGAACAAAAACAAAATGCCTCAGAAATGCTCATCCCGACACCATGGTGCTTAAACCTTCACCCTGTTTCCTGACGGCACTAGTGTCTGGCGGACTGGCCTAAAAGACTTAACACAGTGTGATACTTGGACGAATACAGTGGCAGAATCACAAAGCTTCTGGCCTATAGTGGAACTGTGAAACAGAGGTTGCCCAATTTCAAATGCATAACCTAGTAACAAGAGTCAACAGACCAACGATCGGTGATCACTGATCAGTAGTAAGGCAATCGACACGTTCCAAATAGTGTGGTAACACATTGCTCCAGTACCCAAAGGCCGTAACGGGGGAGCTGCCTGGCTGAATTGGGACTGACAGCCTCCTAGCTGAATTGGGACTGGCAGCGCGGCAAGCCGGCAACCAGGGAATAATCAGGTACGATCTGAATTGAGACGGACGGCGCGGCTACCTGGGCGCCGGTGCGGTGGGCGGCCTCGATGATCGCCGCGGCGTTGAGGTAGCTCTCCCGCGCGGGCGGCGGGCCGAGCCTGACGGCCTCGTCGGCGGCGCGCACGTGCAGCGCGGCGCGGTCGGCGTCGCTGTACACGGCCACCGTGCCCACGCCGAGCCGCCGCGCGGTGCGCATGACCCTGCACGCGATCTCGCCCCGGTTCGCCACCAGCACCTTCTCAATTCCCCCGCCCGAGGTCCCCGCAGCCCCGGCGGACGGGTAGGTGGAGGAGAGGAGCCGCGCGGCGAGGAGGAAGGGAGCGGCGTGGGCCCGGGGCCGGGGCTCCGGCCGCGGCGGCGGAGGTGGAGTCCGAGGAGGCGGGAGGCCATCGTGCGCGCCCGCGGCAGTGGAGTGGGAGCAGGAGGAACGAACAGTGCAGTGGGCAAGGCGGAGTGGCGCGGCGATGGGCCGGCGAAATTAATTTGCGGGGCGGGGATGGGATGGTCCCATTGGATAAGGGTCGTGACTGGTCAGAACGGACGAGGTGGGTGGGTCGAGTTGGCGAGTCCCCGACGGCTCTTCCTTCCCCCGGCGAGCACGTGTCGCGGCGATGGGATGAAGAAGACGGCTGGAGCGTGACTCGGACGGGACCCACCTGTCTGTCAGCGATCGAACAGTGAGTGACTCGGTTGGAGCTGGAGCGTGTGGCAGCTGGCAGGCGAGGACGGCGAACAGAGGAAGCCAGACAAAGGCATTAAACCAGTGCCTTCTACTATAATTGCGTTTACGTTGCGATTGATGAACCAAACATTCAAATCAAGGGATAATTGCGCGTGTGCTCCTATTTTGAATTCCATATCTGTTTTTATCCCTATTTTTTCAACTTTACATGTTTGCCCCTGTTCTGTGAGATTGAAAGATCAATTTGCCCCTCCTTTTTGGTACCGTTAGCAGTTTACGAATTAAACCTAAAAAAAATAAAAATAAAAAATACAGAAGAGGAAAAGACCCGTGTGCCCCTGCCTCCCTCTAGTACCTCTCGGCAGCGGTGGCACGTGATTCACGGTGGTGGCGTGAGCTGGCGGAGCTCGTGGTCGGCTCGCAAGCAGCTGCTCCGGCGGCGCACAGTTCGACGGTGGCGCGGGCTAGCAGAGGTCGTGATCGGCTCGCAGGCAGCTGCTCCGACGGCACGCGGTTCGGCGGAGGCGGCAGCTCGTGATTCTGTTGTGGCCGCACACGGTTCGGCGGAGGCGGTGATGCGAGAACCACACATGCAGCAGCCCGTTTCTCCAATTATTCCATACTTTATTACTTTTGCCTTATTTGCGGTGCCTTCTATGTATGGAATTTTTTATCTCTGATTTCTTGCGCTTGATTGAGCCTACCAAGCGGTGCTAATATTTCAAATTTAAGATTAAATTCTGTCAAATTTTAAATAAATTCCAATTAAATTCAAATCATTCATAAAAGTCAATCAAATATTATAGAAATCTGTTTGAATTATTGTCGTAACTAAATTGAAATTTAAATATAAATTCTATTTCCAAGAGGGGTAATGGTGCAAATTGTTGACAAAAAGTGGGCAATGACGCAAGGGTAAAATTGTCTTTGACTTACTGATTTAACACCGTTAAGTCCTTGTAACGGAATAGGGGCAATCAAACCTTCAGATTCAAAAAATAGGGACAAGCATGCAAAGTTGAAAAAAGAAGGGTAAAAACAGATATAGAGATGAAAGCGGGGGCAACCATGCAATTGCCCCTCAAATCAATTGGTACTATGACGACCAGCTGCATTTCTTTGTGCGCGTGCACGGTAGGAATGTCCCGACTCCACAACAACGTATCTGTAAGCGCATGTATATAGTGTGTTTATATCTGATAAACAAGTTATGTCCTCCAAAGTTTGTATCCAACACCATCGCAATTTGCACAAGCGGCCAGTTACATCCAACACTTATAATTCATAAAATAAAGTAACACGATCCATGAAAGTTTGTTCATACAAAATAAGAAGCTTTCGCAAGCTTCCACTGGACATCAAACTTGCTCTCTGAAGGTTACTAGCGCAACATCAACATTAGCACATACCTGACCAGGTCACTTTAACCTCAGCGGAAACGAAACTTCCGGCGGCTGCTGATGCATCCATGGGCCACATCCCACATCACGCGAACCTTGCCAGTAAGATGCACCACTCACCTTGCAGAACACGAACAGGAACGAATCCGAGAACAGGATTATTCGGTAATTACACGTAAAATATGTAGTTTCTTACTGTCGATTAAAAGGAATTAGGACGTACTATCATATGCTTGAGTTATTGTATGATTGCTCCGCTCCAATCAACGTTGTATGCTTCATGTATTACTATTGAATAAATTTGTTGTATAAATTATTACTGTATAATTAGATGCATCATATTTATCTTTCGCAAAAAAAGATGCATCATATTTATTATCTGACAGAAGACCGTTTCAATCCGCTTCTAGTCTGAATTACGTTCAACATCCAAAAGTATAAATATTTGTGACCGCATTCCTATATTATACGCTCTGTTCTAAACCTGACAAAAAAATGAGGATTAGGATGTGGGAAATGTACTATTTGATACAATCTGATCCACTTTCATCCTTATCCATACTGCATTAGTCTTCTTCTTATTCGGGAAATTACTGCATTAGTTTTCATGCCGTTTGATTAGCACTAACACAACTCTCTAAGAAACAAGTGCATGATGCCCTCAAACTACCAAAATTAGTTGTGTCATTAGGCTAGTTTCCATGGAGTATTTTACTTTGTTGTTTTCAAAGTGCCACATAAGCATCAAGTATGGTTGAAATTGCTTATACAATGCATAATTTTATTTTGATGTTTTCTAGGTATAACATGCAAGAGAGAAGTCCTTGTCACATGATCAAAATTGCTTACTTGGTAGTAGTACCAAATTTATTCAAAATGAAACTCCCATTGAAAATAGTCATAGTGCTATCCTCTATAGGAATTTATGTGTGAATGTCAATTTCACGCTTTGTTCTTTGCAAGAAGCGAAACCACAAATCTTCTCCATATTGCTAATAAAGCCATTATTATTATTATCATCATCATCATCATTATTATTATTATTATTATTATTATTATTATTATTATTATTATTATTATTATTATTATTATTATTATCTTTATCTTTATTGGTTTGAATTGTTTGAGCTTGATAACATGTGCAAGTTGTGCTTGAGTACACACTCCACTTGCATGATGATAGGAACAATAACCTATATCAAAAAGTGATAACCCATTAATAATTAATAATTATTAAATTATACAACTAAGATTTAAAAATAATATTTTTCTAGAAGTGGCTTTCTGTGTCACGTATTATTATGTTGAGAATCAAATGCAGCTTTTACATGGAGAAACAACAAAAAAGACACTAAAAACTAATCATACCAACTTGAATCATTCAATTAAGTAAATTTGAGCAATTTTTTAGGAGGCAATTACATAATTGACCCTCTTTTGAAGACCAATTACGTGTATGACCATGTTTCTTTAACATGTTTCATATCCCCATCTTTTTGTAACTGAAGCTTTCGTCTCACCCTCTTTTGTAATGGGTTAGTTGCAGCTATTTTGATTAAAAAAAGAAAGAAAAGTAAAATGAAAAGGCAATGTAAAAGACCAAACTGCTCTCTCTCTCTCTCTCTCTCTCTCTCTCTCTCTCTCTCTCTCTCTCTATCTATCTCTCTCTCTCTCTCTCTCTCTCTCTCTTCGAGGGCTGGGATGGAGGGTGAAGGCGCATGGAGGAAGGGGACCGCACGGGAGGAGGAAGACGAGGCGCGCGACCCCGACGTTGGGTGGAGGAAGGGGCGGCACGACCGCTCGAGCGGGTGGAAAAAGGGGGCAACCCTGGTGGAGGAAGGTGGCGGGGGCGGCTTGGGGCACTATTGTCGAAATATTAAAATTCTTGTTGAAATTTTAAAACGGTAGCTAAATTACTTGTTATGGTTTTGTTTCTGAAAATAGGAACATTAGTGCAAAAGAGCTTTATTTTTTAGGGTTAACTGGGCAAGGGTATCAAGATCTTTTTACCGTGGACTTCACACCATTAATAATAATTTCTAAGAGAACATGACTGATGTGTGCTTGATTTCAAAAAACGGGGATCAAATAATAAGCAAAACGTAGAAAACAAGATGCAATTTGTCTCCAAAAATTGGCTCCAAAAGAGGATCGGTTATTGCTCCATTTTTTGGAAGTGAAACACAAAATGATTTATTTAGAAAAAATGAGTTCTCCGGGTTTCCCTATTACATTATGTATAAAAATGAATTTTATGAGAAGGGCCTTAGATCGATTTAACTATGAATATTGAGCATAGATAATGCTTTGCTAGTTATCCTGAACTCCTGATCATCGTTCAGTGGTCCTCTAATTTGAAGAAAGAACATATTCCTATCAAATCAAAATGTCAATAAAAAAAAGAACATTCAACATTTCATTCATTTATAGGTAAAGTGGCATACATAGTGCTGTCAGACAATCCCACTAAGAAGTTTTGAGTTGCCAAAGGGCCTTCTAGGCAAACGTTCTCCGAATAAGCGATCACATGCTGCTCCTCAAAGAGCGTCAGGTAAACGTGTCTCAAACAGAGACATGTCGCAGGGATGGTTACTCCAGAGTTGACCAAGTCACCTTGACCTCCACGGTCGCAAAATCCAATTCCTTGCGGTCAAAAAAGTTACCGTGCGCTGCGCCTCTAAAAGCAAACTTACCGACTTCATATGACGCACCCAGGACCTTGAAGAATATAAACAGATGTGAATTTATTCTTGCGGCAACCACAAACCTATCTAGTTCACAAGGTTGATTGATGACGCCACGGAAGAGCTTAATTTCCCCTTTGATTCGAGGTAAAAAACCAGATATCAACAAGTCCAAGTGCGCATGCCGACCATCATGCTTTGCTAGTTGGATAAGCCGAACTTCCACAGTGGCCTCAACCGCCCCACGCAACAGAGTGCTCGGCTAATGTCCACCTCTGCGCCATAGTCACCCTTAATTCGGTAAGTGAACGGACCCGGGATCCATGACAACTCAGAACAGGTGACTACCCCATCTATTAGTGAAAAATCATCTTGTTCTTGTTCTCCACTCTTGATCCTGATATCATACTCAATTAGAACAAGACATTGCATGTAGATGCCTCTCTTGGGGCCAGAGAGGTATACAAACGGATCCACGTTCAAATCTTGGATAATATAAGGGTTGTCCCTGGTGCGATTGAAGACATAATTACGATAAGGGTCTAGTAGATCACGAACAGCCATAAACCCGTATAGCTCAATGGGACTGCTAGCTGCTGCTCTAGCTGGTAGCTTGGTGAGCTTGAGAGAGAGAATTTGCATCATGGCACAACCCAAATGTCGTTTGCAATTGGTAAAGCCCGGAAGGCAATCTGCGGGGCACGACAGCCTCATGGGCTCCAGTCGAGCTGATGTATGAAACAACAGTGATTAGATAATGCACACATAGAAAAACGAAATTGTAAAATAAGCATGATACACAATACTCTAAGGTGGAATTAGTGGTTACTGAACCTAAAATAAGATACAAGTATTAATAATTGATAAAAGTGAATTGAACTTCTTTCAAATGATCAAGCTCAAGATAGTAAGGAATTAATTGTGATTAGAACAAAGCTAAAGCTCAGTGATATTGAAACATGAAAAATACTACTGCAATATAATGACATAAGAACCTTACAATGTTTATATAAACAGATGTGAATTTATTCTCGCGGTAGTATTGCAGTAGTATTGCATGTTGCAAGCTTTTCATTGTGTTGCATTGCGTGTTTCAAAAGCTTGCAACATGCAGTAATTATTGCAACATAAAAAAACTGCTAGCAATAAAGCAAATTTCAGAAAAGTTTGTCGTTCTTATTCAATATGTAGAAGGAAAATAATATAGGTTCAACCGGTTTGTCGAACGAAAGTACAACCGAATATTGTCCAACCCAGTCGTGGACCAAGGGTGTGTTCGTTTCCTGGAGTCTAAATTTTAGAGTTGTCACATAAAAAAGAATCTTACTATTTAGGAGTAGTAAATAAAATTTAATTATTAAATAAATTACAGACCGTTAGACTAATTTACGAGACGAATCTAATGAGGTTAATTAAGTCATAATTAGAAGACGGTTACTGTAGCAACACTTTAGTAAAACATAGATTAATTAAGTTCATTAGATTCATCTCGAAAATTAGCACCAATCCGTAAAAGGGTTTTGTCATTAAACTGATCAAAATATTCATAAATAATAAGATTCTCTTTGATGTGACAGTGCTTAAATTTTAGAAGGCAGAAAACGAACAGGGCCCAATAAAAAAAAACAACCATTAGCAGCAGCTCACGGCTTTGGTTCAGCACTGGTCGCACGGCTGGGTCAGACAACCCGTATGCACAGCATTTTCCGTTTAGAAAAGAGGATAAGTGTATGCTGAACTAACTAATGGGGATGTGAAGTGCTGTTGCAGTGGTATGTTGTGACATCTTTAGGAAATTGGAGGTCGCGAAAAAAACAATCTAAATAGTGGGTGATTGAACGAAAAGAAAAGGGTAATTACTTTCTCTGGTATCAGCAAGGTGGTAGAGTCTGTGCAGGTGGTGCACTTCGGACCTGTAAATGGATCCATCCCGATGCTTGCTTCCATCAATCACCGCCGCCAGATCAGCATCCTCTTCCTCATCCTCTATATCCGAGATCACTGCCTTCCTTTTCATGGCCTGCTCCTCGGTAGTGCTGCCGCCCATCGACACAGATCGATTTGGTTCACAGCTTTTTATGACGCGACGAAGGCGACTGCCTCTCTGGACGTCTGACCCGATTCGGTTTCCTTTCGGTTTCGACATTGTAGAAAAGATGGGCCGATTAACAAAATAATATCCTTAGGATTCGTTTGGGAACAGCCTTTGGCAGCCCAACTTGCGGGGAAAGCGAGGCCCGGGTAAGGCCTTTTTTCTCCGGACGAGAGACCCGACCTACGAATCAGGCATGATAATTCGGACTTCCCGTCCTGCTCGCACGCGCCGCCCGCCTCTCGCGGACTCACCCGCCCCGCGCCGCATCGCCAGCTCCTCCTCCGCACCGCACCACGCCGCCATCTCGCCGACGCGACGACCGCACCACTACGTGACACAACCATCTCACCAAGGCACGATGCTCCGGCCTCCTCCCGTCGATGCTCGAAATATCTTTGGGTGCGATTGGTTGTTTTTCTCCTCCGAGCCTGGCTCGTATTAGAGAGTCAGCCTCCCACCAGCCAGGTTGAGTTGGTGCAAAATGGTCATGTTTGGTTGTCGTTTCTCAGTAGTCAGGTTCGATATAGATTGTGATTGGCTAACTGGTTGTATATAAATATTCAAAAGTGAGATGTAAGTTGTTGTGATTGGTTACTTGTATAAAGGAGTAATTTGTTCACATCAAGAATGCAATGGGTGAGGTTACCACCGTGGAAAAGCATCCTCGCGCCCCATCCGCACCCAAAGTTTCCTTGGGCAAAATTAGCCAACACAGTGAACTGATGCACTACTTCATTTCTACTTCCTAATGAGTTACTGAGTCCGTCGAATGATAAATTATGTTGTTCCTCCACATCTAATTTGCACTTCAGATTTGCCAACCTATTGGCCTCTGCTGCAACAGGAGCTTCAGGATTTTTTTATTCTCCAAATCTCCCGAGCAGCTTGAAGAGGGACGAAGAGGATTATCGGGGTGACGAGCATTTTCAGGACAATCATGTACAGGCAGGAGCGATTGATGTAAGAAGTTGCAAAAAAAAAACAGTAAGCATTGATCAGCACAACGTAATAGGACGTAGAATGAAGCAAGCAAATGAAACAGCGGATAATGAAAAGTTCAGTTTTGCTCACTATCTGACATAGAGCAAAACTTCTTGCATCAGCCTAAGCTCCACCGTCGGGAACAGCATCTTCCCATAGATGGACGACCTCGCCGGCATCCAGCAGCTTCCACTCGCGGCACGTCGACAGTCCGGTGGCGTAGGATTTTCTGAAGAGGTGCCACTCACGGTGGTCCGGCGCGCGCTAGTCCAGCTCCGGCGGCGCTAGCACCATCCGCCAATCGTTCACCAGCACGGCGCCCGACGACGGCAGTGCGCGGACGGGCTTTGCGTTGAGGTACGGCTTCGGGTGCGGCGTCATGAGGCCAATGACATCTTCGTGGGCCTCGACGGAGTTTCGATGATGTCCACCTCGCCGCCCTACTGCGCCAAGCCGCCGGCCCTGACCTTTACGCTCGCACCCGACCTCCCCACCGTCGCCGTAGCGCGCCGCGCGGAGCCTCCCTGTCGCGCCTGGTCGCCGGCCCCCATGCGCCTCCTCGGATTGCCTCGACTTCGAGCCCCATGGTTTGTCGCGCCCGGCCGCCAGCCCCCACTCTCGTGCCACCTTTCCCGCTCCTCTTACCGCGCCACGACCGCCTCCTGCTGCGACCTCACCCATCTCCCGCGCTAGATAGGGCCGCCGTCGGGAGAGCAGAAGGTTTCGCCGCCGGATCCGCTGTCGGGAGAGGACTGACTTCGTTGGGGAAGAACGGATCCGTGACGGGCAGGGACCGACGCGCCGGACCGGAGCTGGGGTGAATATTCGGAGGCGGGGATGGCGCGAATGGAGGGCGGTAACCATAGCCCTTCCGGCCTGCACGCGCGACACTTCGCGCCAGCACACGCTTGCGCTCGCCGTTGCACCGAGCGAGCCTGGCTCCGGGAAACAAGAAAATATCGGCATCCGGCGAGCCAGGCTCCAGGCCACCTCTTGCATCCACCGGGCCAGGCCCAATAGGCCATGCAGGCATCCAAACAAGAGTATGCCGCATCTCGCGGGCCTGGTTCCGCGAGATGCAGCCAACCAATCGCACCCTTTGCTGTCGCCACCACTGCCTCCACGTGACGACCTCTCAGCCGCATCCTCAAGATCTGTCCCGTCAAGAAACTGAGGTAAATGAATTTCAGTTTGCTCATACTGTACTTACAATAGTTAATACAAGGTTAGTTTGATGCATATAATGTACTTCAGTTTGATACAAGGTTAGTTTATGATGCACTTTCAACATCCTCTGGATCTAGAAGGTGACAATAATTTAATTAAGTTGAGAGCATATTTTAGTTCTAATTTGATTAGAATAGTAACCGGCTTATAGCTTTTCTTGTCCACCTAAATTATTCATTTTTGCTCTATGAACCCGGTATAGTTCCGTCCATAATTCAGAGGAATATGTGCACTGGTACACAGAGTTCTAATGTGCAAACAATAAGCATACAATTGTGCAAACAAGTTTTGTGTAGCTTATGCAGTGAGCTTGATTGGCTGACATAGAAAAAACTGCTTGAGAAGAAATCTTGTCCTCCCAAATTAATCATTTTCTTGTGGATATACTTCAGAAGAAATTGATGTATCGAACTTGTTCGACTTTTGTAGAAGCATATCACCTGCTTGATAGATAGGACAGTTACACAATAGACATACTTATGTTTTTGAGCCAAAGTGTTCATTTGAGTATTTGACTGCTTTATGCAGACTGCTTTTTTGCGATGCATTAGCTGTAGCATTAGTTGTATCAAATTTATAAACAATATTATGTAACGAGTACCAATTACATAATTTCATTGTGTCACTTTCTATCCATACTATTGCATTATAAACCTATAATCAACTTCTTGTGCCACTTTATTTCAGGGTTAACCAGCCCATCTCCAATTCACTTTCAAATGTAGAAGTAATATGAAATATGAAGTCTGCGTACAACTATTGTTTGGCCTTTGGAGTTGTGCAGTCTGTGGGACTAGTTTATCCTTGTTATTTAACATCACTATAATGTGAATATCTAGCTTATATCTAATTTGGCATGTTGTTTAGCATAGTAGAGTAGATTTATGCCTTCACTTCAAAAAGATTACGATAGTTATGTTGCAACATGTAACTTGCATTTTCTGCAATGGCATTAGATTACAACATTTATGTTATGCATTGTTGTTTTGAAAGTGTGGCCTAAGACTGATTCCAATAATAAGAGGTATTTTTAGAGGAGTGAAATACACCTCACGTCCCTAAACTATTTTGAAACGGTCATTTAGGTCCACCAACTCTCAAAGTGACCAACCGAGTCCCTAAACTATTCTCGGATGGTCATCTAGGTCGACAAACTTTATTATAATCACCTCGTTCCATGATCTACTTATAGTGTATCAACTAGGTCCACACCACCACCGTTTAGCCATTCTCAACACACAACGCTACGGCACAACTACTCTCCACGTGTCCCGCCGCATAATTGATCTCTATGTGAGTGCCATTGAGCCTACCTAACGATACTAGCTAGTAACTGGTGTGCTATGTCCGTCTTGGCCTCGCCCTCCCATCCGGCCTTCCCTCCCATCACGGCCTATGCCCACTACAAAAGGGGCAACATAGAGATGGTAGGTTGTTGTTGAGGGTAACAAGCACGTCGTCATCAAAGTGGATAATGAGTAACACACACGAAAGACGAGACCACGATAGGAAGAGCGAGGTCGGATGGGAGGGTGAGACTGCGATGGACAGAGCACACCTGCTACTAGCTAGTGTCATTGAGTAGGCTAGATTGCGTTCGCGTGGAGAGCGGTTATGTGGCGGCGGCAACGCGATGGAGAGTGGCTTGACGTGACAAAGTAGACTTGGTTAACACGATATAAATAGATCATGGACCTAAGTCTCAATATAAAGTTTTTTGACCTAGATGACCATCTAGGCATAGTTTAAGGACCTAAATGGTCACTTTGAGAGTTAATAGACCTGGATGACCATTTCTAAATAGTTTAGGGACCTGGAGTGCATTTTACTTTTTTGAGAGGCAAATTCAGAATTGCATGGCATATACAGGAATAAAAAATGTATATGCATGGTGGTGACTCCAACAACATAGGCATATCCACTTCTCAAAATCATTTGAGGAGAGAGGATGTATATATTTGCATCTTCTCTCTCCTAAGAAGGAAAATTGTCCCTTCTTATGCCTATTATGTTGAAGACAATTTGATGATACACAATTTCAGTTGGAGATGCATTCCAATTTGCATATGCTTATGCATACTCTGTTGAGGTCAGCCTAACATGTTGTACTAACCAGTTGCTATGGCGTGCAGATTATAGACCTATTGTTAGCTTTTTCTGAGTTAGAGAAATGGTTGCTATATGTCATTGGTATAACGATGATCAACAATTGTTGTAATGAAAAGAGGACTGAAATGATGTTATATAGTTTATTCTAAATATTACAGTTGTCTATGATTTGTTTTGGGCACCATGATTTGTTTTTGAGTTTTTGGAACAATTTTTCTCTTTTCTGGTTTTCCAGCATTTTTTTTTAGTTTATCTGAATTTTCCCGTGAGAAATTTCCCTTTCCCCCCAAATGTCAGCAGGGCAAATGAGCCAGCCACCGCGGCGCAGTTGCCTTAGATATAGTCATGTTAATACCATATTTCTTAAACTCTTATTTTTTACAGTTTTCTTTACACAAAAAAGAATGGGAAATGACCTTTTTTACTCCTGCCCTATTTTTTACCAAGAAATTTATAAAAGCAAAAAAATATTATTTTCACACTAAAATCTGAAAAAATGAGAATCAGTATAATTCACATGAGCTAATTCTAGAAATTCGAAAATAATAGAAAACACCATTTTCTGAACCAAAAATGCAATATTGCTAATAATATTTGAAAAAAATGCCATGAGCTTTTGGCACATAGCTAGTCGAGCAGTATAATTCACATGTAGCACAATAAATATTGCAGCCAATGTGAATTATAAATGAATCTGTTGAACATCAAACAAACATTTGTCCAAAACCAATCGAACATACTGGCACAAAGATCATTCAAATCATTTTGCACCATTCATGGACTCTTTAGAAGTTGAGTCTTCTCCCTGATCCTGTGAAAGCACCAATAACCTTTTAGTTGAACTGTTATAATTAAAAGTACCGACTTCACTATCTCCATGCACCAAATTGACAATTATTCGAGTGAGAGATCCCAGACGGATTGTCTAAGGCTTTTTGGCTTCTTTTTTTCCGCGGTGGGGTGGTAAATTGAAATGGACAAGTTATTGGTAAATTGAGAAGCTATGTACAAATATTGGAAGATACATGCACAAAAAAAAACAGATTTAGCTCACCTCTTCTTTGCGTTAGTCAAAGGGTAGTAACCTGTCTCACGATGTCCAAATTCTTCACCAATAAAAATTATTCTTCTAATAATTTGTCACATTCAATTGTTCAAGAACATTTCATTCTATCGGGTTGCTCTATGACTTTTGGCCTTACTAACACAAATAAGCTAAAAAAATAAAAAAACAAGAGCTTTGATCCGACTGGGTCAAATTGCGGCCCCTATTTCGCCATGGACGGTGGGACGCACTCATATCGGAAGGGAATCTCCTACCCAAAGTCAGAACTCATAAGCCACGATTGAAGACATGGACTGTGATTATTAGTGGAAGTCACAATAGCCACGGTTCACAAAGCTAATCGTGGCTATAGTGGCTTCTATAGCCACGAGTCCACGACCCACGGCCCAAGGACACGAGTAGCCCGTCCCTACTATAGCCACGGTCGGTTTTACTTGCCGTTAGTTTTACTTGCCGTGGCTAGAGGTTTTGGGTGGCGTGGCTATAGCGCACAATTGTTTAGTGACCTATGTGCTTGCTGCGGCTGCCCCGCATGTGAGAGCTTTCGGAAGACTGCCGATATGCGCATGCGCTAGTGATGCATAAGGTTCGGTGAGTTCCTTCTTAATTCACGATCGGTTTTACCTATCGTGGCTACGTGTTTTTCGGTAGCGTGGCTATAGCGTACAATTGTTATAGTGACCTCTGTGGTTGCTTTGGCTGTCCCGCATGTGAAAACGTTCGGAAGACTGTCAATATGCTCGTGCAATGGTGATGTGTAAGGTTCGGTGAGTCTTTTCCTACTTAATACAAATCGAGACGTGACATGTCATCTAGATTCTATGGCGCGAAGGCATGACTCCATCGAAGATGTGTCCGACCCTGATTGGGTCTTCCTTTCATTCTTCGTTATTCGCATCTCCAATTGGGGTTTCGTTTCGTGACCGTGGTGCACGTCCCGAGACTCCCGCTACCCGTACGTCACAAAATACTACCGCTCCCTATTATTTTGACTTAGCCACGATTACCAGAACTGAGGAAGAGAGCAGCTGTACCGAACCCATGGATGGAAGCTCATCAAATTTGGTACAGCTCACTCTCGACGGAGAACGCGGCGGATTCCTTACAAGAAGAGTCTTGATTGCTGGAACTAACAGCAAAACAAAACATGTATATCAATGCCTACCAAAACTGCTCGCGCTTGCCTACGGAAAGCCCAACTGCAAGCGGCCCAAGCAAGAGTCCCAGGCTCACTGACAGGTCGCCCCTCCGCCCGCGCGTCCCCACCGGCGAAAACCTGGTGTTCCCGCCCATGGCCGCCTCTCCTTGAACCGCATTTTTTCCCCCACCTGACCCGTTACACGCGGCGGAAACCGTGGTGCTTTTTTTCTTTCACCAAGCAACCGTAACTGTACTGCCAGTGCCAGCGAAGGCGAGGTCCACCGGGGTTTGTATAACACGAGCCGTCGACGCGGCCCAGTAAAAACGGATTCCAGTAGAAAAATTAGTCGCAGCTTCCCAATCCCTCCTCCTATTGTTGCGGTCGGGTGCTGCTGCTGCTCATCAGCACACTCGTCACTAGGAGAGCGGCGGCGGCGGCGGCAGGGACGGGCGGCAGATGCGGGAGGTCCCCGCGGGGTCGCCGGACCAGATGGACACGCCGGATAGGCCCCGCGCCGGCGCCGCCACTGGGTTCGAGGTCGGTCAGCGGCGTCCCCCTCTTCCGCTGATTCAGCGCTGATTCCGCGTAGATTTTCGAGGATTTGGGGGGGGAGTCTTGGAGGGTTTTAGCGGCGGTACGGACGGTGTGGTTCTTCAGTTTTAGCGGTCGGGTCAGCGGTCGCGGCGATGCAGATTCGGCCGTCCCCTTTCCCCCGTCATTTTGTACTGCATTTCTGAGAGGGTTGGTTGATGCCTTGGTTGAGCGATTAGGGATGTGATGCGCCCTGTTGTCGACGTTTCCATGCTCGGTTTTGTGGCCATCCGTGGGGTTTATCTGCTCCATGTTCTTGGCCTTCCATTTCGTCCCCGATGTAAATTCCCAATGTTGGGGGATTTTAGGCAACCGCTCTAGGAATTCGGGTAGAAGGATTCCCGTCAGACGGGCCAATTTACTTGCTTGGTTTGGTGAGTTCTGCCGGTGTGTCTGTCTGATTGGAAGTTATAGCCTCGTTCTGTGCCGTATGAGAAGGTTCGAGGGGGTATGCATTGCCACATTGGTGAGAAATGGAGGCTGCAGTGAGTAAATCCCCAATGTCGGGGCCGTCGCTCGTTGGTAATTTTAGGCAATCGCTCTAGGAATTTGGGTAGAAGGATTCCTGTCAGACGGGCCAATTTACTTGCTTGATTTCGTGAGTTGTTCTGGTGTGTTTGTCTGATTGGAATTATAGCCTCATTTCGTACGGTATGAGAAGGTTGCCACATTGGCGATGAGAAATGGAGGTTGCAGTGAGTAAACGCAGTGGTTAGATCTGTGCATTGTTGCAATGCAGGTTGATCTGGTCAATCTAATACATTTTCTTGGTCATTTTGTCCAAGTACGGATATTAATGTTGTTCTTACCTTTGACCGGGAGCTTGGATTTTTAGAGTTTCATAATGATACCACGTTGCCTCTGAGAGACTTGCTTGCCAATTAGGATCTGCTTGTATCCAGTCCCTGCTTGCTTCTGTTCTGCAACTGCTACATGTTTCTGACCTGCTAAGCTCGATTAGCTTGTAGTCGTTGATCTAAGCCTTTAACGGTCCTTACAAGTTCGGTTTTGTAATCAGTGGCATACTTAACTGACTTGCCGTCACATAAGAGTACTAATCTAATTTTGTTGATTTGATGTTATCTGCATGGGTGTGTGGGTTGGGGTGGGGAAACTTGTGTAAGTTACTGGGTTTATCATATCTTTAGGAATGAAACTGCCAATCTTTATTTGCTACTAGAGAAAGTCATGTTTTGGATTTCACTTTCATATCTTGAAGGCCTACTTGTCTGATTATATTTTACCGCATGCAGGATTCTCCTGTCTTCAATTTCATCAACAATCTGTCACCTATACCACCACCGAAACCTTCAGACTCGGCACATAACGTGCAGCTTTTCAAGTCATCAGATCTGGCACCTGTTTCTTCAATCTTTGCCTCACCACATGTCAGTACACCAAAGGAACCTAAACTTCTGATAAGGTACGCATAGATTTCTAGCCCATGTCTTGTTTTTCGAACCTGTCTTGCGTTTCTAATATATGTCTTCTTGTGTCAATCAGGGATGATTCGGTTCAACTTCCTCAAGAATCACACTCACCTAACAGTGTCAGAACTCGGACACGAACTTCAAGCTCTTTTAGATTGATCAGATGCAGAGATATTGTTTTAGAGAACCGCAATGTTACTTGTAATCTGAATGAGGCTTGTATTGAGTCTTCAGGGAACACATCAAACTCTAAGAATGAATTGCCTCAATCGAACCAGAGTGGCAATGGCAGTGTGGAAACTGACAGGAATCAATGTGCTGATGGTAGAACAGACCTTAATATATCCCAGGAGTGTCAAGACCTAGAAGCTATTATTCTTGATCAGAGTGGCGCAGACAAAATGGAGTCCTCACATTCCGGGAAAGATGTTCATGAAAACCACCTGCCTGAACAAAATGAGGATGAACTTGCAACATATAATGGTGATTACATTATTACACATGAATCAAGTGGTGATATGCTTACATTAGCTGGGCCATTTGTAGCTGAAACACACCCAACGAATGATAATGCTTACTCTTGTAAGTCCTTGCCACATGAAAACTCAGGTGGCTACTACATCCAAGATTCTGCACAGGAGCCTCACAATTACTGGGCTGGGCCAGTGGAAGGAGTGGTGGTAGATAAATCTACTCCGCAAATTCTCCCTGATGCTTCACAAAGTCACTTGATGCCAGATGAACAAGCCTGCAACAAGCTCAATGAGCCCAGTGATTACATGCCAACTGAGAAAAATGTATGTATGGTCTATGTTGCTGTCTAAAAGTTTTGGCATATTCGCGTTACTATACTCATAGGTTATTGCAATCTTGGAAATCACATCTATCAAAATGGATTTGGCAGACATGTTGATTAGTCATTGGTGCCTAAGTGATATTTGTGCGTATAGGTCATTACATTGCATTATCCTCATTCATAAATTCTTGCATTTACATTCTAGCAATCTAGTAATCAGAATTCAACTTTTGTACTGCAATTTTTTTTCAGTGTTTTCAATTCTTTCTTATGGCGGCATGGTTCAGTGGTTCTTACAGTAGCTCTACTGTGGCAGGTCCTATCACAGCATTTACGTGGCATGCGTAGGCGCAGTCTTTTCAATGAAAAGGCCGGGACTACCAGTAAAGGTGTAAACAAAACTGCAGATCGTCATTTTGCAAGTGTAACTACGCCCAAATGCAAAATTAATTCTATTAACAACCCAAAAACACTGAGAACCCCACCATGTGCACTGCCTGGTATTGGCTTGCATTTGAATGCCATTGCTGCAGTACCCAAAGAAAAAGTGACCCCTCAAGACACTCAACTTACCATAAGCAAATGCAGCAACTTGCCACGCCATGTTGGATTTTCCCCACCACCATATGAGCAAAGTATTATAAATGATGATTTTGCTGAAACAACCAATATTGCAAGTGCTGAGGATTCTAGTCAGGGTAGTCCAAAGAAGAAAAGGTACTATAATTGTGTTCATTATGTAGGTCAATGATAGTTTTTCATTGGAAATTTGATGAAATGCATATACTACTTTGCAGGCACAAGTCTGATAATGGTGATGACACGTCTTGCAAGAAATGTAGCTGTAAGAAGTCCAAATGCTTGAAACTGTAAAGTCTATTGCACCTTTTTTAAATACTTTTGTCCATTTTCTGCATGTAACAAGACTAATGTAAAACTGAAAAATAAACTATGAATGAGTTGTTTGTTTTCGGTATCATTGTGTGATAAAATGTTGCTGGTTTAGTACTTTCGATTTAGTCTTGTTTGTCCCATGCTTAGTATGTCGGTATGTTTGGTCGCTTTAAGTGCATTGACTTTTGGCTTTTGAGTGCAATGTTAAAGATAACACCTTAGCCTACCCCAACTTGCTTTGGGACAAAATGCTTTGTTGTTGTTGTTGTTAAAGATGAAATAAATGGAAAAATTATTGCTCTAACTATTTCTTAATTCTTATTCAAGTTGAGTTGTTACTTGGTGTTCCAGTTTCATATTACAGTCATATATCTACCTGGTCACCATGTTTATACCTGTACATTAGCAACTTAGCATCAGAAATTATAATAGCACTTATTATACGAAGATGTGACTAATCCAATGGGGCAATATGATACTGTATCTTTTTTATGGTCGATGTGATACTGTATTCACTGTTTTGTGCACTGTTATTGTTCAATGCTAATTTGTTAACATGTGGTTACGGGTTAGTTTACTTTGCTGGGGATAATAACATTTGGTCTGTTTACCTGTTTCCTTGGGCTAGAAACCATTTGTTGACAAATCAACATGTCCCCGCAAATGTGATAATATTGTATAACTTCTCTCAGCAAGCAAAGATGAAATAGTAGTCATCTGGTCACTGAAATCCATGTGCTCCCCTCTTTGACTGTTGTTCTAGATTTATTCCTTCCCCCAAGTGGCTTACTCTCTTCATAGTGCTGTTTAACCCTGAACCAAGTTCAAAAACAGTAACTCTTTTGATGAGTCACCCTTTGTTTCCAAACTGTTTCTGATGTTTTCTTTGTAATGTGAGAACTTGTCTGATGTGTATATTGATAATTTTCATTTATTTCTTGCAGTTACTGTGAGTGTTTTGCGGCAGGAGTGTACTGTTCAGAGCCTTGTACATGTATAGGCTGCCTGAATAACCATAGTAATATGGACACAGTTCTATCTACTCGACGGCAGATTGAATCTCGCAATCCATTAGCATTTGCTCCTAAAGTAATTCGCACATCCGAGCCTGATCAGGAAGTAGGGGTAAGAGCCAGTACCTTATCATACTCCTTTCACATTCACTGTTGCTAATGTCACTTTCCCCCGTGATGTAGGACTACCCTAACAAAACTCCTGCTTCGGCTCGTCATAAAAGAGGCTGCAATTGCAAGAAGTCATCTTGCACAAAAAAATACTGTGAATGTTTTCAGGTTCACCCCCTATACTGATTTAATACTCTATTAATTTGTTTGTAGCCCCTTTGCATTAATCTTATTGTTACTCTTTATCAAGGGTGGTGTGGGATGCTCAATAAGTTGCAGATGCGAGGGTTGTAAGAATACTTTTGGACAAAGGGAGGGTGAGTCAAAATCCATCTTAATATGCTTTCTGTCTTCGAAAACTACATTATCAACTCGCATGCTCCAAGACTAGCTTCATCTATGCTATTTTAGTCCAGAGATCATTCAACCATCAATAAATTATAATATGCTGAGTACTAATTATTGCTTCAGATAAAAATCTGTAAAAAATTGTTCACAACCTCATGCTCGCAACCCAAAAAAGACCTCTCATCTATGGACTTTCAACTTAAAAAATGTAATGGTAAATCTAAAGGTTAGTAGTTATTTACTTGGCACCTCATTTAGTTTCCTAATCATTCACTATTGTCAGTTGAACTAGTAGGTTACATATATTGCTTTGGTTTGGTTTGAGCTAGTAGGGCCTTTGCCTGCTGTAAATATTGTTTGGTTTCTGGTGATGTTTAATTGTATACTTTTTTATACGGTTTAATTTTATGCTTTGTTAGTACTTGAAACCAAAACTCCTACTAAGATGTAAAATTAGCTTGCACTCTGACGATATTTGTTTATTTGAAACATGATGCTTATGTTTAATCCGAAAATAGGGTGTACTAGATAAACATAAAGTATAATACGATCATATGATCTATGACATAACTTTCTTCGATATATATATGTAAATCTTTATTTGAACAATTGTCTTACATTTTGCTCCTCATTAATTTAATTGCCTTTTCCCCCTAACTTAAGGAGTCACTGTGTCAAGCGTAGAGGAATCTAAACTGGCACTAGAAGAAAAGAATGTTTCTGTGAAAAAAGAAAAATGTGAAAATGACACACAGCTTGTTATCTACCAAGCTCCGGGCTCTGATCCTGCTGCAAACGTTCTGTCAGCACCTATGATGGTGGACTCCAGGTTTGTATATGATATTCATGCGCATATGTTACTGCAAATCTTGCCTCCTGTGTAAAATACTGAATCCTGAACCAATTGTCTCTTTCTAGACCTTTGGTCGCTCTTCCACCCTCAAGCTCCAAGAAGCCACGATCTTCGATAAAACTCACTGGACAATCTTCTCGGGTGTGCAACACTCAACCTGCTATGAAGTTTGACTTTATGTTGTCCCCATTCCAAAAACACGCAGAAATGGTTTTTGGAGATAGCACTTCAGATACCCTGAAAGGAAGTTCATCTCCTCAAACTTCTGTTAAGGTTGTGTCACCTAATAAGAAGCGGATATCCCCCTCGTATTGGTACTGGACTGTCTCCAATCTGTAAGAGTGGCAGGAAGTTGATTCTCAAGTCCATCCCTTCTTTCCCTTCTCTCGGTGGTGATGTAAATAATGAGGATCAAAAGAGCAAGTTGTCAGCACCTTGAAAGCATTATCATTAGGCATTTATGGTAAACATTTGCTTCATATTGAGATGTTGATCTTTTACCAATCTTGACTTCTCTAACACCTTATTCTGTACAGGGTATCTGCATAGTTACTTGTTGGTTCCCCACATGGCCATCACCGACCTGTAGGCTGTATCAGAATTGGTTCTATTGTACCTTAGCTATTGATGAGCAAACAATCGAGGGTTTTGTTCATCAATCCTGTTTAGGAGTTGATCAATGATTGCTCATCTGTTAATAATGCAGGGCATGTCCAAAATCCCCCTGGGGCATCCTGTGACATCTGGTTTGCTGGGACAGTCTGAACTCAAGGCTCAGTTGTTGAGTTGCCTGCCATATGTCTATCATTTTTGTGCTTCTATGTTCGTATATGATCAAATTAGTAAAACAATAAGACTTCTATGTACTTGAAAGTTACATGTACTTTATGGACAAACGCTTGGATTTTGTCATTCAAAAGTTTAAACTGTTTAAGATTTGTATAAGTCTGGCTATGGGAACTGCCTTTTAAAGGGTGAAGTTGAATTGATGGTTTGGGATCTTACGTCTGTCGCGTTGATTCTGTAAAATATCACGTAGATTCCACTCGAGAGGATACACTGTTTAACTTATGAGGTTTGTCATTTCATTGTGAAATCATGCAACGAATGCCTGCCTGCAATTTCATGTATGGACACATGTCAGTCGACAACAACGACATGCACCTGGACGGACATTGTCGTGCACAATCACCATTCACTAGCTCGGCATGAAGCGTGCCCTTTTTCAATTTCTTTTCCATTTCCCTATCTATGTTTCTGTTTGCTGTGCCTACAATGCATCTGGTCATAATGCTAAATTGTCAGCGGCTTCGATTGCTATCTTTTGGGAATCGCACGCGAAGAGATGATCCAGAGTAGTCATGATCGCAGCACTGTCGCTAAGAGATACTGTACATCGATTACATATTTCCGTTAAAGGAAATGGTAGAAACTAACACGCAAATTAAAGATAACCAAGTCATTCCTGCCGTACGGAGGCTATCTAGATTAGGGAAAAGTATTTTTCATAGTGTAATAGTGCAAGAATAAGAGATGAGATGTAGTGATGTACCAATGTCTAATGCGAAAGAAAATCCATGAAAGTCACTGGGCACTTTCGTTTATTTATTTATTTATTTTTGTCCTGCATGCGTGGAGATATTTTTCTACGCACCAATTAGACACACCAAAGAATCATTGAAAGTGCAGGACTTGGATTTGGAGGTAGTAAATTATCACCAATTCACACACTGCCAAAAGAAAAGGTGGCCACTTGTGGGTGCTAATCACGTTTTTATGACAGGAAACGGAACTGAAACGGATCCAATGAAGACACCGCCGATCTGAACCGTTCATCTTCCGTGCACGAATCGCGAGGTTCTCCTGCGCCATCCGATCCAACCCTTCGCCTCCCTTTCTAACCCCTCTCGTCCCTCCCTCCCCGCGTCGTGCTGCGGTTCCATCCCCTCTCCGAGACCCTGCACACGGGCCAGGCCACACCACCCTCCCTCGCTCGCCTTCGCTTCGTCGTCACGGCGAACCCAGCGCCGCCTCCGCCGCCGATCGTGGCGCCGCCGGCGCCCGATCCGATGGAAGCGGAGGAGGTGCCGAAGGCTCCGGAGGTAGAACCCGCCGGATCGGAGCCGGACGACGCCGAACGCAACGCGCCTCCCCCGCCTCCTCCCGCTCCGGCCCCTGTCCCCGAACCCGCCCCACCCGCTGCCGCCGAAGTACCGGCCCCGGACTCCTCGGTGCTCCCGGTCGTTTCCCCGCCGCTGACGGAGGCGAACGGCAGCTTCGACAGGAGGAAGAAGTCCGCGCCCCTCCCCTTTCCTTTTCCTGCAAAGCTTTCGGCTTTCGCCTTCGATTTCCTCATTTGGTGCCTGCGATCTGCTCCTGATAACCTTTCTTTTGTTGACGAATCAATCAGGAGGAAGGCTGATGAAGGGGATGGGAACAAGTCGTGCAGCTGCAAGAAGTCCAGGTGCCTCAAGCTGTAAGTTTCCTCTCTTCCTCCGGGCTCGCTGTCTTGTACATTGTTGCCCCACAGCAGTGACTGTTCTACTGTAGAATGAGATGTGTTAGAACCCTAAACATAGAGTGCAATAGATATGCCGGGTGCTCGATTGTTTATCCAGTCCTACTTCTCAACATCTGTGGTTCGTGTGTTTACCATTTTGATGTCGTCATGATTTATTTTCCTGTCGGTATTGAATCTAGTCTTGTTTTAGGTAGCTTTTGATTTGGTGGCAGCACCTTCCAAATGCATGATGTCATAGCGCTGAATGCTTTGAATTCAAAACTGTCTAGATATCTTTTTTTTTAAAAAAAAGAGTCGACCATTGTTGAGTACTTGGTACATTGATTGGCAAAAGGGATCTAGTCCTCCTGCCGTTTTGAAATTTACCCATGCTTTTTACATCTGACGTCAAAATTACCATTAGTAACTGCGGATGAGGCTCTCAGGGTTTATGGTCTAACCATACACACACTGCGTGTTAGTGCCACACAATATACTATAGTTAGGTCTGAGTTTGGTGTACAAAGGATTACATGAATGGTTATAAGGGTGCACATAGGCTGGTTTCTGCATACACTTGTAGGCAGCTATATACCAAAATACACTCTTCACACTTGTAAACTTGGGTTGTACACATGTGCCTTACTTTACTTTATTCTGATAAATTTTAAGTTTCTTTTGTTTAATCACGGTTTGCATTACATTGTAACAGCTATTGTGTGTGTTTTGCTTCTGGATCCCATTGCACTGAAGCATGTGGATGTGAACCTTGTCTCAACAAGCCTAACCAAGGTGCTCCACGGAGTGCACCTGCACCAGTTTTTCCTATGAAATTTCCACAAACATTAGAGACTGGTCAAGATTCAGTGGTATACATTTCTTCTTACGTGACCTTATTTAAGTATATGTAGACACTATATCTTCTTTTCTGGTGATCCTGCTATTTTATTGCCTTCAGGAACCACTTATAAGATCGCCCATGGATTTTTTTAGAAGAAAATGCACCTGCAAGAAGTCAGGCTGCCT
Organism: Chloris gayana; assembly: GCA_031894775.1. Classification (NCBI taxonomy): domain Eukaryota; kingdom Viridiplantae; phylum Streptophyta; class Magnoliopsida; order Poales; family Poaceae; genus Chloris; species Chloris gayana. The sequence goes on from JAUNZO010004331.1 coordinate 389,917, forward strand.
CAAGAAGTACTGTGACTGTTACCAGGTTCCATATTCACCTCTTATATCCTATCAATTTTCGTTTTTCCTTGAGTCAGCTTGTGACAGTGGATCTACAATCTTCTTATCTCTAGGGGAGGGCAGGGTGCTCAATCAATTGTAAGTGCGAGGATTGCAAGAACCCGTTTGGGAGAAAAGGTAAGGCAATATGAAGTGGACTGTAGAATAAATCACTTAATTTAACTGTATATAGTTACTTTATATCAGTACCTTCACCATTACCCTAACTGTGATTTAACTGTATAGTTATTTGCAGTAGCTCTTGAGACTTATTGCTTGACTACATTTCAAAAGAATATGCCCTTCTATCAGTTGCTTGTTCTAGCATTCCTAGGAATTTTCTTTTGTGATTTTTTTCCCTTTGAAGTAGTTGGTTGATACTTGGACAATTGCATTTATGAATTCCCAACACCTCCCTCCCATACCTGCTATAAGGGGCAAGGTGTGTTCTATAGAGATCTACGGAGTGAGAGTGACCATCTAGTTATCCCTTATATCACTATAATCCATATCCTAGAAACATCTTGACTTCTTGTTACATGAATCAACCATCAGACTTTCCTCATTTAGGCAAAATGGCTTTAACTTGATCATGGAGCCATTCTCACAAAGGTGATGGAATAGATGCTGGACCTCTCCATGACTAATTAGATGGGCATTTTTTTAACTGGTCTAAACTTTGGTTTGATGGACCAAGGGGCGTTGCGGGGGAGGGGCGTGTTGTTTGCACCAATTGGAGTTTACTACGTGCGATCAATGTACGTAAAAATAGTTGTAATTTGGTGTGCTTTTGTATTGCGTGGACTCATGTCCACTGAGGAAAGTTTTCACCTTCTTGGGGTTTTCGAAAAGGAAATGGTTGGGGAGGCCCTTACTGTCATACCATATTATCTTCACTTATTTCTGGAGTTTCATAAACTGAATACATGGGGAATGTAATTGTTTGTTTTAGAAAATTAAGGAAGAACACCTCATGTTCTTGTCTGAAAGAACAGACCACATACAGTTGGATGAGTACCTAGACAATCAGCCTGTTGTTTTGGAAGGACTCGTCCAAAACAGCCATAGCATGATTATACACTTTAGTCATTTATTAAATGGTGTCACCTTTTCCCACAGTATGCAGGATAAATATGTCGTTATTTAGATACATTAAAATGCCCTCTAGTAACATTCCATGAGCAACAAGGAGGTGGTAAAGGGGTTGGTAGTCATTGAGAGTTAGTAGGGATTTTGAAATTTTCACCCATAAAATAGTCAAGTGACGATAATTTCTAAAGAAATAAAGAGGTCAGTTTTGGGAAGTATCACTGTTTTGTAATCTTGTGTAAGGAATTGTTTGACAATTAGAGCTATGCTATCATGGTGTCGTCCAGTAGAGAACAAGGTTAGAGAGGGAGGAAGCACTCAAATTTGGCTATCAAGAGTGAGGGAGGTGCAAACCATATTGATGCCTAACTCTCATTCGCCTTGTTCTATGCTGGCCTACCCTTCTGGATTTCTAGGTCTCGACTCTCGATTCCAACATCTCTCAATCCCCTTGAGCTTTATTCTGCCATGGCCTGTTCATATTTGGGCCGATTGTGCTGCTGGCTGGTGGCCATTGCTGCTGCCTTCTGTGGCAAGCCTGCTATGCTCCTTCTGCAGGTGAGCAGGTAGTTCGGGCTGCCTCTTGCTTGGTGTTGCTGTGCGCTGCCACTCTGGTTTGGCACTAAGGGTTGTCACTAGGTGTTCATATATGGCCACTCACTAGGTGTTTTCATTTACAATACATAATTTTGTGCCTTAAGGACTGCTGATCTGGTGTTATTAGTTTATTACATGATATTATGGCTCTATATAGAGTTGTGAATGTATAGCAGACTGACACATCACTAGCAATTCTATTGTACGGTACACCACAGCGCAAGTTGACAATATTTATAACTAAAAGAGCAGTAAAACTAGTTGTTATTTGGAGATTAGAGCATTTTCTCTGATGAATGAAGTTCTGTTTGCTTCTCCTAATTTCTTGCTGTATACTAGTATTTGTTTAATTTCCTATTTTCATTCTCATTTCCATTACCTACTCTCACATTGGTAAGTGCCTGTTTCACTGGGCTCCTGAGTTCCTTGGGCTTGCCACTACGTTTCAGAGCCCAATGATAAGATAAACTAGCGGAATAACAGTGTAAATGTGATCAAGTAATAGTGCATATGTAATCTACCAAGTAATATATACTCCCTCTGTTTTTAAACTGTTGACACCATTGACTTTTTTCGTCACGTGACCATTCGTCTTATTCAAAATATTTTTTCAAATATGTAAAACTATAAGTCGTGTTTCAACTTTCTTTAGTGATAAAACAGATCATACTAAAAATATTTGATAATTTTAAAACTTTTTTTAGTAAGATGAACGGTCAAACGTAATTAAAAAAGTCAACAGCGTCAACAATTAAGAATGAAGGGAGTATGAGGTACACTACAGAATGATTTAATATTATATTTTGGTCGCATGCAATACAATCCTGTTTTATTTTGCATATTATTTTTGGATATTGTGAAGTCAATCTGATATGTTGTAATACTTTTTCATTTTTTGATAAATCGAAAGAATAATATGTTGTATAATGTTCTGTGCTGGGATCTCTAATGAGAGGAGCTGATATGACTTAGTTGTAATCAACCCTATTCCCGGATTTAAAATATTTTTTCTCTAAAATATTTTTTCTCTAATTTCTGCAGTTGGCATTATTTTGGATGGTAAAAGTAGTGTTGCTGCACCATCTACCCTGAATGAAGGAAATGGGACAGAAGTTGATTCAAGTGATGACGAAGATGATTATTACATGAATCGTGCACTTTCACCCATCCCTCCATCTCCAGTATCCAGAGAGTCCTCTTTCCAACAGGAGACACTAGTTGGTGTCGAAATCCAAACAATGAATGGGCATTTATACCCGAAACCACTGACTCAAGTGCGACCTGACTCATCATCATGGCAGCTCACCAGGAGACCTGGTGAAGAAGCGCGGGTTGAACAATGGCATTTCTCAAGAAGGCCCAGCGAGGATGGAACCTCTGATGCCATGGAAGGACATAATGAGCCCAAGTTCCAGAGAAACAATAAGAAGTTAGAGAGTCATGTGGATAGGTTCAGCATCCCTCGGTGTATCGAGGTGATGAATACCATGGCAGAACTTTCACCGATTGAGAAGTCATTGGCACCAGATGTCTTCTTGGATCCAAGCAACAGGGAGATTTTCCTTACGCTGAGTGTAGATGTTAGGACTTTGTGGCTGAAGCGTAAGATGAAGAACCTTGTCTAGAGATAGGATGCAAAATTTTCGTCGGCGTATACCTAAATAAACAGGCGGTGTATTGTAGATATGCCTAGCTTGATGATGAGTTCTGAACCGAGTGTACCTAGTCCTAACTTATGGGGCACGTTATATTGAGATCTGGCACATTAGCTAAAATACATTTTGAACTTCGACTAGAAAAATAACAGTTGTTTAGTTCCAACACTGCTGTTGCTTCATCAGTTGCTATCAAGGTGGATTTCTCTCTGTTCCCATTTATTGGACAAATGATGGAGTGCTGGTTGCCATAGCTAATTAGCTATCAAGTGATGTACTCATATAACAGAGTTGTTCCTCTGCACTACTTCTGCAGGGATTAGACTCTTGTTTGTCACAGGCTGTTGAAGTAGTTTTGTACATATTACATTTGAGAGGTGGTATCGTAGTTAAGAGTTAAATACTTGTATTTATAGGCTGTACAGCTTTTTTTAGTTTTTTTTCCTTTTTGTTCCGTTCTACGTGGCCATGATATTTTTGCATGTTGGATAGACGTGCATGTCATTTATATGCCCCTGTAAAAAGTATAACATTTTCCTCTTTTTTTTCTCGGTTGTTTTGCGCACTTTTTATTTGTTTATTTTTAAGGCTGGGCACCGGTCATTTTTGTTATCGGGCCTCGCCACGTTGGGATAAGATGGGCCCAAAATCTGGCCCATATCAGCACAAGGCCTCTCGCAGAACCTCGATCTCGCACCGCTCAGCACCTCCAGGCTCCAGCTCGCCGCGGCCGCCGCTGAAACCGCCGCCAGCCTCATCCTCTCTACCAACGAAGAAGAACGGCACCTTTCACTCGCTCAAGCTCTGCCGACGCATCGCGTCGATTGGCATTGGATTTGTAATCCATCTTAGCTTCTGGCTTCTATCGTTGGTACGGAACCCTAGCTTGCGTTGATGCTATTTCCCCGAACACTTAGCTGATTCCACTCCATGATTTTCTTACAAAGATTGTTTCCGTTGTTGGTTCTGAGGTTAGGTTTTCACTGGGATGTCGGATCGGCAGCAGTCGGAGGAGCCGGAGGAGCAGTTGGACCTGGAGGGGATGATGATGTCATGGACGACGATGCCGGGTACCGCCGCCGCCGCCGTGCCGACTCGGAGGAACTCGTAGAAGATGATGAGAATGAGGAGCGGCAGGTGGAGGTTGATGACGCCGGGATGGCGGTTGAGGGCGAGGAGCCAGCCGAGGGAGATGGCGCCGGTGATATTGACAAGAAGGGAGCCCAAGGGCCTGAAGACGAGGAGGAGAGGAAGAAGTGGGACGAGCTGCTCGCGCTGCCACCCCATGGATCCGAGGTGTTCATAGGCGGCCTTCCCCGCGACATCACAGAGGAGGACCTCCGGGAACTCTGCGAGCCATTCGGAGAAATATCCGAGGTCTGTTGAAGCTCTCAGCTGTTTTCTGAATCAGTTGGCTGGGTTGTTAGATGTAATGTGATGTGTAGCAGCTGTGTGTTGAAATCAGGTGAGATTGACGAAGGACAAGGAAACTAAGGAGAACAAGGGATTTGCGTTTGTTACCTTCACTGACAAGGACGCTGCACAGCGTGCTGTTGAGGATGTGCAAGACAAGGACTACAAGGTAGTCTGGCTCTCTGTATTGATCAGCTAGCCACATGCCATGGGAGTTGTCATGTATGATGTGCTTAGCCGCTTACATTTGGTGCAGGGGAGGACTTTGCGATGCTCATTGTCACAGGCAAAGCACAGGCTATTTGTTGGGAATGTGCCCAAGGGGTTAAGTGAGGACGAGCTGAGAAACATAATCCATGACAAGGGGCCAGGTGTTGTGAACATCGAGATGTTCAAGGTGCCCTTTGGTGATCTTATGGCTGGTTTGCTCTGTTTACAATAAAGGTTCCATATATATTGATGGACATGTGTTGTCCTGCAGGATCAACACGACCCCAGCCGTAACCGTGGGTTCCTCTTTGTTGAGTACTATAACCATGCCTGTGCAGACTATGCCAGATTGAAACTGTCATCACCAAACTTCAAGGTTGATGGAAGTCAATTGACAGTCAGCTGGGCAGAACCCAAGGGATCAACAGATTCTTCAGCTGCAGCTTCTCAGGTACACGTACTAGCAACTAGTTGATTGCACTTGTGTTCCCACGGATCAGAACAAACTGCTTTGAAATGCAAACAGTTCTGTATGGTTTTAGTTATACTATAAATAGGTTCTATAGAGTGTTCACTGGTAATTCATCCAAGTTTGCAGCAGGCCACCCTGCATACTTTACTTACTACAAGAAGAATTTTATTAGCGGTTCATCACCCTTTGTAGCAATATTCAGCACTGGACACACATGCAAATTTAGCCAACCGATAGCAATCACTGTAATTGTTAATGCTTCAAAAGATAGGCTGATGAGCTTAAGAGTTCAACAGGTAAGCTATATACCATCATGCTCTATGTAGGCAGAACTTAAGAGTAGGTGTGCACATAAATCCTTTTGTGAGAATGTTAGTACCATGTCTCGATGTCTCACAGAATTTAACCCTACAATTGGATTAATGGCCACATGTATTGTTCTTTGCCTGAAAATCTAGCTTTTCTGATTAAAGTCATATAATCATGTTTATGACATGGTGAACATGGTGCAGGTTTGTTAGGTATTTTGTTGATTCTGTTTGCACTAAATTAAGCATGTCCTCAATTTATACTGTCCTATGTACAAGTAGACTGGATTAAATTTCCTCCAGTGTTTGGCTGATAAGAAAACATGTCATCCAAATTGTTTTTCATGAGGAAAATGTGTTGTCTTATACCTGTAGAAATGAAAAAGGCTGCAAAATAGGTCTTCCTGTATAGATTAACATCAATGTACGTACCATAGTATCACCAAACTGGATAGCTGCAAATAGGCAGAAAGTTGTTCATATAGATATTAATACCAAGTATAGTCCCGTCTGACATTTTTTTTAAAAAAAACTACAGTCCCATATTTTCTTCTTTTTTTGTGCCAAGGCCTTGGAACATTTGCCACAATTTCATTTTGATCCTCAGGTGAAGACTATATATGTGAAGAACCTACCTGAGAATGCTTCCAAAGAGAAGATCAAAGAGATGTTTGAGAAACATGGAGAGATCACAAAAGTTGTTTTGCCCCCTGGTAAAGCTGGGCAAAAGAGGGATTTTGGATTTGTTCATTTCGCTGAAAGGTCAAGTGCACTCAAGGCAGTTAGAGGGAGTGAAAAATATGAATTTGATGGTAAAGGCCCCTTTTATCATCCACTATCCAGTGAATAGTTGAAGTGTTAGTAGTTTTCCCTCCATGTTTATTTTGTTGAAGTTAAGACAACAAAGCTAGTTCAAAAGTTAGTTCAACTCAGCTGCCGGAACATCAACAATTTTAGTCTGAAGGTAGTAAGACACTTGGGATTTTTTTCACAATCAAATCTTATGTGGGTGGGGCAACTAAGTTTGTGATACAATTGTGTGACATACTTTTGCACAATGATTTTGTAAGTTTAGATATCTTAGTAAAAAGTTGTAAGTTGATGGAATTGCTTAACTGCAATTGTGGCATCTGAGAGTTAAACCTTGGGATGACAATCACAGGTCAAGTACTGGAAGTATCCATGGCCAAACCTTTGTCAGATAAGAAACCTGACCATGCACACAGGCCTGGAGGAGGTTCTAATTATTCTCTTCCTTCGTACGGTGGTTACATGGGAGACCCATATGGCGCTTATGGCGGGGGTGGCCCAGCATACAACCAGGTAAGCAAAGCAAAATCTATGAGACAACCAACTATCAGAGAGGCTTGTTTTGCTTTATCACATCTCTTTTTTTTTTTCCAGCCCATGATCTATGGTAGGGGACCAGCACCTACTGGTATGAGGATGGTACCAATGGTTCTTCCTGATGGTCGTGTAGGCTATGTTCTGTAAGGCTTTCTCGACAAATCTACCTTCTATCGAAGAGGTCATAATGTGTAGCGCCTCACAATATATTCTCTTGTTGATAGGCAACAACCTGGTGGAATGCCTCCTCCACCCCCACCTCGGAGAGGTGATCGGAGGGACGGTAGTAGAGGCGGTGAAGGGAGCCATGGTCGGCGGTATAGGCCATATTAGCTTCTTGTTTGTTGTGTGTGTGTGTGTGTTTGACCTAGTACTCTTCATCCTGAGATTTGTACCCTTTTTTGCCCGGGAACTTTCTTTATCATACTGTTTTCAAACAGAAGCTGCGTCACTTTATAAAACTGTATGTGCCGCTCGCCCTCTGGTGCATGTCGTGTACTTGTGTTTCTGTGAGAAACTGCTGCTGGGTATTAAGGTGATATTTGGGGTGCAAGAAGGTTCGCTTAACTGTTGGCAAGGATATTGTCGCACTGTGAGTACCGAGCTGGAGACACGCACCGCAATGTGGCCGATCAGGAGAAACAAAAAGAAGTCGTACAGTGATATATGTCAATGCTGTTGTAAAATCACTGTAGCTGTTGCTTTAGCTCCAAAGCTAGAGGTAAATGCACTGGGTAGCTTAAAATGAAAACTCAGCAACACATATGGCAATGATAGAAAGACCTGGAGCTGGGTATCATGCATTTCGTTTCTTCTCTCGGTGAAACAGCAAGTCATGCTCATCTCTGCTCTGCACTGAATTACTTCAGTATTATTAGTACATTGCCGTTTGCTGCGTTTAGCCTTCAAATGCCCAGCTTGAACAAGGAAGAATAGAATAACATCTAGTGCCATGCAGCTGTTCCAATATATGTCCTTCTCGAGTTCATGAAACCCCGGTCAACAACGTGGATTATGCAGAGAGGATGTACCAACACCATGGATGGATGGACGATGTGGCCTGGTAGGCTGGTGATGCAAATGCGACGCGCCCTGTGTTCCCTGAACAGTGGCATCGGTGTGCTGTGCGAAGTGCCAACAGCTCAGGCGACAGGTACAGCAGAGGACAAGTCTCTTACCAATCAGGCTCCTCTGTGCCGTTGGCACACCGAGACAAACCGGAGAGCATGTGAGCCATGGGCGCCACCGAGCAGCCCCAGATGGGGTGCCGGGCCGGCGGCCTCACCAACCCGGACGGCGGACTGATTGGCCGTGGCTGGCCAGCGCCGCCTGCCCATGGACCACCACGCGGTCCATGGCGCCAATGCCCATCAGGGGAATTCGGGACAGGGAGTGGAATGGACAAGCCAAAAGATTGAGACGGATGCTTCCACGCCATTAGGTACCTCGTGCTATTTGAGTCATAATTGAGTTTGGCTGACAAGCCTAATGATCAGTTGCATTGTCCTTCTGCCAGTAACAACCCTACAACCGTGTAATAAAAGTTGAATTTTTTCACTCCTGAACACATCAAAGTACAAAATTGACAGAGGAGCCGTTGATAATGCATAGTATAGTACACGACTTAAATGACAGAAATGTGATATTTTGAATCCAGTGACAATTGAACACGATTTGTTTTCCACAATAAGATAAGATATACTACATGTGACAAAATATTTCGTCTCTTTCCCCAATCTTTTCAGCCGAATCATGTGATTTAACTGCCCAACAAATCTCAGTGTTCTTTAATTAGCAGTACAGATGAGCGGCGACCTGATGTGCGTACTTGACAGGAACGGGCGTTGCCAAAGTTTGCGTGCACACTTACACTCAGTGCCGACAATCCGATTTGGAGAACCAGAAGGGCAGGATCATTTTAGGCACTTTGCTTCCCCTTTCTGGTTGTCGTGGGTCACAATTTCGGTTCAACATGGCAGTATCTTTGAGGAAAATCGTAATGCGTTAGACATTTTGTACAGATAAAAATAAAGCTTACATGAGTGCCGCTGCAAGTGTTAAGGTAGATGCTTGCAAAAGCGAAAATAGGGCCAGGGATTTCAGGTTGCTGTATTGCAGGCTCGTTGGTTGCAAGAGTCACAAAGTAATGTGCTTGTCCTAGAAAATTAAATTTGTATGGTGCTTGTACAATATGCGTCCTTTTCGCGAAACATATGAGTGCATGCACTTTTGTCCTCAATGTGAAAAATAGTATACCGTGTGTCCTTTTACAGATCATACGTACGAAAGTCCGTCTATTATCATGTAAAACAGAGATAGTATCAACTTTGGGTTAGGATAGAACCTCATCTAGTGTTGTTGGTTATTTTACTTGCTAGCTAAAATGAAGTTTGATTTCAATGGATAAAACAAATAAAGGAACTTTGTTGAATGAGAAACTCAAATTCGAATGAGTTCAGTGGCAAGTATTTCAACATGTTCTTGTCGTTTTAACTCTAGACATGGAGATTAACGAGAGGTAAAAATAAGACAAAGATAGAGATAGGGATGTATTAGGAAGAGAGATGAAACATAATTTAGAAAAACTATATGATGATAGGTTGACAAGCGACCAATGGAGTATTTCAACACGTTGGCTCGGAGTCTGAGCTCCATCACGAACTTTCCAAGAACTGCCCACCATTTTACAGACTCAGGACCTACTCCTTCCAACAGAATGACAGAAGTGTAGCATCAAAGTAAACGGCAGTGATGGGCCACTCGTATGCTTCATCTGAAACGAAAGCCGAGTGAGGGCTGTGGGCCCACTACAAGACTGGACTGTTGGGGGAGGATCTGGCCCACCATGCCATAGAAAGCGGTGAAAAAACAGAGTTCCCGGCCGGCTTGTGCGCCACACCTGCGTTGCAACCATCATTGTGGCTTGCTCCCTGGCCCTCTTTCCATCTGTCCATGATTTCATCTTTTCCGTTGCATCTTCAGCTCCCACATTGTAGTACTGTTTTTTGAAACAAATTGTTTTCCACTTTATTACATTAGGTATGTGTTGGTCGCTCAAAAAAAGAGAGACAATACATTTTTGTCGTCCCAAAGCAAAAAAAAAAAAAAGATAATAAGTCCGCTGTTGGTTTTCCTAAGTTTGGAAAAATGATCAACAGATATATGAACCAACTTAATTGATTGATTACACGGTTATCTATTGGATTGAACATAGTGTTTGGTTGGCACCCACACACAGGTCGACGGGTAAAAAGGAGCAAGGAGATGGTCTTTTCACGTATATGTACATATATACATATATCCCGTGATATATAATATGTGTACCTTTTCGTGTGTGTACATCAAGAAAAAGGCGTTTGGATCTCGGAGATACTAATGGAGATCACGAGCTACGTGCTAGAGATGATGAGCAGGATCAGTGGATGAGGAGGAAAGGAAGAAGCAAGATCCATCGCTTTCCGGTTGCTTGTTCGCGTCACATGGACGCACTAATTGCGAAGGCATGCTTGACACTCTTGTAAAGTGGATAGCTACATGATCGAAGTTCTTCTGATGTGTTTCTGCCATGTTGCACGCCTAGCTCCGATCAACAACTTGGGTATCTCCTGGTCACCTTTTTCTCTTCGAGAAAGAAAACATTTAGCATGTACTAGTATATAGTATGTATATACTATATATGTAGGGAAGTTATAGTAAGCACGAGTGGCTGGTTAGGTGTGTTTCTCTTTATACGTCTTGATCGCACACGACTGGAACATGTTGTACTATATTGTTTGCACTGCTTTTTTACCTTTGATTTTAATTGTATACGGCAAATTAGTTCTCCGTTCCAAGATGGTAGCAGGCGACATGGGTCGGTCGTCAATATATTTATGGTAAAACTTCGTTACAAATTCAGACAAGTTAAAGACTGAAAAGCGTACATCCAGACCATGGAACCACTGCAAACAATGTAATAATCATGATGAAGATTGAAGGCACAAGATATAGTTCCTGGCAAGACGCTGGTCGGTTAGAGTAGAGTGCAATGGTCGGCAGGGGATGATGCCGGTCCAAACTTGTAAAAACAAATGCAACAAATTAAAACTTAAGGTTGACTAGCTAGTCACATGCATGGGTCCACGCGGCATATGAAGATGCACTGCACTGTTCAACATTTCGGGCATTGAGGACGAAAATGCGTGCAGGGATTATCGGAAAAAATCGTGCATGCACGGAATATTATTTCTCTCTGCACCCTCACGACCTTACCATATCCATCGACCTGCGGCCGACTTATTTTTTATAACATACAGTAAGTAAACTAGATATGATCATTGCTATTGCAAGAGGAGAGGGAAACAAATTATATATGCGAGAGTACGGCTACAACGTTTCACCTAGACCACATGGATCGTTCAATCACCATCCAAACATCGGCACTATAGCCACGCAGATTTGTTTGACTCAAGTGCACTGTATCGTACCGACGATATTTAGCATGAGTAAATAAACCAGTAGTCATATCGCCGCACCCCGTCTCATCCAAACAACCAATAATTCGGCAGCCAGTCTGTTGGAGTCAAACGTATCGAGCATATCCTAAATATGCATGGAATTTATATACACAGTATAATCAAGCAGAGTTCATTTCAGTCAGTCTCTGTTTCGGACCTATCACACTGCTCCATTGAAATGTAAACACGGCGAGCAAAAAGGACTAGAGGGAAAAGTTAGCTGCCGAATTAAAGCTTGCATTTGGGATGGATATAGATCAGAAAAGGGGTTTGATCTTGCGGACAGCCACAGCTATGCATCAATGATAATGGCCGTAAGAGAGGTTCCCTTCAGCTTCATTGTAACCATTAATATCAGTGTGGGCCTACATCTGACTCATCTTCTCCGTGGTACACTTGTACTTGCACATGCTAGTATTCCACATTAATGTTTCCACTCGAGAGATTACTGATTATTCCATCACAAAGAATTTCCCTCTTGCCGCCTACTAATAAGAACAGGTGAATTACACATGTATATTTTTTTAGAAAAGGGAATATAAATTAATGTACGCCAATGTGGAAGGATCATCTTATTATCACAAACAGTAATTGACATTCGTCAATCGGAATGGACAGGATCATGGTAAAAATAGTCGTATGTGTTAATCTCTGAAGTACGGACACATATGATGTGGACAATTAAGTCTAGATAATGGAATCTTTACAACGCGAGTGATATTGAAGTAACTTTCAAAAAAGGTAAATGTGTGGACATTGACGGTGCACCAAAAAACGCTAGCTACGTACCTTAGCTCCGGGTAAGGTCAAGCCGACAGTCCCCAATGCAAGCAATCTTTACCTTACTTTTTGTCCCATGATATCTGTGGTTGTAGGTTTTTAACAACTGAAACTTTATAATCAATAATGTATTCTAAACAAGTAAATGAAAAAAAGGCACTATTGTACTTGAAGAACAACATAATTTTCATTGTTTTTCTAGCTAGGAACATAATATAGCTAGATACTTTTAGGATGATGCTACAGGTACGAAGAAAACATATACGAAACGGCTACGAAGCTTTTTTCTCGGATATCCCCTGGACTCCGATAGGACAGGCCAACTCATATATCTTTTTCTCGGCTCTTTGGAAGGAAAAGAATAAAGATATTAGGCCATAAAAAATGTAATCTTCATGCCGTAGAGCCGATGCTCTATAGTGTTCCGGCCCAAATGATCGATTACGGAGCTTTTCTTCTCCTATTCTCTCGGCAGGTTCCAATGCATGAGAATTCTAGTACAGACACAAGGCAGCAAGATGATGGCCCCGTTCGTTTCCACCCTCTAAAATTTACATATCTGTCACATCAAAGAGAATCTTACTATTTAGTAGTACTTTTATTAATTTAATAACAAAACCTATGCCGCGACCCCTCCTCTAATTTGCGAGACTGAATCTAATGATCCTAATTAATCTATGTTTTGCTACAGTGATGCTACAGTAAACATCTTCTAATAACACCATAATTACCCTCGTTGGATTCGTCTCAGTAAATTAGATAGGGAGTCTGCAATTAGTTTCGAGATTAGACTTTATTTAAGTACTCCAAAATGATAAAATTCTCTTTGATTTGACCTCTAAAAATTAGATAGGGAAACGAACAGGCCGGATGTCTCTGTAGGAGTATACGACCTTCCCAGTTCCCGACTCACCAGAACTTCCTCGAGGCCGTCACACCTTCGATGTTTCAGAACCTCCCCTGCCATTGTCGCGAAGCCCGTCACAATATGTTCTACAGTTATGGCTCATGGATATTTGCACTCAGCAGCAGCGTCAAATGTGAGAGAAAATTCAATATCGACCCTTGTTGAAGCCAGTTCTGAGGTCCCCCTTTTGGTTTTGTTGTCACTAGGCTTCTTTTTTTTTTTTTGGTTGAGCTGCATTGCTCTTGTGTTGAGAGAAAATAAAGGTACAAACGAAGCATCTTCAAAAGTTTAACTCTCAGCTAGCAATTAGATGAGGAAACGTGGGTCCAGCTAACCAGATTACTTATTAGGAGAGAAAAACGGGGGAGCGCACAAGTCCAGTCCAGAATTCTTCGTACTGGTTTAGTACACAAAAAGTTAGTACCCATAGACTTTTCCATACTTTTACCTTAGATTTACCATGCGTCTATATATATGCATGATATGCTTGTGGATCACGGTTACCAACATTATCATATCGTGTCCATATTTTGATAATATATTATTGCTTTTTTCGTACTTTTCGGATTCATAAAGTAACAGGATACAAATGATTTGTTCCAGCATCTAGCTTTACAAAGGCATGCAGCTAACCAAAATCAATTAATAAAATTTATTCGTTCATATTAAACAATTTACCAACCAACAGTTTGTACTATATCCTTGCATTATTAAACACAGAATCTGGCAATAGTATCTCTATCATGTCCCTCGTTGTACCTTAGCTCACTAACGTGCCCGTGTTGTGTACATATAGTACGTAACTAGTGTCAGGATAAGTAATTGAAGAACCTGATTTGTGGGAAATGCTATATTCTTTTTTTTGTGAAAAGATTTTGTGGGAATAATGCTTGGCGAGATGACTGAAGGGATTGGACCCTGATTACAAATCTTGCAGGGATCAGCATATATAGATGACACCATCATATAATACATGCTTGTGAGTGTTTAATCACAACATAATTAAGTTTGTAAATCCTCAGCTGTCTCTGACTACAGCTTCATTAAAACTTAAAACCACGAGTGTTACATTACATGTTGCTACTCCATACAATGATTATCTTCACTGAAATGTAGTAGAGTATCAAGGACTGCCATGTCCTCTGGACCTGTGAGAGCCATAAGTGGTAATGCTGTACATGTACATATGGACAGATACTACAGAAACAAAAGTGATAGCACGATAAACAATGAACTTACTATCACCGGCTGCACACTACATTAGTAACTGATGACTGATACCCAAATTATCGTAGTAGCAATGTGGCTGGAGTCAGTACGTGAGAGTATAGAATAGAAGGTACCTTTTGCTAGAAAAAATAAAAAATAAATAAAAAGGCAGACAACAACTATCGACTGTGTGTTGCTGAGTGATCCGAAAAGACGACAAAAGACAGCAAGACCCATGTACTGGAAATCTGCAATGAAACTAGTGTGCTTGTTTGCTTAAATATTCAATGGGTCCAGGGCTTTTCTACCACCTCCCTAGTTCCTAGAGCTCATCCACCACTACACAAGCTTAAACAACAAATGGTTGCTCTAAACAATGATTAGAGTTGGTGGTTAGGTACACAATCTTTCTCCCACAGTGACTACCTACAGGCTGTAAGTGACTTCTTTGTTACATGGATGGACTCTTGACTCGTGATATCCATATCAATCAAAATAGAGGTGTATGCCATGTTTGTACCCTTCAGATCCTTATAAGCACTGTATGTCGATGCTACCTTTCCAACTTTCTCTATAATTTTGTACTGGCTTCTTTTAAAAAAAAGACTTTACATTTTGATTTTCGGGCCATTTCCGAATAAAAAATAGATAAAGATAAGAGTTCGTAGAATATAATCCCATTTTTGGAGTAGAACAGGGTAATAACGTTTTATTTGTTGCAGCAATTTCAAATTAATCTGCTTAACGTGTCTTTTTGACCGTCTCTTCCCTTATCTTCTCTGAAGAATCACGGAATGAGTCGGAGAGCATATCCCGACGTTAACAAATCACACAACAGAGTGACAGAAATTCAAGGCGGTCTTCCAAATAGACCGCAACGGTAAAACATTCGTTGTAACAAAGTAATTTCTCCGCGTAGACCCACAGACACTAGGGTTCACGCTGACCAGTCATGCAAAATGTAAAATATTCACACTGACGCACATTACTGATCTTGTACACTTGTCCTTGTATCCCATTCAGAACCAGTAAAGAAGTGAAAGTAACAAAGTGAATTCTTACCCCACACAGTCACATGCTGTTCGTGTTCTTGTAGTACTAGCGTAAATCTTCGGAAAGATAATGTAACAGAGGCGCCTTAATCTTTGTCCTTTACTTTTGTATTAAAATAGAAATAAATAAACAATTAATACCCCCATCACTCCTTGCCTTTCCCCCACACTGCTGCTCCTGCATTCCATGATTGCAGCTGCTCTGTTCAGGAGTGAGAGAACCCTCCTTCTCTCCCTCTCTCTCTCTCGTGGTGCAGGATGGTGTTAATGTGCTCGTGAGAATGGTGGCCTTGGAGCACTCTGAGATGGGGAGCAGCTGGATCTCTTTCTCTTGGGGCTGCTGCTGACCAAGATCCTCCTCGCTCCCTCGATATGGTAAGCGCGTTTCTCCGTTTTGGGCCGCATAAATCCGCCATTAGGCAATGTTAGCCGTGCTCGTCTCATCCTCCGCTGGAATTTTTTCTTTGGCATTTCCTTCCTTTCCTGTGTGCGCGTTTCGTGATTAGGCTCATCCTGGGCACGAAAAGATGCCATTTTTACGTTATTTGTGTGCGCGTTTCGCTATTCTTGGTCTGGCCTGCTGTAAATGCTCCTTGGCCGTTTG
Source organism: Chloris gayana (assembly GCA_031894775.1). NCBI lineage: Eukaryota > Viridiplantae > Streptophyta > Magnoliopsida > Poales > Poaceae > Chloris > Chloris gayana. The sequence goes on from JAUNZO010004331.1 coordinate 406,095, forward strand.
CTTCTCGTGTTCCTCGTGGTCGTTTTGGAAGCCAGCTAAACAATCTCTCCCTAAAATCTCTCTCGCCTTAAAAAACTGCGGCGTTCGGTTGTGGGCACTGCAGCCGCCGCTCTTCAGGGAAATGGGGAAATGCTTCTCTAGATGCCCGTCTTGCGGCACCAAGATTTTGCTTTCTGCTCTGCTCATTTAGGAAGGAAACGCGGCGATTTCTACCGTTTATTTGGTAATTTCTGGACCCCATTTCGTTCCCCCCTTTTTTTTGCCGCAGATATCTGATCCCATAGGGAAACGGCGTGATTCCCTCTTTTTTTCCCTTCCACGGTTCTTGCGTTCATACATAGCCTCCTCGCCGGCACTAGCAACTGACTCGGCTGCTTGAGTAGGATGCAGGGCTTCATCGTCCTGAAAGGTTACTCTCTTTTTTTTTCTTTTTATCGCAACTTCCTGCTTCCGTCACCCGGTGACATGCTGATATGTGATTTTCGTCTTGTTATAGGTGTGGATTTGTTGTTGTGTTCTTCTTTTGATGATTTAAAGTTCTAGGGTAGTTGGTGGGGGCGTATCTTTATTGCGTTAGTTGAGTTTTCTCGTCCATCGTCAAAGCACTCCTTTGGCTGTTTCGTTACTACTTTCCCTGTTGTTTGATCCTACATTCGCACTAGAGGTAGTTTCCACCCTGCAGTGATTATTTCGTCCCTTTGGTATAGGAACGTGAAATTCGAGGCGTTCTTGTGAATAGGGCTTTGATTCATCTGGAAGTATTTGCTAATGCTTTGGAGTTCGTCTTTGGCCGGCAAATCTGGGCATATTTGCCGATCTTTAACAAATCTTCTGCATATTTGGGGTTGCTCAGGTATCATGGAGATTTAATAATTGGTTCTCCTCAAATGGTCAAACCATGATACCAGAGTCATTGCAAGTCTGTTCCTGGTTGGGAGTACTGAGTGTTGCAAGTAATTTATGTTAGGAGGAATCTGTGTCTGGTCTTAGGTGTTTGACCGTTGTTGAAATGTGCTATGTAGAGTCACCCTTGCTGTCTGCTGCACCTTTCATCTGTAGCTGTTTTGGTCCCCTAGGGTGATCTGAACAATCTCATCCCTGCGTTTCTTTTCTCATTTCTACAGCTTAATACTCAAATGTTAAAAGATTCTTTTACCGAAGGTGCTAATTGTTGAAGTTTCTAATATTCTGCAGGTAGCAGGTAGTTATTCGATAGCAGATTAAACTCTAGTTTATTGGATCTGCTGCTTTAGCCTTTGAGTTACAAAAGTTTCCTTAACAAGCTAAGGACCGTGTTCTCTGGATTTCTTGGTTGGGTCCAATGGCACTGTCGCCATCCCATCCAATGCGGAAGTATTCGTGGTGGTGGGATAGTCACATATCCCCAAAGAATTCAAAATGGCTCCAGGAAAATCTCACCGGTAAATACTTTTTGGTCACAATGCTTTCAGTTTTCAGTGCATAAGTTGCAGTAATTCTACCCAATGGTAAAATATATATATTAAAATGCTAAACTTCTGTTTACTGATTCACTTAGGAGTCGTTGCATCCAAATTCTCTTTTGCGTCATGAATTTGTTGAACCTTATTCTTGTCTCACTACTACATAATGTGTCACTTTACAATTCCTGTAGTGTAACTATGGACCATCAAACACTTATAACACTATTGCGTATTTTCAAGGACTAATTTTCAGAACAGATTTTATACACCCAACTTTCTTGGGAGTAAAAGGCTTTGTCTTTGTTGTTGAATGCTTTAGTGATAATAGTTTCACATGAAACATACATGTCCCTCATTGTTTTTTACTTATGCAAAAGATCAGTGAGTTGGTGAGGACAAGCACATGAACAATTTCACTTCTACAGCATTAATTTTAGTTACTCAATAACTGAATAATTAATTATGGTAAATATATAACGTAATTCTACTGTGAAAATTAGATCTAAGTGTTCTTCATATTGAAAAAGGAAATAGATGTTTGGAGATGGTCCGTTGTTGGGTCTGTGCAGACTTTTATGGTCCTTTATTGCCCGTTTGCTACATTTACTTAAAACATTGTATGACTTATCTTTTATTAACGGTTGATCACACAGATATGGATAGCAAAATCAAAGTTATGATCAAGATTATTGATGAGGATGCTGACTCATTTGCAAGAAGAGCAGAAATGTATTATAAAAGGAGGCCAGAGCTGATGTCTTTGCTTGAGGAGTTATACCGTGCTTACCGTGCGTTAGCTGAAAGATATGATCATGCGGCTGGTGAACTTAGACAAGCCAATCGGAGAATGGCGGAAGCATTTCCAGATGAGTTTCAGTTAGACTTGGATGATGATCTGCCAGCAGAAAGTGCATCCATAGAGACTGAAGCTGACAGTCGAGACATGACTCCGTTTTTCCTTTCATTCCTCAACACTGGGGATTCAAAAAAACGTGCTAAGGGTACGCTATATGAACCTAATTTGTCAACAGCACAATATCCTAATAAATGCCTTACTGAACTCATGTACTGTTGTTGCAGATGACCAGGACCATGAGAAGCTTCAGAAAGAAATATCAAGTTTGTCGAAGGAAAATCAAGACCTTAAGAAGAAAATTTCATCAGTGCTAGAAAAGAGTGACCAGGTTGAATCTGAAGTTCGTGGACTTAAGGAAGCCCTTGCACAACAAGAGGTGGAGAAGGAAGCTGCAGTTTCACAATGCCAGCAATCCAGTGACCGGTTACATAACCTCAAGTCTGAAATATTGCATACCCAGGAGGAATTCAATAGACTAAAAGAGGAGATGCAAACTGGTCTGCAGAATTTGGGCTCTGCTGAGGAAAGGTGCCTTCTTCTGGAGAGAACTAACCAGAATTTGCATGTAGAGCTAGATAAGCTGAAGCAGGCCTCGAAAGAGAAGCATGAGGAGCTTAATGAGAAGCATGTGGAGTTAGAAAAACTTAGTATCACTATACAAGAGGAACAACTCAAAAGCATGCAAGCAGAAATGGCACGGTTATCTTTAGAGAAGCAATTGGCACAGGCACAGGAGAAGCTAAGACTTATATCCCTTGAAAAACATGGTGAAGCAAGTAAAGTCAATGACATTGAAGCGACCAAAGTTCAGCTTCAAAAGGAATTGGAAAAGATTCGAGAAGAGAACCGGAAATTGGATGACCAAAACCATTCCTCCACATCTGTGATAATTCGTCTGCAGGATGAAATAATTTCCTTGAAGAATGCACAGCGACGCCTTGAGGAAGAGGTGTCTCGACATGTGGAGGAAAAGAAGGTGCTTCAGCATGAACTTTCACACCTCAAGGATGACAGAGGAGACATGGATAGGAAACACTTTTCAATCAAGGAACAAATACAAGCGGTGAATTTCAATGTAGAGTCACTCCAGTCACTTGCACAAGAGGTGAGGGATGGAAATGTTGAACTAAAAGAGACCATCAAGAGCCATGAGGGTGTGAAAACCTTGTATGTTGAGAATCTGATGCAGCTGGAGAGAACATTAGAGAAAAACGCTCATTTAGAGAGATCCCTTTCAGCAGCAACTACAGAGATTGAAGGCTTGAGAGAGAGGAAGGCTGTGTTGGAAGAAACATGCAAACATCTTAATTCTAAGATTAGTGACCACCAATCTGAGCGAGCCATGTTAATCGCAAGGATTGAGGGTATTTCTCATACCATGGAGAAGCTTTCAGAGAAGAATGTGCACTTAGAAAATTTGTTATCTGACAATAGCATGGAGTTTGATATCCTTAGAAGGAAGCTGAAAGATTTGGAAGAGTCCACGCAGACACTCCGCAACCAGAATTCTGTGCTTCGATCTGAAAAGAGAACTCTTGTGCACGAGGTTATTGCTGGAAATATCCATTACTTTCTATTTATTTTCACCATTTTGTGAAAGAGATGTAACTTGATTCCTTAATTTAATATTGTCTCAGGTGGACAGCATCAACAGTGCTCTACTCAGTTTGGAAACCCAATACGCAGAGTTAGAAGGGCGGCACTTGGACCTTGAGCAGGACAAAAACAAGGCCGTTGCTGAACTGTTCAAACTACAAGAGATGTTGAGGCTAGAAAAAGAAAAGCACAAAGAACTCAGTAATTCGGGCATGAGTCAGTTCAATTCTGTACAGAAGCAGATAGGCCTGCTGGTAGAAGAAGTTCGGCGTAGGGAGAACCAGCTTCATGAGGAGGAGTGCAAGATAATTGAAGCTCAGACTGAGATATTTATCTTGAAGAAATGCTTAGGCAACATGGCTGAAGCAAATTCTGATGTCTTGGCAAAACTTCAGAAGCAACAACAGGCATGCAACTTTCAAGAGGAAAAGATTGTTTTATTGTCACAAAACAACCAGAAGCTAACTGAAGGGATTGGTTCTGTCATGGAAGTACTGCATCTGAATGAGAAATATGGATCACTGGATGTAATGAAAATTGATGTAGTCGTGCAGCTTCTCTTGCATGAGATTAAGTGCCTGCTGAATACTATTTCTGATGCTCAGGATGTGAAGCAGAACCAGATCCTTGAGAAGTCACTTGTTGTCACACTTCTAGAGCACTTTGGGCGAGAGGTGGCTGATCTGAGGTCAGAAAGAAGTGTTATGAAGCAAGAGTGGCAAGCAAAGAGCGAGGAACTGCTGCAGCTGCAGAGTGAAAGACATGACCTGCTAAAGATCAATTGTGAGCTACGGAAGGAGATGGACGCTCGTAACCGCAAAGTGGATGAGCTGAAATCTGAGGCCAAGTTCTTGGTTCGACAACTCACAGAGCTGCATGAGTCACGGCAATCATTGCAAGCGGAGGTTATCAAGCTCATTGAAGAGAACTCCTCACTTTCAAGCAGACTTCATGACTCGGGGAAAAAGAGAAGTCATCTGAAGATGATTTCAGTATTCTCCTTGGTGAAGTGGTCAAGACAGATATCCTTGGTGTCGTTTTCAGAAGCCTTCATGATGAGAGGACATCACAACTGCGGTGTTTGCATGAGGATTTTGGGTCTCTCCATGCAGCAGGCAACGAGCTTTATCAGGAGATCAAGCTGATGAACAAGAAGCTTGGAGACCTACAACTCGAGAATAACTATCTTGAGAAGGAACTCAGCAGAACTCTAAGCATGTGTGATGGCTCCAGTGGAGAAATATCGACTGCAAAAAGGCGTGCCATGAGGAGAGATACCAAGCTACTGAAATCTGGCAGGAAAAGCCAGGAGAGTGGCGTGACTGTGGAACAGAGAAAAGAAGTTGACAATGCTGGCCTTGAGAAATCAAATGAAATGCTAAGGGAAGAGCTCCACAAGCTGCAGAGTGAATTGCAAGTGCTCAGGAGCAAAGAACAGCCTGTGATTGATGTCAAGTCTTGCGATGCAGAGATTACTAAATTGCTAGCCAACATGCAGTTGGCCACTGCCAATGCAGCTCTCTTCAAGGAGAAAGTTCTTGAGCTTATTGTAGCTTGCGAGAGTTTTGAGATAAGTGATATGGTACAGAAGGAGGTTTTAAAGGAGGAAATCACTCGGAGAAACTCTTATGTGGATGAGCTGAAGGACAAGCTAAATGCTGTTGAGATCGAGAACAGAAGGCTGAAGGTTGATCTGAATGGCGACTTCACTATACTAGGAGCATTGCAGACTGAAGTGAGTGCCCTGGAGAAACAAACTTTGTCCCTGGCAAAGGATTGCTTGCCACCACATATGCTCAGGAAGGAGGTATACATTACTTTTTCCATGTTGTTCGCATTTCCTGAGTTCCTTTTTACATTGAAGAATGATGACAGTTCATTTATGAAAGATAGTTATGTTCTTTACATACTTCAGTTGAGGTCAAGAATGTACTGTTTTTACGAACATTCTGCTTGAATATTGTGGCTAATACTTTAGTAATTGAAAATACTGAGCTATTATGCATTTCAGATGCTCTCGCATTGTTCTTCCTGGCTCGACTCGTAAAACTTACATTGTTTACCTCCTTTTCAGGAAAACCAAATGTCATCACCTCCACTGTCCAAGATATGTGTGAAACCAAGCGACGATCAGAATGCAACAAAGATGGTGAAGGACATGGAGCTGCAGAAACTGCATGGAACCATCAAAGCCCTTCAGAAGGTGGTAACGGATACTGGAGTCGTCCTCGAGCAAGAGAGGCTCGACTTCAACAGCAGCCTCCAGGATGCGAGAAAGCAGATTGAGATCCTGAAGCTCAAGGAGATCCTGGACAGCGATGCCAGTGACGCAAACTACGAGAGGATAATGAAGGACATCCAGCTGGACCTTGTTCAGACTCCCAGCCGGAGAGCAGCCTCGCACCGTCACAGGCGGAAGAGCTCGCCGACGCATTCCGACGACAAGATGCTTGCGCTGTGGAGTGTGAGCAGAGTGAGCAGCGGCAGCCACCGGAACGACGTGGACCTGCGGCCGCCGCAGAGCGAGGCGCCGGTGGTGACTGACAAGGTGAAGAAGCGGTGTTCCTCTGAGCCGGTGGTCATGAAGGACCTCAGCGTCGACAAGCAGGAGCTCCTCCCGAAGCAGCCCGTCGCCGTCACAGCGACGGTGACGGAGCCGCACCGGGAGTGGAAGAAGAAGGTCGTCGACAGGCTGTCCTCCGAGGCGCAGCGGCTGCGGGACCTCCGGTCCATCGTCCAGGAGCTGCGAGCCGGCGTGGAGTCGACGGCCGACACCGAGCTCGAGGCCGTCAAGGCGCAGATGGCCGACGCCGAGGACGCCATCGCCGAGCTGATCGACGCCAACGGCAAGCTCCTGAAGAAGGCGGAGGAGTTCACCTCCGCCGCGGACGGCGACGTGGACCTCCGCAGCCGGAGCCAGCGCAAGATCCTGGAGCGCATCAGGAAGATGTCGGAGAAGGCCGGGCGGCTGGAGCTGGAGCTGCAGCGGTTCCAGCACGCGCTGCTCAAGCACGAGGAGGAGCGCGCGGCGAGGCGCGCGGCCAAGACGACGGTGCAGGTGCAGCGCCGGTCGAGGGTGCAGCTCGTGGAGTACCTGTACGGGCGGCGGCGCGACAGCCGGCGGCCGAAGCAGAAGCAGCGCGGGCCGTCGTGCTGCATGAGGGCCAAGGCCATCGACGACTAACTCCTCAGGAGGCTAATGGAAGCTTTGTTTAATTAATTACCCTGGTTATTAATCGTCAGAGTAACTTTGTTTTGTTTTCGTACTCCGTGTCGTTTTAGACTTCTATACTACTAGGTAAATAATTCGGTGGACTGATCCTAAATAGTTCGTTGCTGTTTTATCTCAAGTAAGGTTAAGGAGGAATGTAAATGGTAGCAGCCCGCAGTGGCAACTGTTCTCGTCAGTAAAATTTTCGCCTTTCCTGTACTAAGTCTCTGAGGTTAATCTTCATTCTCGTTCTTTCTTCCAATTCGTGTGTGTCGTGTTTACTCTCTGAAGTGTGAAGTGATGACAGTAGCAGGATCTTGCTTGCGTTATAAATCTCTGGAAATGGATTCTCTACGCTGATACTCGCAGAAATGGCACCGAGATTTTGCCACTCAATTCCTCGCAACGATTCTGAATTCTCAATTCTGCAAACCTGTTATTGCATCCATATTTCTACGAGCAGATTATAAAACTCTGATGCAGACTCCCAAAAAATTTTATTTGCCCCGTATGGCACACGGTCAATACAGTGATACTACCGTAGAGCTACGCGCACGTGCTTTCTTGTCCGGGCAAAACAGAAAAAAAGTAAGTGAGAGAAGCTTTGCCTCTCGCGGACCCAAAACCCTAGAGCCCCCGGACATCTCGGCGGCGGCGGCATGGCGGACGGCGGCGGAGAAGGAGGGCCCCCTGCCGCTGCGGTGGCGCTGAAGGATCAGGGGAATGAGCAGTTCAAGTCGGGGAACTACCTCAAGGCGGCCGCACTCTACACGCAGGCCATCAAGCACGACCCCGACAACGCCACCCTCTACAGGTTCGGCTCAGTTCTTTTCCTCCTCGTCCTCGTCGCGTGGTGCGCGCCACCTGATCTCCGCGCATCCCGGTAGCTCGTTTGTGGGCGGTAACGCGTGCTGTGGCATCCTGTCCCCAATCCGAAGAGCGCGGTGCCTGATCAGGGAGATCCCACGGTTTGATCAAAGGTTGCATTTTTATGTGGAGAAAATGCAGAGTATTAGTATTTCAAGCTTTTATCGGGGACTGAATGCGTCTTCTCAGAGTGTGAGTTATTAATTTGTCAGAATAGAGTTTCTTGCCTATATAGGTGGCGATTTTAGTTTAGATTGCTGAAAGGATTCAGTGTAAATGGCTAAGAGTTTGGTGAAAACACTGAAACCATGTAGTAGCTGATTTGGTATTCTCCTCGTCGGAGTGATCCCCCAACTCAACTAGCAAAACCAGACATAGTTAGTTATTAGTAACAAAAGTAACAACAGAATTTGAACGCTTACATACATGTCTGGATAACCACCTGAACCATACTAGTGAACACCTATTACTAAAGCTTACAAGAAATTTATGGTTCCTAGTGCTCTTAGATTAGATATGTGTGCACATTCTATGTGGTCAAACATAATGATGATCTAGTCCAATTAACTGCACGGAAAAATGAACATGTTCATAAGATGACCATCCTTCATGATATGGATAAAACCATTCATTGTTTATGATGCATGAGTATCTAGATCGTGAGGTGTTACTTTGGATGAAAATACAAGTAATATTTCTGGAATAATATCCTCCATATTCAAAATAATTGAGCCCTTCCTTTTTGAATAGTTGGTATTTAGATATGTAAATCCAGAATAAAGTAAAAGGCGTTATACTTTCAATTCTATGAGTCATTCAAAAGATCTGAGGAAGCATCGAAGGAATCTTTCCTTCATATGTCCAGCTGTCCTCACTGCTGTTCTATATCCAAACCTGCTATGACATCCATGCAAAATTAGATGCAAATGGTTTTCTTCTTTTGTTGCGCTATATAAGCTGCTACACAATGCTAAAATATTTTTTTCTTTTAAATCCCTACCAGCAACCGAGCTGCAGCATTTTTGCAGTTGGTTAAGCTTAGTAAAGCACTTGCTGATGCTGAGACAACAGTCAAGCTGAAGCCTCAGTGGGAGAAGGTATATAAATATCTGATTGCTTCTCTGATTTACTTCTTGTTACTGAGCTATCAGATTTCACAGCTTATTATTTTTTTTGTAATATAGGGTCATTTTAGGAAAGGTTGTGTTTTGGAGGCGATGGAGCGCTACGATGAGGTGAGACTAAAAGAAAACGACATTTCTTCCTTGTGACAGAAGGGTGCTATTTGACTATTTGTTTTGAAATAAATACAGCAAAGGAAACCCCTGCCGTTGTATTAATATATTAATATAGGGAAATAAAGAGAAAACTGTACAAAGCAGCATGCATAGGATTAAAATCCTAGTGGCATAAATCAAAAGAAACTAAACAAGTGTAGCTATTTATACAACTCAAGAAGGTCTAGATAATTCTGATGCTTGTAAGCATTCATTTTATGTAATTGTAGGGTGGCCTCTTCAAAGAAGTTATTTTTCCAGCTCTGAGAGGATGGCCTCCCTCTGTCGAAGATATAGTTATTTCTTTGTTTTCATATTTGCCATGATGAAGATTCCCATAGAGAGGATTTTGGCCGTCATACTTTGCAGTGAAGAGCGCTATTCATTTCCTTTTTTTTTCTTTCAGACCTAACAAAGTTATCTAATTTCTAGTAAAATGGTGAAATGTTTCAGATTGCTCTCTCGTATCACATATATCGTTTCTATCCAATGACGGAAGTTCAATCTTTAATAACCTATTAACCTCATCCTGTGTGTAATGCTGACCCTGGCATATTCCCATTTATACTTGTTAGTTCTTGTCTTTAACGATGCCTCATGTTTTCTTTTATCATATCCTCATACTTGTGTATCTAGATGAACTGTTTCTTCTGTGTTATCTGCAAGAAACAGCGAGGTATCTTATTCGTATTTGCTCTTTCTTTCTGGTGCAGGCTGTATCTGCTTTTCAGGTAGCTTTGCAGCACAATCCACAAAATACAGAAGTCTCGAGAAAAATCAAGAGGCTTACTCAGTTGGCAAGAGAAAAGAAACGAGCAAATGATGTGGAGAGCATGCGTTCCAATATTGACATCGGAAAGAACTTGGAGTCACTGAAAACTGAGTTGGTGAGTTTATTGGTATGCTTGTGCATTAATAATCTTTAGCGAGAAATGCAAAAATCTGATGACCCAAAAGTGTACAGCACACCGCTTTTTACCATTTTTGAGGGAACAATATCAAGGCGATATTCTTTGCAAAATGTATGTTCTTCGGATGCACCTTGTAGACTATATGAGGTTCATAAGTTCTATCGTTTATTCTATTAGTTTGACTGTTGCAGAATGTCAGGAGAAACTTTCTTTTTTTATATATATCAGACCTATCTCATTATTGAAATAAGTTATTGAGTATTTCTGTTTCAGGTTGCAAAGTATGGTGATGCAGGAATGGGGCAGAGTATCTTCTCATTTGTAGTTAATGTGATAGAATCAGCAATAAAGGTTTGGCATGACACAGGAAAATTGGATCCGAAGGTTAATTTTCTTCTTGATGATCAAAAGACTGACACGGAGAAATATGGCCCAGTAGTTAACATTGACATGGTATTGGTACTGACAACTTCATTGTTCAACTTGACATCAACTTTATTGCACAAACAAATGTCTTGTTTTGAATTAGAATTTGCTTTTAATTTTTGCACTTGTTAACATTTGCTTATAAGTTACATGCTGCATTTTTTGCAACAACTATATAAGCTCTACTGTGCTTTTTTCCCCTTCTAGGCCTTTGAGTCACCTCACACTCATAGCAATTGCTTCACATTTCTACGGCAATATGCTGAAGATTCTTTTGCGAAGGCTGCATGTATGGTTGCAGCTAAGAGCACCATCTCCTATCCACAGGTCCAATCCACACGCTCCATATTATTTTTCTTGACAAGTTGGTCTGTAGCAACGTGTCAATTTTATTGATACTGCAGAATGTATTATGTGTTCCAGAGGAGAAAGCTAAACTAACATGATCTGTTTTACACACAGGTCTGGAAAGGGCAGGGATCTAGAAAATGGAAGCTTGACCAGAGTGATGGGTTTTTTGTACAGTTTGAATCACCAATTCTACGAAAGATATGGTTTGTTCCATGCACAGCAGAAAAGAGCCGTACATTGTGCAGGTAAATCTCTCCTTTCTGCGTGAGATGGTAATCAGGGTACACATTTAGTTGCTACCTGAGTCCCTGACAGTCTATTTTAAATTAATTGAACTCATAAAGTGTCTACTATATAATCCCATCAACATTGTGTAATTTTTTAGTCCTATGAATATTAATGATTAAGACATTGTTGAGGACTTTCCTTTCCTCATGCTTAAAGGATAAGTAATTCTGACTTTAATCTTGAAAACAGTTGTCAACTAGTCATTAGCTGTCAATGCCCCACTGCAGTATTCATTTTGATGCAATGTTCAAACGATCTTTACCAGAATATGAAGAATAGCTAATTCTTTGGCAGTTGTAATCACAAAACGAAAACTAGAACCTTTGCATTCATCTGCCATCACCAATCCACCATTGCTGATGTGTACCAGCTGTCTGCGTTATCCGCTATCTTGTGACACTATCCACTTTTTGTGACCTTAGATGCATCCGTGCACCGCCATGTACTTTACAGTTTACGCTCTCCCAGCCATGCCATCGGATTTCCTCTCCTGACCTGTTGGACAGGCAGTATAGCGAGCGATGGGTCTCTCCCCTTGCTGCTCTTTATGGTTGTCACCGGCTTTAAGACATGGCTGTACTAACGTGTACTGCGCCTCTTCTTTATTGCTTCTTCAGGAGCCCTGAGACCCTGGACATCAGCATCCATGAAGTCTTCCCCCGTATATTCAAGGACACAGCTTGAGTAGCAGATGAGCAATTTGATGGCTTTGTAACCCATGAAATTCGTGTTGAGTTTCTCTACACTGAGGCACTGAAAAATTTTGCTGCTATCGTTTTGTTGTGTGCAATTGGTGCTGTATTTTCAGTATATATGGAGCCTTGGTGGGAGATCATGGCACCTCAAAACATGGGTAGATATGCAATGGCCCCTTGTTTGTTTCATCATTGATAGGCAAGGCAATTTCTGTGAACCGTTCAGCCCTGCTTGTTGCACCTACGAAGAAAAGAGAGGTATTTTGTAGTACAATGTTCTGGTGACTGTTGCCTTCCGCGTGGGTGCTGTTTGGTGCCCTAGAAATACGGTAACTGGTGTAGTAGTAGCATCAATCGGCATGAAGCGGGTGACTTGATATAAAGCATCGCACAGCTATATACCTAGGTGGATCGTACCATGAACAGTGATGAACTAATAATGTAGATGTACCTTTCTCATGGTGAAGTCATCACATTATCTGTGCGCTGCTTATCCGTTCGTGCAGTGACCCTGATTCATGCCCACTCTACAGTCTGCTGTGTTATGCTTAAATCGATATGGTGCTGTTAGTAATTGGTACTGTACGAGCAGGCAGCACATTGCCATCCGTCAGTTGGTTACCATAAAAATAGGGAGACTTGCAGTGTTCGTACTTGCATAGGAGGGGGATCAGAGTTTACTCATGTACGTTTGGATAATTTGAATAACGCGAGCCCAAGCACAAGTAGTTATGTTGCTACAGCTGTTGCATTAATAATCCTTACTTCCACTAATTTGTGCAACTGAATTGAAATGTTACGAGTTGCATGACAATGCGGCATGTGAGTAGTCACTCATAGTGCATTTTGTTTTTCTTTTTTACTTTCACTCCTTTCCAGTTCCACATGAGAGAAGACAAAACACGGTTCATGAGCCAGCCAAAGTGTAGCCAACACGTGTACTATTATTCCTTTACGGGAATTTAGATAGTACCCTAATGCTGCATTTCCCCTCTAAAAAGGCATTTTAGAGCCAGTGTCCCGAATAGGCCTCTAAAATTTAGTACATTTTAGTGTATAAAGGGTTTTAAACCTCTCTAAACGGTAGATAGGGGAGATACTCTAACCCTCTAAATTTCTATTTCTAAAGGAAACCACCGCACCCTTAAATTGTTGTACAAGTTCCAGATTGGCTGATTAGAAATGACAAGAATTTCAGGGAATCCAATACTCCGATATCGAGTAGAAGTACATGCATATGGTAAGCAGCCCGCCAGAGAATGCAAGCGATTTTTTAGAAACCAATGCAAGCGATTTCTTGCGGCAGCAGGTTAATTACATTCCTGTCGCCGTCGCAGCTGCCGTTTGCTCCGGCGAGACCAGCGGCGCCGGCAGCGGAGGCGAGGGGCACGTGAACACCGCGCGCTCTCGATGGCGCCAGGTCTCATAAATGGCCGGGGTATTTACGTCGATGGCGCGTGGTGTGTGCGAGTAATGCGATCGATGCAGATCGGAAGGGGTAGAAGCTGCTGCAAGGCTTTCGCCGCAGTAATGGCTGCGATGCGCTCAGAGCGTGCCGCCACTGCACTGCACATTTGATGCTGCATGCTCTTCCGGATCTGCACACCACTGCTTCTTCTTCATTCCCTGCATAGATATAGTATTAATTCTAGTGGTAGCATTAGGCTTGGGCATTCGGTTAATACGGTTAAGAGAAACTTCGGGTAATGAAAACTGTGAACAGGTTTAGTAGGAGAAAAATAATTAACTGCATATTTCGGCAGTGACATATGAAAACATCATTTTTTACTATAAAAATATTATTAGAATGCCATTGAATACTATTAATTTGATTAATTAACAATATGACAATATTAACTGGATTAATTAATCACATAAATGAGTTGATGGAAGTAGAAAGGATGATTATTTTGGAGTGAATATGATGGGTCCCTGTCAAATTTCGGTTAGTGCGGTTAGTTCAGTTAACCATATTTCTCAAAAATCTTAACTGCACATCTTGCTGGCTGTAAACCGTATTTCTCAAAATTCTTAACCGTAAAATTGCGGTTAACCGTACTAACTAAAAATTTTAGGTAATTCGGTTCGGTTAATGGTTAATACGGTTAATCGGTCCACCCCTAGGTAGCATCATAGCATGGGATGGAATGCAATGCAATGCAATGCAATGAGATGGGAGACAAAATGAAAATTGTAATGCATGAAGTGCATTGATTTTTTTTCTTATTGATGAAGAACCGAAGCTCCCTGTCCCTTCCTTGTTCGGCGCCGCTACGACAGCCAGCCGTGCAGTGCATGCACATTGCACGCATCCTTTCTTCTTTTCCACGTACGGTTCAAGTCTCATATGCACGCGTTGGTGGCGGCTTTGCAAAGGCAAGCGGACGTGCACCGACCATGTCTCTCGAGGCCGGTGACCGATATGGGCGTGCGTGCGAGAGAGAGGCTGCTTAGCTTTCCTCGCAGCACAAGCAAATGCACAATGAACTGGCCTAATGGTAATCCATAAACACGGTAGATTCGATGGCGTTGTTGCATACTACTCCTGTATTATGAAAACGATGACATTTCAGACAACAAAATTGGCTTTGCAGCTACTAGTACTTCCTTTTGCTATCCTAAGCGTCAACACCGGAGCAGTATATATATGGACGGTGCACGAACTTCACAAAAACATTTGCAAATAGGGTCAATCTATGTTAGATGTGCAATGCAGGCAGTTTGATCGGCGACAAAATATTAGCGAACAGGGGGAGTACTTTTTGAAACACACTTTTAGAACGTCAACACGCTTTATATTGCTAATATTACTACTAAGATAGTAGTACTGCAAAATACTGTACAAAGTTGTATTTTCAGGTTAGTGTGCTCTTGCTGTAGGTGTTACTAGTGTTGACTGCCGTCTCAAGGTCTTGGGAGAGCATTATAAACAAAAAAAAAAGGAAAAAGGTTTTGGGAGATTAGTATGAAAGTAGAAGAGCGGAAGCTTTGATGGGACCCGGATGCCACCGCCCAGACACGAAGATGGTACGGTAATTCCTCGCCATGGTCGTGGGCTATTATCCCGTTTGTCGAGCAAAGCGACGGCAAAAGGTAAAGATCGAGAGGACGGATGCTGCAGTCAAAGCTTGAGAAGCTATGAATGGAGGTGAATCTTTGCTCGGCTTCTGAGACATAACCCATGGTAGGTCAATGGCGCCGTGGGAATTGGGAACGGATAAAGCTAAACCAAGGCCTTCTTTGCATGCATGCATGTACTCCCTTCTCAACTGCTTTTCTTATTTTTTCTATCTTTACTTCTTTTCAATCGACCTGGAAATTTAGAAACGTTAACTAAAATTTATATTATTTTATTATAAAGTTATATACTAAGCATACAGGTAGAGCAAAAAAATATCAATATATAGATTATTAAAAATATATTTTTTAAGGATTGAGAATTAGTGATTCCCTTATTTTCTGTGGTTGTGTGTTGTGCCTCTTCCTCGTGTGACAAGACAACCCGGCACATCCTATCCGGCAAGAGATGGACACAGATCAGCTGGACCATTTACTCTCAGATCCCAGTGGGATCCATCCCTCTCTGATGTTGTTTCTCTTATTATTTATATAATGAAAAAAAAATCCAATATCTGCCGGATGGGAAGAGGTAAACATCTTCCAGAGCTCACGACGAAGCGAGACATAATCTTCTCTTCCTATTTCTCACAAATCATTAGGTGCTAAACTACGCACCAAAAGGTTGATGATGCAAGATTTCTGCAATTTGCTCAGCACCATCGCAATGGTACGGTACTAAAAGAAAACATTAACAATTTACCCGCCGGTTGAACATCGATCGAGCAGCCAAAAACTCTGCAGACGGATCACGGTGTAGATGTGAGCCTCGCTCTCGTGGAGGAGTTGACATTCTGTTTTCTGTTGAGCCACGCTTGCAAGAGAGAAAGTGTTGTGCCCAAGCACAGTAGAGGTCAAGTATACGCGTCGCTTTCTCAGGCTGCATCTGGCTATTGGTAGTATCATGATGCATCTGGTCTTGCTTGTTAATTTGGTGTCGCATTGGATTCCGCTGCTCGTCCATGTGAGGCCCCAGCTCTCGGTCCCTGTCGGATTTCATTTCGATCGTAGTATATCATACTACTCAATACGCACACGATACCTTCCATTTCTCGTTCTTGTTTTCTCGTTTCCGCGGATCGTGTTCATCATTCCTTTTTGTTATGTATATATAGCTGCTCAAGAAATGTTTTGTCGCTAGTCCTCTTTCTCATATGCTCTAAATTTATTCTGATTATCAATCACTTGTTTGCAATCCGTAAAATTAGATCCAATCGTGATAAGCTCATTCTTTTTTGTTATTACGTGTATTCTAGCTAAAATAAAGTACAGTCAGCTGGGGGAAATCTACCAAATATTTGGTGAATGCCTCGATCGGATAATCCAGTGTTTAGCTAACTTTATCCAATGCAATTCGGTGCTCGCGAAAGTAGTGTCTCCAGACCGTGCAGCGCTTTGGTGCGACAAGGATGCATCGCGCATTTACATTATCCGTTGGAGGTTAGCATGTTCCTGGTGGCACACCATGTCATTTTCCTGGATAATGATCGCGACTTAGCCATGATCCAGAGAATTCCTCGTGTGTGTTTTTGGAGAGGGAGTACTTGCAGATGCTACTTATTGAACCGGCGAAAACAGCCGGTGGAGAAACCATAAATACTTTTGCCACGATATGAAGAATGCGATCGAGCTGCTTTACCAAGCATCGTCAGATGGCGAGTCAAAAGAAGATATCGATTAAAATGGACGGAACACAAATGGCGATGAGACAGAGAGAGAAAGCCGCAGTGGCATGCAACCGAAAAGAGAGAGCGAGATGGCAAGAAAGTTGGTTTGCCCCTAACCTTGTTCGGCGATTCTCAATCATCATCACCTCTTCTTTAATTAACGTTTTTTTGGTCTAAAGACAAGATGCCAAACGGAGGCTGCAGCCAATGATCCTTTGTGTACGTGTACGTGCATCCTATTTTATTCATTTAGATGCCGGTGCCCTCTGCAGATTACGTATAGAATAATGCAAGTTTGTTATTAGTATTTGGCATGCCCCATATAATACTGCAACTTGTGCTCTTACTGATTGCACGAGAAAGGTGGAAATGGGCTTCCTATAGGCCAGTGAGCCCTGCCCTTTGCAACCTAGCTAGCATCAAGGTCAGGATTTTGGCCTACCATCTCTACTCGTCAGAAAATTCAGAGCTAGTGGAGCTAAACGAGTCATGCACTACACTGTGGTGATTCAAATCACACTGGTCTTCCATACTCTACAGAATGAGGCGTGCAACACGCTGTAGCAGTAGGATAATTCTTATCGAAGACATCCTCGGATCTGGATATATACATTGTAGATCTCCCTTTCTGAAATCAACTGTTTTCTGTGAATGTTTGTACTATTTTGTACAATTCTTGCATTTCAAAGGAGCCATATGAAATTTTTGTTGGAGATGCAAGAGTTTTCTCAAAATTCTTGTGTGAGTTGAAACAGTTTCATAAGAAAAGTATGCAATGAAATAAGCGTGCATTAATAACCTTATTTTTTAAGTGTGCACTAAGGGCATGAATAAAATGCAAGGTGCTTGCATGAAGTACCTGAAAGGGAAATTCGTTAAGCACTTATACAAAAGGATTGGTGAGTGTGTACCATTTGACTCTTCGGTTCTTCTCCCTAATTAATTTCTGCTCGAGTATAGGCTGCTGTCTCGTGGTGACAGTCCCATTTTCCGAACTGCTCTAACTCCTCACCTTTTTGGTCTCTAATCTATATCAGGCTAGTCCTAAGTTCATATAATTGGCAATACAATGCAATCATGCTCTTTGTAGAGTAGTGCATTATCTCAGTACTTCAGTAGTATATTCACACGCTAATGGCCTCTTTTTGTTCTCACATCAAACAGATGCAATCCAAACGGAAAGAAAAAAAGAAAAAGAAAAAGGACCAATTTGACCGCATCGCGGGCCCACAGCCCTCCTCCCTCCTTCCCTCTTGCCCTCTCTCCTCACTCATCACACTCGCCTTCAGTCAGCCATCACGGCATCGCTCCCTCCTTCTCTCTCTAGCCTTGCTCCTTTTCTCTCTCCTCGGGGGCCTTGCCTCGACCTTCTATCCTTCCACCGTCCTCCCGCCATTGCCTTTTGATGGCTATATAGGGGGAGCACTGGATTGGAAAAGTGGACCTCGCCGCGAGTTCTGAACCCATTCAAAACCTCACCTTTCCCCCTCTCCTCCTCCCTCTCTTCCGCGCCGCCGCCGCCGCCGTCTAGGATCAAATGCGGTGAGATCTGCGTCGCGCCTGACGCAGAGGGACACCGAAGTCTGCGGTGCGCGCGGTCTCGGATCTCTCCGCGGGTTCCGGTGAGTTTTTGTTTTTGGGCTGGCGGTTCAGCGCCCACAGCTTGGATGGATGGATGGATTAGAGTGTTTTATGTTTCTTTATTTCGCTGTTTGCTTGCTCGATCAGTTGAAGTCGTTACTACCGCTCAGTGCAGTGCTTATCGAGTGGTCTCGATGTGCTCCTGGAGTTGGTGATTCTACCAGTGGCGAAAAAAGATTTGATTTTTGCTATCTTGGATTCGGAGATCACATTCCGATTGCTCTGAACATTCTGACATGCTAATGGAGTTGGCATTCTGGATTCAGTCAATGAGTTGTTCGGATATTTCATTTAGGGAGTTGGTAGGAGTTGGGCTGATTTTCTCCCCTTCCCTTCAATTTTGATGTGCTCCTGAGGCTGACATTTCTGCTCGGAGCTCCATTATTTTCTCCCCTTTGTTTTCAGAACAGTTTTTGGGGGTGTCGGCAAGTTTTGTCACCAAGTGCTTTCGCATCCGTAATTTCGGGTCACTTGTCCTTTCTTTTGCATTTTTTTCATGTGAGCTCACGTTTTCCTCCACCTCTTTTCCATTTTATTTTCCCTGAGAACACTTTATTTAATTAACTGAGAATTGTGTTGGACTTAAAGGTGCTCCTTACTTTCATCATAATGCAGAGTTGTGAGGAGTGCTTTAATGCTATTGTTGTTCCATCTTCACCAATCACCATGTCTTAACATCGCTCTGATTTTTCTCCAGGTCACTGGAGAGGAGAGAATAACAACTTGCTGTTGCGAGGTTCAGAATCCAGAAGGATGGATCAGTATGAGGTATTGGAGCAAATTGGGAAAGGAGCATTTGGCTCTGCACTGTTGGTGAGGCACAAGGTGGAGAAGAAGAAGTGAGCCTAGTTAGCACTGTTCTTCACTTATGAGCTTATGTTTCAGCCATTTTCACCTTGCTGAGTTCTTCTCTGCTGTGTAGGTATGTGCTGAAGAAGATACGCCTTGCTCGACAAACCGACCGCACCCGCCGGTCTGCCCACCAGGAGGTTAGCATCTCCAGCTCTATCTTGAAATGCTATTGGTCACTCATTTGGTAACTAGCCCTTTTTTCAAGGGCCTGTTCACCGAGCAAGCCATATTTATGTCACTCTTAAACTTCGTAAATAATTAATTCCTGGCTAAGTTACTGTGTTAATATCTTATCGTGTCATATCATGTTTATTTTGGCAATCAATGAGCTTTTCTGATATGAGTTACTTTGAAATGTTCTTGCAGATGCAGCTTATTGCAACAGTGAGAAATCCTTTCATTGTGGAGTACAAAGATTCATGGGTTGAAAAGGTAGGTGAATGGTCAAAACATAAAAAATACAAATAGTGCCATAATGGAAGGCAGGGTGAAATAGCTTCACTTTCTGTTGTTGTGCATCTCATTTGTTTTTTTTTAATTCCCAGGGTTGCTATGTTTGCATTGTTATCGGTTATTGTGAAGGAGGAGACATGTATGTATTTCTAGGAGGCTAAACAACTTTTCATTATCTTGTTTATGATTCTTGAGTCCTTGCTAACACTGTCTGTATTGGTACAGGGCTGAGGTTATCAAAAGAGCTAATGGCAACCATTTTTCTGAAGAGGTTTCATTTTCGACTCGCTTTCATTTTGGCATATTTTTGTTGTCAGCTGCAACCAAAGCATGCACGCTTAACTATTTTCTTCTTTTTCAGAAACTTTGCAAGTGGCTTGTGCAGCTTCTCATGGCTCTTGAATATTTACACGCAAATCATATTCTGCACCGAGATGTGAAGGTCAGTGCCAGTGCCTGATTCCAACCACATGATGATACCTCTCTTTCGAAGGCATACTTATGCCCGTAATGCTTACTGAAACTGCTCAATCTGTTGCAGTGCTCCAACATTTTTATTGCCAGAGATCAAACTATACGCCTTGGTATGTGACTTAGTTCCAAGAAGAATACAATATGTAATATGGTTTAGCAATCGTTATGATGATTAATTTCAAATCCCTACAAATGCAGGAGACTTTGGGCTTGCAAAAATATTGACTTCAGACGATCTTGCATCTTCTGTAGGTGTATTTGAAATTTTTAGTTTTCTAGCATGTATCCCATGTTTTTTCTTACTGCTGTTTTGCTTCTACAAAGGTCGTAGGAACACCAAGTTATATGTGCCCAGAACTTCTTGCTGATATACCATATGGTACCAAGTCTGATATTTGGTCTCTAGGTTTGTATCATTCAGTGTCATAAATCATGTTTCTGCACCTAAAAAATCCTGATTTAACATCCAGTATTTATTTTGTTGCAGGATGTTGCATATATGAAATGGCTGCTCTTAGGCCTGCATTTAAAGCTTTCGTAAGTCTCTGGCTTACTTTTTTTTATTGGAAAGGTCCTATTTAGTTACTAGTTAGTATGCTGTATTGCTGTTGCATCTTGATGACTAAAACTTCATAGATACTTGTACTACTGAATGTTGTATGCTTATAATATTTGTGTAATTATGAACTTTTAAACTACTGAATGTCTTGGATGTTTATGTCATTTGCACTTGTAAACTACTATTTGCATGTTATTTGCACTAGTAAAACTGTGAACTTTAATGAACATATGCATCACACTTGCTGCATTATGTATCTGATGTAACCCAGTTGATTTGAATAGATGTAGTTAAATGTAATTGTAGTATCTCTGCCCTAATATCTGATACCATTTCTTGGCAGGACATGCAAGCTCTGATTAACAAAATCACGAAATCGATTGTATCACCATTGCCTACAAAATATTCTGGTGCCTTGTAAGTTGTTACTGAGTTATACTCCCTTTAAGAATTTTCATCTCGCCTGTCATCTTTCTTGAATGGAGCAGGTTTCTGAAAGAATTTACTTCTTGCAGTAGGGGACTTATCAAGAGCATGCTACGGAAAAGTCCAGAGCACAGACCAAGTGTAACTCCTCAATTCATTCTTTAATCATATACTCTTTATGCTGATGCAAATATGTTTACCCTTAACTTTCCAAATTACTGTACTATACAGGCAGCAGAACTGCTAAAGCATCCCATTCTTCAACCTTATGTGCTTCAAGTCCAATTGAAGTCTAGTCCTTCTCGCACCATATCTTCTATCTATCCATCCCTGACAGATAAAGTTAAGAAGATGACATTTCCTAATGATATAACTGATTCTGTACGAAGAAGGGCAGCTAGAAGGAACTCTTTGGGAAATGAAAGGACTGTAACATTTTGCAAACCATCTCCTGAGCGGAACTCTATTAATTCTGCTCGGAGCATCAAAGAATATACAACAACTCAGAGTTTCAAAGAGCTGTCCATTAACAGCAGTCACGTTGATGATGAGGTAACCAGTAAGGCCATTACAACAAAGACCCTGGGCATTTTAAGGACTCCTAAGAGTGCTCCAACCAAGACATTCACAGCCAGAAATCGTATGGATCCTCCAAAAACATCTTATACCAGAACAAATCATGACGAGGTATTTGACATTATATGCTTGTTGTATGTTCTTTATGCTTTGTTAATATCGATAAACATGTGCAGGGTTCTCTGTTACCAAATGCACATGTTCATACTGCACTGATGATATTCTTAATAAGCTTTTGCTTATGTTTTAGTTGAGCTTTGGTGGTCCTCACAATTAGATGTTATCACATGTTCAGCAGTCACCAATCGAGTTCCTAAGCATTTCTTTACAGTGAATAGGTGTATAAGTTGAATGATATTTAGCTTTTTCCTAAAAAAAATGGCTTTATCATCTAGATGAACATGTTACCTGTTCTTTTGTTATATTTTGAAACATACTAGTTTGATACTCATTGAACTTGTATGTCCCTCTGTACAGCTGCCCTCAAGAACCCCTCTAAACAAAAGTGCCCGAACAGCTCGAAGAGCATCGCTTCCACTGTCAACATATGGAACACCTAACAAGAGCACCATCAGTATCCTTGAGCGGCTAGACTCCCCAGATGTCTCTGTCAACGCACCTCGGATTGACAGAATTGCAGAATTCCCACTAGCTTCATCTGAAGATCCCTTGGTTCCCATCAACAAGCTCTCTTCTGCTCATGGCTCGTGCTCCACTCCTCCCTTCATCAACCGGTCTATCACCAAGGACAAGTACACGATCCAAGTATCATGCACCGATGGGGACAACGGGAGTGACTCGTCAGGCCGCAATGCCACTGCTGCCTCCAGCCGAGGTTCCAACGACTCGAGGCTGCAGCGGTTCGACACCTCATCGTTCCAGCAGCGTGCAGAAGCGCTGGAGGGGCTGCTGGAGTTCAGTGCGCAGCTGTTACAGCAGGAGAGGTACGAGGAGCTGGGGATCCTGCTGAAGCCATTTGGCCCTGAGAAGGCATCTCCTAGGGAGACGGCCATCTGGCTCACGAAGAGCTTCAAGGAGACAGCATCATAGCCTCTCGTTATCTGTTATGGATAGACATAATTGCCAGTTTTGTAACACGCAATGTAGGTCAGGTAGTTCAAATGATATCTAGACTAATGTTTAGTTGCTGGGAGGCAACACCACCTCAGTGCTGCCCTATCTCAGTCTCCATCATCTAGCCATTTTAATTTCCATGTAGGAAATTCAGGGATCAGTAGAGGTACTAGTAGCAGTAGAATTGTAAGTTGAACTCAGGATCTGGCAAAGATCCTGTACCTTGTAATCATGTGTCACTTGCAATCATGTAGTACATTGGAGGGATTGGAGATCCAGTTGTCAGTACGCTGGGTCTCCAGCCTCATCTTGATCAATCTGAGATGAAGAATCCTATGCTTCCTATGACTAAATAAACAATGCGTTCTTCTCAAGGTACCAACTGTTCATGATATAGATATGTCTATGGCATGTTGACATGCCATGTACCTAGCCTTGTGTATGGACTCTTCATGTGTACTACTAGTAGATAAACCTGAGCGAGCCATGCCTTCTGATCTCTAAGCCACTCGCAGCATAGCTACCGCACTAGACGGCAGCGGCCATGTGGGCGCAGAGAAAAATACCTTGGCCGAATCCCTTGTTCCATGTGCCCTGCCGCGCCGTCTCCCCGTATCTCCGTGCCAGGAAGGAAGAAAACAATGGGTGCGTGGATCTTGGGGGACTGGGAGCACGGGGCATGTCTTGGCGTCTTGCAGGCGTCGCAGGAGCAACGCCATGTAATGAACAGTGCTCTTGTCCCAACGCGTCTCGGGAGACGAAGAGCATACTAGTGTATAGGCGTGTGATTTTCGAAATGTGGATCTTAGCTGCAAGTAATCTATGTTCTCCAGGGGCCTATGAGTAAATAATCAACACATAACTATGCACGAATCAAAGTGCATGCGAGCAGATTCTGACAAGTACAGCCATTAAATCGAAGTGGTGTTTTAACAGATAGCGTAGCGTTTGTTAGCGTCCGAAAGATTGAACAATGTGGAGCATTGGTTCCTACAGTTTTAACATTTGAACATATCAGGATCCTAGAATCTTCAACTGGGTAGTTCCTCTATGATTCTTTACATGCTGAAAAACAGTGTCCTGTAGCAATTTTCCATCTAGAGATTATCCCTCCTTGAGAAAAATCACAAGGACGCCAAATTATTTCATTTTTTTAATATCTACTGAAGGACGGGGATAACAAAATGCCCATACCTTCGCATTTCACAGTATATATTAAATCCCCATATAGTCATATTGATCATACTATCGAGTCTGCATTGTTGGACTCGTTCTCAGGCTGTGCTACTGTCGGTCTTGGCTTCTGATCCTCAGCAAAGTGCCTCGGAGATGACATGGTTGACGAAGAAGATGGCGAGGATGGCGTCGACGGTGTTGCTAGCTTGCGGACCGGGCTCGGCGGCATGTGCATCCTCCGGAGTTCGCTCATGGGGCTTCGCGGGCTCAGAAGCAGAGGCGGTGGCTGCAGCTGCGGCACTGGAAGTTCTGCAGCCGGGGGTGTGTGCTCCGCTTGCTGCTCGGCTGCCATCTTGTTTACAAGGTTCTGTATTGTCGGCAGTAGTTTTGCTGAGACAGAGATGATCCCAGGGACCTGAACAATGAGATCAATGTAACTTGCCATGAGCTCATTTCAGAATGAACAAAACTGAGGCAAATGAAGGTCTAAATCACTGGTGTCGTTCACTACCAGCACAAGACATTGCCCTGGCACTTGCCAATGCGCATGTGCACTATTAAACTTCATACAAATCGTTAAAACCTTACCACACCATTTTGGAATTCTCTGCTGATATCTAACTGCACTGCTAGAGCTTTAGCCACCAAATAGCCCACGAATAGCAAGAAGAGGTATATGGGATTCCTGAACAGTACAATATCTGTGTCATATGAATGTTCAACATGCATATAAGACCTACAGAACTTTGTGATGCCACGTACCTCAGGAGCAACATGATCTCGTTAAAACCAAGAACAGCAATAGCAACCATCGCCCAAGGAGGCGGCAGTCTACTATTACTTCGTCTGTGAGCTTGCTGGAGATAAAAAGTCAAGTCAAATGTTAAAGAGAGTAGAAATACGTTTCACACACCAGGGAAAAAAATGCATTAACAGAAAAAAATTAAAAAGTCTGTTTGAAATGCACACCTGTGTAGATACTGCTTGCGTAATGGCGAACTCAGTCTCTGCTTTGAACTGCTTCCATAGTGACTTGCACTGAGAAGGTGTAATCACTGTATCCTTTGGAGCAATCTGTTTCCGGAGTTTCATAGAGATATCATGCACTTTTGATGTTTACTTAAGAACAAACAAAACAAAAATTACCTCTTCCCAAGTAGTAGACGCAAGCGGATCGGCATGAGCGGCGCTTGCAATTTTTGATACCACAGAGCCCTCCAGAAGTGTTGAAAGTAGTATGTTTTCAATCCTATCTTCTTCGTCGTCATCCCAGCGAATGGCCGCCATTACAGACAGGAGTTTGAGAGCCTGCAACATAAGTGTAAGCGGATTTTACAACTGAAAAAGACAAAACAAAAGACCTGACGGATCATTTGATATCTTAGAATTTGGAAGAGAACAGGTCCTGTACCGCAGATCGAGCATCCTTTGCTATTGCACGGACATCTTCCTTTCCTGTCCAGACCCTTGGAATTGAATCCTTGTCATGACTAAACACTGTTGTAAACCTGATTAAGTAGCTAAAATGTCAGGAGGTTGGTAAAGCGATAGATACGAGGAACAAAAAACAGAAATGTTTGTCAACCTCTCCTTCATATGAATCAGTACTTTGCTAGCTTCCTCTTTAGTTTTACTTTCCACAACACTTCGAGCATAATCCCTTAATTTTGATACCATTTGTTCTGCTGCCGCGTACTCCACTTCAAACCCAAAAAGGGTTTTCAGAAATTCCGGTAGGATGCACTCGGTCTCACGTCTATAAACGTTTCTTATTGATGCCCAGGTTGTTTGGTCTGCAGCATCAAAAAGAGACTCGACAGGTTCAGCAAGTGCTTTCCTTAGTTTCTCCTGTACATACCCAAAGAAAAGGAAATAGAAAGAAAAACTCATTAGTAACCAAATACTGAAAAAATGCAATGATAACCAAAAAACTAAAATGAATCTAATTAGTTAAAAAAAATCATAAGTGACCAAAAGATATTCCACAGGTTTAGCAAATGTTAATGAAATGATGCATTGATAACCAAATAAAAACTTTATTTTCGGCTTAGTGATATTTAACCTTAGCTTGGGTTGTCAGTTCTGATAGCTTGTTTTCACGAACTGAAGATGCATGATCTTCAATATCACGGCGAACTTTCTCTAGGATTTTAGAGCAGTCCCAGTTCGCTTGCTTGATCACAGCATCTAGAATACAAGGACATTTAAGATTAATGCATCACTTTTCAAGGTATTAATATACTAAAAGAAACGGGAAAAAATGGCCTACAACTTGCATAGCACAGATAATTGAGGAACTAAAAAGATGCTACATCATCTTCAGGCAGTTGTTTTTTGAAGGATGACAAATTTCGAACTCAATGGAGAGTGCCCTTCGAATAGTTATATAAACACAATACTTTTGGACAAAACATTACCGATTTCTGCACATTCTCTTCCATTTTAGTAGGACAGAAATGGAATTATTGTCTGAGCATACCATATTTAAAGTAATTTTCTTATATTCTTTTAAGATATCAGCAGGAAAGAGAGTATCAAGGGTGTAGGAAGTTTACCTGCACAGCCTTGTTCAAATTCATTGAATGAGGATTCAGTATTGTCCCTAACAGCTACTGCAAAACTTTTTCCGCTCTCCAAAGAAAGATTTAGACCGGTTTTAAATTTTTCAAGAGCTTTCAGGCGCAAATGACTCAACAATTTCTGGAATGCAGGTTGGACAAGCTGCAGAGAATTCAGGATAAAGTCAGAGGGACCAGCAAAACAAACTGAAAGAAATAATGTAAAATTTAATAGTATTTTGCGCAAGTAAGAATTTCAGTATCCACCGTTTACCACCAGATGATGAAGCTACGAGACATAGTAGCTACAGAATTCTATAATTAAGAAATAGATATGCTATTGAAGAAATGAAAGAATAAGATATGTTTCTCTGAATTGACAAAAAAAATTAATGTACAGGAATGGCTTACATTCAATATTCTTGATTCCAGATGTTGTCGTTTTGCTTTCCTAACGGCTTCATCAAAATAGATAGCTTCTTTGTCATACCTACAAAGTGGTGGTTTGCATCTCTCAGTTCTGTTCATGAACGGAATTTTGCTGTTTAGCTAAATATTGGATATTATAGGATGAGGCCAGAATTCAACCATTTCTTGATTCACAACTATGTTGCTCACAGAGAAAAGAAACATGCCAGTATTTCTAAATACCAATTTTAGAAAACAGATAGCCCTTTGTCTGATGCATTTAAGAACAGTTCTTGAACGAATTGAATGTCTATCAGTCTATCAACGAATTTATAGGTAAAAATAAATGCATACTTGATAGCTTGAAAATATGCAAGCAATAGAATCACGCTGAATTAAACCAGATTAGTCAAGGACTTACTCTTGCATGTGAACATCCACAACATAGCCAAGTTTTTTACCAAAATTGGGCACTGGACCAGACTGGACAGCACTCTCTAAATCCAGCCATTCCTACATAAGATTGAAAAACATATTAGTAGTCCAAAACTTCTATAGATCTTTAAGGTGCAAGTTCATACTGCATCTGAGATTAGGCAGCCAAACTTCTCGTTCGCAATTTCGTCGCACCGAACTGTAGCAACCATCACCTTCCATGACATGGCAAATGGAAAGAAATCATCAACATGAGTCTGAGTAGGTTATTCAACTAAATTGTTACTCCCTGTGATATCTTTGTGTTGACTCTACTTAGATCAAATTTAGAAGCAACATCAATAAAAATGATTGGAGCGTTACTTAAGCCCATTATTCACATCTTTACTCACAGTTAAAAGTTTTAAGTTTTAACTAGTCAGATTTGACAAATTCATGCGAACTCTTTATTTCCCAAGGAAATTAGCAAGAGCTTTTTTCTAAGGAGTTTCAAGGTGTAAGAAAGCATT
The DNA here is from genome assembly GCA_031894775.1 of Chloris gayana. Classification (NCBI taxonomy): domain Eukaryota; kingdom Viridiplantae; phylum Streptophyta; class Magnoliopsida; order Poales; family Poaceae; genus Chloris; species Chloris gayana. The sequence continues at coordinate 433,940 of JAUNZO010004331.1, forward strand.
GCATCAGCAATATTAGCATTATATCGGCAGGGGCTTAGTTCAGCATCAGTGCCACATGATGTCTTTGTCAGAAATTCTATGACTCAAGTCACAATATTTAAAAGGATGCATTCAAAAAGGAATTGCTAATATCAATATAACATTGGCATTAGTTATCAGAGGGAAATAGAATGTACCTTGTGAGCAGGAAGATCAAGATCCTTGTTCTCTCGTATAACTTTCCAAATCTGCTGTGAACTAAACAAAAAACCTGAAGCAGGAACAACTCCCCTTCTATCACCTGCAAGGCCTCCTGGTGCAATTGAATTTGAAAATCTCTGCCTAAGTTGTTGAACCTGGTAAAGGTAAAAATAAGGTTCTTGAAAAATAATTGCCTACAAGTTTTCTGCAATAGTTTCCAAACAGAAAACTTATTTACAGTTCAAGTTTCAAGCTATATTTATAAATACCTGTTCTCTGAATTGTTCCTCCTTTTCTTCAAAACTGGACAATGCAGTCACTTGGACCTTCAAAGTGATACAGCATATTCTAGTAAAATCATATTTTTCTTTACCATGACTATACAGTAAAAATATGTATCTTACATTGAAAAATTCACTGATAGGGGTGTCCTTATGTGCCTCTGGCTTAGCAACCGAGTTCCATATCTGATAAAATCTGTGACAATATTAGAACTCAAGGAAGACACACTCCTGAACAAGAGATGAAAGGGAAAAAGGATGCCAGCACCTTTTGAATATCCTCGCGTAGAACTGGTTCTAGATGTTCAAGAGGAGTCTACATGAAAATAAAAATATATCTGAGACTCGACTAAGCAACAAAGTGTATCCAAATGATTTCATTAATGCGTTTTATAATTTTTTGTCAAATCTTTTAAGAAATCAAGACAACAAAAGAGAGGCAAACCCTGGTTTTATCACGAATAACAAATAGTAGTGTCGTCTTCCGAGGGCTGAACAAACGCATCATGACCTACAAACTCAGACGTGGAAAATTAGAAAAAAAAATCGTCAGGACTGTATGTCCCATCCCAAAGTAATGTTAGACCTGAAAGGAGAAAAATGGAGATTCCTCAGTACCTGAAAAACTGTTTTTAGAAGTGGCTTGTTGGCGGCTTGTTCACGACCTATATCATGGCACCACCTGTAGACATACATGTCATAATTGAAACTCAGTAATACAGCCTTAATGAAATTATCATGCATATCAAATAGTTGGTCATTTGTATTTAGCTTGATCACAGAGAGAGACTTACATGTTAATTAGAACTATATCTGAAATTGCAAGAGCAAATAAGGCACTTTGCTTTTCGAATGCGGTGTCATCCTAAAATGAGACAAAAACAGAGGCACACCAGAAAACATAGCTTAGCAAATAACACCCTTAATTAAGTCAGCAAGTAAAAATCTTATTCGCATGTTTTTCTCATGTTTATTTCAAATATTTTGTCAAATTAAACGAAACATAGTAATTAACTAAGTTATGTAGGGAAGCATACTTCTCCTCTCTCTCTTCCATCAGTACCCTCCAAATCCATCACAACAGTACAAGGCTCAATACCAGCACAGCGTGCTATCCAGATGCCTTTAGTAGTTTGACTCCTAAGAACATAAAAAGAATATCAAGTATTAACAACCGTATATTAATCAAAATCGGAACGACGCTGTTCCTAACTTTAGACCTGTGCTTTGATGGCAATGTGCCAATGTAACATCATATAAAGCAAATTGTAGCAACGGAAAAAAAAAATGACAAAGCAAAATTTGATGTACCGATAATCAAGTTAACTCTTTCGAGGTGCACTTTCATTATATGGAGAAAATGTATAGTAAAATGTCTACCAGAGGGAAATAAATTGTTGATGAATTATTTACTTAGTCAAGGATAAGGTGAATAAACAACTTGGAACGAGTTTGAAATCATGTAAAGAAAAGGAAATGGTACATATATACCTTCCCCTGAATGCATCCATCTCCCTAAAATTAGTTCCAAACAGTTGGTTCAACAGTGTACTCTTTCCTGTTCAAAGTAGCAAGAGATGAGTATGAAGGGTACGAATCATTTTGCCAACATTACATTCTGTAAAATGGCAAAAAACAAAAATAGGCGTGAAAAATGCTTGTACTGAATATAGTGTTTCTCATTGTCAGGCAAAAGGTACAGAAGGCGTAAACAACATTTGATTTGCACGACGGGATCCGAGATTAACTGATTCGGCCATTGGTTCTGCAGGATTATTGTGCTATTGTAACCATAAGATGCACAAGCAACCGCTTGCAGCAACACAACGTCTGTAATCTACTGGCTGATCAACACCTCTGATATACTCAAACTCAACGATAGTTCATCAACTGAATACGCATGGTCTAACGGACGATATCTCGAAATTCGAATCCAAACTTTTCGTCGAACAGTTAGGCAGCGTGCACACGGGCCAGGCGTTGATCAAGCACGGGACCAAAACAGACGGACGGCGAACGGAGGAATTAATGGGTGGGAATGTGGCGTGCGTACCGCTGCTCTGTGGCCCCATGATGGAGACAACGGCGTAGGAGAGACCGCAGCCGGCGACGCCCGCGGCCGCCATGAACCGCTCCGCCGACTCGCCCGCGAACTCGCCCTCGCCGTCGATCAGCTGCACCGCCGTCGATGCCGCCGCCGTATCGGTCTCCTCCATCTCGGCCGGTCCGTCGTGGGAGATCGCGGCGTCCGTCCGTCGCGCGCGAGAGGAGAATGCGGTGGTTGTGGAGCGGAGGCGATCGCGCGCCCGCGCTTCAGTTGTCTGGCCGCTCGCTTTCCGCGGAGCACGATGCGCGCGAGCGCACTCCTCTTTTGCATATATAACCCTCGGCCCCCTAACTGTAACACTTGTCTCGCTTTGGCCCCTGAATCATCTCTTATTGCGTCGGAGACCCTCCAGTGCTCCTAGTGGGCTAGTGGCCACTTCTACGGCTACGGGTGCTTAGAGTTCGATTAAAAAACATGTTCCCCAATGGTGTTTGGAAGAATATGATGGTTTATCTAATATTCATACTTACAAGCTAGATAAAATCCCGGTATGAACGCGAGTCCATGGGTTTTAATTAGATGAACAGTCAAATATAATGAAAAAAGTCAACGGTGTTAATAATTTAAAAATAGAGGGAGTATATGACATGTGTGTAAATGAACCATTAGTATCTGATAGCACAACTTTTACCTTTTCCTAAAAGAAAATATTTTTCAATGATCGGTATTTTATTTGTGACTTATGATCCACACACAATATGTGAGAGGAAGATTACAGCTCTGGTGCAGGGCACCCTGGACCTATTATGTGCAGGGCCAATGGCTATTTGACACGTACCCTGTTTTTCCATTAGATGGTAAATTCTTTAGGAAGGTAACCCAAATACTTCGTGACATAGGCGCTGCTGCAGTAGCAATAATCTTCCTTTGCACTTTCATTCGTTAGTTGTTGTTTCCTCGACTCGGCGCATTGCCTGAGATGGTCATTGTCTCCTTGATTAATCCCTATCTCAGTCCCTTCACCGCAAGCATGACGAGACTTTTTCGTGAGTCAAGGAGATTAAGCTAAAATATAAGCGTTGTTTTTTCAGGTCTCACTATTTATCATTCCACATTTTGCACTCCGATCATACATGCACCACATTTACAAATCCAAATAACTATTGCCCTTTGTAGATAAAATTATGTTTGATGACTAGTATGTTTTTGTCGACGATGGTGCAAAGGCTGTAGCTGTAAGTCCTGCAGTAATCTGGTTGGCTTCCAAAGAATCAGCCAATGGATTTAATAAAAACAGGGCACCCTGCACCAGAGCCGAACTCACGCGTCCATCACCATTTATCAACTTCAAATACCGGCAACGTACTGCATAAAAGCGTGGTAGCAAAACTGGCTTACAACCATCTAAGTTTTGAATAGTTGTGCATATGGCTTGTCTTGTAAAATTCTTGTGATATTTGAGAATAGGTGTACATAATATTCTATATTTAAAATTAGTTTGTGTATACCTCATACTACCTGTAACATTTTCATAAATACATTCAGCGATGCCTCAAGCTAAAAAAAGAATAAAAAGATTTTGGTTTTAAGGACAACTCAACCATTTCATTGTATGTTCTATTGTGACCTAAGTGTCCATAAGAATAAGTGTACAAAACAATCTACTAAATTTGTCGACACATATAGTTCTTATTACATCTCACAAATAATAATTTAAAAACTAATACAACTGCTTTATGATATATATTTCCTTGAGAAAAAGAATATTGAACAACCGCAAAGCACAAAATAGGGAAACCATAACGTACAAACTTAAAAAATATACACCACTAGATGATTGGTTATCCACATAACTCGAAAGTGAATTACTACTTATTGATGTATAAGATTAGAGCAATAGCTCTATTCTGATGCTTTAATGTGCCAAAGTAACAAGATACGGGTATGCCAAAATTCCCTTTGAACAATATAGTATCTTTTCTCTAAACAAATCGCTTGGATAAATAAATATCAGCTAATTTATGTCATATTTGGTGATGTTCTGTTTCCACCCACACCACCACAGCAGTGTTAGTGTTTGAATGCACAACTTTCTACTCTTTTTAGTATGCTTTTAAAGACGAGGCATTACGACTGTATATATGAGGTGTGAGAGGAAAATCAATTTGTTTCGTGTGTCTAAAAATCTGTTATGCATGGCAAATACGCCATGCCCGCAAAGGCAACTGATGACTATGTGTTAGATTCCATGCCATAAAGAAAATATCTAGGATTTTCAAAAGTAGATCGTATCCGTTAAGAAGAAAAAGGAAATGGATGGAATCGCCCATGCATGAACTTGCACAGCTAGGAAGCGTGCCATTCACTTTGGTAGCGTGATGACGGTTGTGGTAGGTAGTCACTGGCTGCCTAGGATTGCAACTTTGTTGACCCTTAGTAATCATCAAACAATCTCTCTCTTAGCCGATACAGAAACGGACTGCAGCTCACTCACTAGGAGAGAATCGTCCCGGTGCAGGGCAAACAGCAGGATTCAATCAAATCGTGCAACAACTGCTATTTCAGTCTATCTTCACAGATTCGTGGCGCGTGTCAGTCGTGCAACGCGGAGGACCCGCACTCGCTGCCGGGGAGCGACGCGGCGGCGCCGGCGCGCGCCGCGCCCTCGACGCGCACCGGTCGACGCGGCCCGCCGAGCTCCGGCGCGCGGCGAGCAGGTCCTGCGGGTCCAGCGACGCCCGCCGCCGCGCGCCGCCGCTCCCGGCGGTGGACGTCCGCTCGCCGCACGACGGGGACGGCGACGCCGCCACGGATTCCGGCGCCGAGGCGAAGCGCTGCCTGGGCGCGCTCTGCGACCGGTGCTTGGCGCGCCACGACTCCGTGTTGGCCATGTAGCTCCGGAGCCGGCTGCCCCGGGCACGCCGCGGCTCCGACGTGGAGGTGAAGGACGCGTCGTCGAGCCGGCCGCTCAGCGCCCGCGGGCTCGTGTCCGTCAGCGCCGACGGCGTCGGCGACACCTTCCGGTAAATCTCGGCCGTCGCCGGCGCCCGTCCCGGCGCGGCCAAGTAACCGCCGCCGAGCCGCGGTTGCGCCGCGCCGCCGTCGTCCACCTCCACGATCTTGACGGCGCCCTCCTCCGATGCCCGCGCGCGACGCGGCGACCGGCGGCGGGTCGCCGGCGCCGTGACGGTCCCGGCGGAGAGGTCGCCGTGGTCGAGGAGGCGCAGGCGCTCGGCGCGCGCGCGCATCTGCGCGTCGACGAGCGCCTGCATCCGGCGGAGCGTGGCGCTGGCCTGCCGCCGCACCAGCTGCCCCCGCACCATCGCCTGCAGCTTCACCATCCCGCGCAGCGCGCACAGCGCCTTCCTCGCCTGAATCCGTCGCCGGCCACGTCACGCTCCACCCAATTACGCACAAAAAAGAAAAAACTAGCCGGTGCAAATTGCAAAATGTAACGCAGCGTGGCGCCAGGATCGTGCTCGTGCGTACCAGGTACGATCGGAAGGCCGATTGAATCTTGATCGCCGCCGCGGCCTCCCCGTCCCCACCACCGCCACAGCCCCTCTTCTCGGGCGCCGGCGCCGGCGCGAGCGCTTTAACCGCTACAGCCTCGGGGACGGCGGCGGCGCGCCGGTCCTGCTCCTGCACGACCACGACACGCACCTCCGCCTCGGAGAAGCACTGCGACGAGGACGGCGCCAGGCTGGCCGCATCGACCTTGCCGGCGCCGGGCGCCGCCGCGCGGCGGAAGCTCCACCGCCTCTTCTCCCTCGCGGCCGGCGCCGGCAACGCCGTCGCCGCCGAGGACACCGACTGGCAGTCGGCGTCGGCGCGCCTGTCCCTGTCCTTTGCCTTCTTCCAGCTCGTCACGAAGAAGCTCCTGAACCACCGGCCGGCCTTGCCCATCTGCAGCACAAGACAACGCGCCCAGTACCACTCTACAAGCGCAGCGAATCCACAGCTGATACTGTTGCAGCTAGTTGCCGTACTGCTCGCAGTCGCATCTCGGTAACGGTAGCAGGGCAAGCCGCTGCAGCAGACGCAGCGGAAGCAGCGAGTGAATGCTGAACGAGCCTTCTGAGAAGAAGTGGAACTGGAAAGTGGTCTGTTGACGTTACCACAACGGATCACTCGTCACTGCTTGATTGTTCCACTGGCTCCCGTATCTTCTTCTCTGCTGCAGCCATGTGAGCAGCGCCCCTTCACTCCTCTGACTCCCCAAACAGAGCTAAGTAGTAGAAGTCGAAATCGTGTACCCGCGGCCGCAAATGAGTGCCAGCTTCACCTACAACCACTGTGAAACGAGACAACTGGCGAGAACCACACTGAAATTAGTGTGCTGACTAACCACTCCGTGTGAGACGGACAGGGTAATCAACCGCGGTTAATGGCTGTAGGAAGCAGAACGTGTAGGTGTTTAAGAAGGGCTCAGCGGCTCGGTCAGAGCTCGCATGTGGCGAGTACTAGCAGCACTATCTTTTCACTACAGGAACCACCAGGCTATCAATGTGGCCACTAGTGCAGGTTCCACGGGCCACACTCGACCGGCAAGGCAATGGTAACAAACAGCACTAGTACTGCTCCCCACCTTCCAGAACCAGAACACACACACACATGGACATGGCGGTAAATCGATCCATGGAGCTTGTCGCCAAGCCTCCTGGAATTTTTTTTTTTGAATGAAAACCAAGCCTCCTTGATGAGCCGAAACCTGAACCGTACACTGATTGCTCAATGCTCGCAGGATTTTGCTTCAGATGCATGCTCGATCTGTACGCGCGTGCGATGCAATGCAACTACGGAGGTGGGCACTGTTGCCGGGGTTTAAATGTGCAAGGCTGGACGTTGCAGCACTGTGGCGACGGTAGGACTGTTGGTCAGAGCCGGGCAGGGACCAATTTGCGTGCGGGCCAGACGGCCGTGGCGTCGCCTATTGAAAGCCGGGCAGTCATTCTGGTTGCGTTTGAATGGGCAGTTCTCCAAGTCGAGAAATTGAAACTCTGTTCCCTCCTGCCTCCATTTGCTTCAGAGAGAGGTTGAGAGAGCTCTGAAAATGATACGGTGCTCCGAATCTGAATGCAGGTGGCGGTCTCTGATCCGTTCCACCGCTTCATTGTTCTTTGTCTTCTGCTCTCTGCTCATCAGACAGGCAAGGCAGAGCACGGACGGTGCTTGGTTGGCAGACACGGCTGATTGTGGGATTGTGGTGTTCTGCATGCACCTCAACCAACTGCAGCCGCAGTAGGTTGTGGCCGTGCGAGAAAGAGGGTCCAACACAAACTCATGTATTGTCTTAGGCTTATCCTATTCATTTCTTCAGTATACTACTTTTTCCATAGGGATATTCCTGGTTGTGTTTGTGGAGGCCCCTCCATCTCCACGTGTTCGCTTGCTCCTGTATTTGTAGTAGGAGCATGTGCCCCTTACACATTTTTTGAGTTTATCGCATCTCTTATCTTTTACAATGAAAAATTCAGTGTCACAAATGTTAATAACCCCATGATTACATGGCACAATTGTTGATCATCGTTACTCGTGGACTTTTCACGTCAACAACGGCTGGTCAGCAAGGCCAGTGACATCATGCTCTTGAGTTTCATCCTCCAAGAGCTCAAGATCTGACATTGCCGCGGTTGAGGTCTCCACAGTAGACCTGGGCAAAAAACATGAGATCCAAAGAGCAGATCCGGAATCGAAGTAACCAAAATTCCGGGTATCGGTACTAGATCGGGTTGAGAATGTAACTAACCAAACATTTAAATTAATTTTTGGATCCTATAGCCGGGTACCCAAATTACAACCGAAGTGAAAAACACAGCTTATCTATAAGCCATGCGCCATTTACATTCAAATATAATTTTTTAAGTTAACTTTTGAACCGTGACTTAATAAGGTAGTCACCATAACTTTGTTATTTTATAATGTAGTTAATAGTTCATTTGTGATTGTAAGTGATGGTGTGATAATTTTAGAAATTTTGTTGTGAGGTGGTAAAAAATAAGGGTAGTTTGGTCATAATTGAAAACAGAACCGAAATTTAGGTACCTAAACTTTTCGGGTATCCAAAACATCAGGACTAATTCGAGTACTGATTTTAGGAAATCGAAATTTCAAAAAACTAAATTAACCGAACCAAAAGTTTGGGTAAAACTGAATGCTCAAGCTTACTCCATAAGAATTATGCTTTCATATTGATGGCCGATGGTTACCTACATTGGTGGCACCATGCCGCCATGGGAGGCAACTGTAACTTTCAGTAGGAGATTGAAATAGAGCAATGGAGCATTGGCTTACTGTGTCACATTGCCCCGTTGTTGAGAAAACACAATTTTATTCACAAGTTAGAGTAGTGGCTTAAGGCCCATCTCCAAGAACTATGACAGCCTCCGGTAGACTAAGCCTATGTTTGTTGTGCAAAAATGGGCTCGAAGGGAAGAGCACTGCTTGGAAATATACAAGGGCACCTAGTCTCTACTGTCGCTGCTGGAGAGCGGAACGCTGGAAGCGCCATGACCTGCAAGACCATGACGAATGCACACTATATGATCAACACAGTGAAACCATTGATCACCTACTATTTGGCTGTGTCTATAGCCGAGAATGCTGGTTTCAGACCCTCCAGGGTGCACCTCCAGCACCTGACACCGTCACAGGATGACCTTCTGGATCATCAATGGTGGCTCGCCGTGAGAAATCACGTCCCCAAGGTGCAGCGCGAAGGTTTTGACGCTCTGGTTATCTTGATGACCTGAAAAATCTGGAACGAGCCCAAGACATTTGAGAACAAGTACACCTTGGCCCATCGTCTGGCGGAGCAAATCAAGCTTGATCTTCAACTCTTGAGAGGGCCGTCAACTCAACCCTATCACCACGTTTAAATGGCTAATCGCTCTCTTAGTGTTGGTAGAGTACGTAGGTTTGATCGGTTTTTCACTTTTTCTTCAAAAAATCAGTTTGTCCCTTTCGTTTATTGTATAATAAGACCCTAAGAAACTGGTGTGTAAAGGGGAGGCTTGGAGTGACAAAGTTCTCCCCCGCTTTTTGTATTAGCTCTTTCCACTTGTTCTTAATGAAAGAAAAACATGCCAAGCCACGGTCTCGAAAAAAAAAGTTCCGTGACATCGCGATGATTTGTCAATGCGGCAACAGGGACAGGATTAGCTAGAATGCGTACCTCAGTTCCGTCATTGGGTGACGATATGATCTTAACAATCGCTGATCGGAGCATTCAGAGGAGGAGGTATATCAAAGATAGAACATAAGGGGCAGATGGATAGACCTGGTCGGTTGCTGAAGGTTGATGGCCGATGTGCTCTCTGAAGTTGACTGCACGGGTAGCGCTGCCAGCTGCCACTCCCATGCATGAGATAATTTGCAAGAGAAGAGAAAGTCGAGACTAGATAAACCGGACCGCTGTGCTGTCCCCTAGAACACGCATTAACTGTGATTAGAGGCGTTGATCCATCTCGTGTGCTACGAGTGTTTGGTTCCAGGACGTCACTTGCCACGCCGAATCGTCGACGGCACCGCACAAAGTGGCAGCTGCTTTGGTTGCAAAAACACGCCGTACAAAAATAGTTAGCGCGCTTCCTTGTCTTGTAGCGTAGAAAGCTTTGGCATCGATTTTCAGCGCCACAAGCTTAATTAGACGTCAACAGCTCTGTGTGCATTCCAAGGAATGTAGAGAAGCACGAACATGTGTTCCATTATCTTTAAAAAAAGCTTGACGTCAGTTTTGAGCGCCAACGGTTTGGCGACTAGCGTGGATGAGCTATGGCGACAAATGAACCAAGCACACACACACTCTTAGGCCCCGTTCCGTTCCTGCCCTCTAAAATCTAGCACTGTTTAGAAATACTTTGATTAATTTAATGAAAAAACCTATTGATAGATTGGTGCTAATTTTCGAGATGAATCTAATCAGCTTAATTAATTTATGTTTTGCTAAAGTGATGCTCTTCTAATCATGACTTAATTAACCTCATTAGGCCGGTCTCAGTGGAGAGTGTCATCGCACGAGTTACCAAGAAGAAATTCTTAAGAACCGTGTCGAGTAGAGGGTCATGGTGATGACACTTATCTCTCATCCCATGACACTCCCTCTCTTCTCTCTCATGACATGTCGGCAAATTTAATGCTCATGGCACTAGCATGACACTCCCATTGAGATTGGCCTTAGATTCGTCTCGTAAATTAGTCTAGGGGCCTGTAATTTATTTTATAATTAAACTTTATTTAGTACTCCTAAATAGTAAGATTTTTTTGATGTGACAGCTCTAAAGTTTAGATCCCGGAAAACGAACACACCCTAGAGAATCTCCAACACTACCACCTAAATCAACTTCCTACTTTTAAATTTGAGGTTTGATTCCAATTTTTTCCTTCCTAAATTTCATTTTCAACTCCAGTGGTACTATTTAAATCCAAACTCCTACTTCCCCTACCATGTGGATCCCTTTTTGTCGGTGAGAGAAAACTATATTCGTTGTGGAGCCCGCTTGTCGGTGGACATTTTTCTATTCACTAGAACCGGTCGCTGCGCCGCCAACCCCCTCGACCGATGAGGCGTCACCAAGGACACATGTCGTACGGACAATCCAGGGCTCATTGTAGAGGAGCCATGACGGCGGTCGTTGAGGTAGCGCCAGGTAGCAAGAAGACATGGGGGCGGAGCTAGACGGTCGGCATTAGGTCGGGTATGGCGGAAGGCGGACGGACACGGCGCTTGGAGCATGGGACGACGGTTGCGGTGTGACCGTCGTTGACTCGGATCTGGCTAGGTGGTGGCCATGCCGAGGCTTGACACAGGGGAGGAGGACGAGGGCACAACCGACTAGGAGGAGGAGGAGGACGAGGAACGGTGGGGATCGATGACCTAGAGGAAGGAGGCGGGGCGTGGCCAGCCACGAGGAGGCGGCGCGTACGAGATCCGGGATGTGGGAGGCGATGGTGCCAGCTGGCTAGGAGGTGGATGCATGACACGGTTGACCAACTAGGAGAAGGAGGAGTAGGCATCGTTGTTGACCGTCGAAAAGAGGTTGCATGGCCGGGATCGAGGAGGAGAGATAGAAGGGGTGGAGAAGAGAGGAAAGGAGGAAAACAAGAGTTAATAATTTAGGGCACAAGAATTAAGGAGAAGTGAATAAGTTAGGTACGTAGAAAAGAGGAGAGGTAGAAATAGATGTGTATTGGGAAGAGATGAATGTGTATTGGGATGCGAGGATGACAAGTAAATTGGAAAAATCTATATGAATCTAGGATGACAAGTAAATTAGGACGGAGATAGTATATATTACACGGCCACTCTTATAATCTGAATCACAAGGTGACGAGGAGAGAACTCTAATAGAAAAGATGTCCATTCTTCGAGAACTCCTCAATTTTCTTCTCTTGCCTATCTTGTTCCTCTTTCTCACCACGAAATGCTCATGGACAAGTAGATTTTCCAAACAGACGGATGATAGTGGCCAGGTCATCACCGCCACGTGTACCAGGGCTTCCCATCCTAGGCAACCCGCAGCAGATGTTAGACTATCAGCACTTGTTGACCTCTATCTCCATCTCTAAAACAGAATATTCATGTCTAGTCATCGAGATTCTTATCTCTATACCAATTTCTTTCGCACTCGTCAACCTCTATATCTCAACCTCTATACCAACTAATCTATATTTTATTCAACCATCTTTAAATACCATCAATAGGGTCCACTTGTAATTTTATCTAAATATATCCATGTGAGATCTTGTTTTGAAGGATTTCTTAAAACAAATTTAATGGTGTAATCGAAATTTGATTTGATTTGATTTTTTGATTTGTGATTTATAACATTTTTAGTACGTTGAAACAGTGGGGCCCACCTTTCTCTCCCTCACCTTTCCCTCTCTCTCCCTTTAGTGATCGCCCGCGAACTCGCTCCGAATAGCGGTTGGCCCGGCCGTCTCTATTATAGAGATCGCTGTACCGATCACCGATGCAGAGAAAAAATCTCTATACTCAATCTGGAGATCGGGATAGAGGTCCCACTGCGGCTAGTCTTAGGTGTGTTGCCGCACCGGAGTCTCCAGGACCTGGCGCAGTGTCATGGACCGGTGATGTCGCTGCGGCTAACCTTACTATACTGATTCTTGATGCAAGTTACCCAAAAACCGCATTTTGATTTTAATTCCAGGAATTAAATTATGACTGTAACCAAACAGGAATATTTGAAATGAATCAGTTTCCAACTGGCTCAATTCCAAACAAATCATTCCTGGAATCTAACTAATGGAAATCGATTCAATTAACGGGAGCCCAAACAGGCCCTTTAGTGAAATATTAGGTACAGCAACGGAATATGATTTGTGATATTGGATAAATAAGGGACGAATTACTGAAACCACATGCTTATGCATGCGTCGTACACCGAGGAGCATGGCAATGATACAGACTCTTCACCTACTACTTGAGACGGAAATACGAGGTTCGACATGGACGGATAGGTTCCTATATACGGTATGTGGATGCTGCTCGGTTTCATCTTCCTTCGAAAGCTACAGGCAGTACGAGGCTAGCTGCTCTATGAAGTTGACTGCACGAGGTTGCCCTGCCACTCCCGTTGCATGAGATATTTTCTGCAAGAAAACAGAAAGTCGAGACTGATATTCCGGGCCGCTGTGCTGTCCTAGTATACGGATTAAGGCCCTGTTTCCTCATTGTAGTTTCTCGAAATCGAAGTATTAGAAAATCATGAGTTTAGAAGCTAATGTCAAGTAAAATCATGGTTTTTTTAAAAAAAAGAGAGATCGGAAGTGGAGTTTTTAAAACTCCAAAATAGTTGCACTTTTATCAATACCATAGTTTTTTTAAACCGCAAAACTTATTACATCCAAACACCTCCATACCAACCAAAGTATTTTACAAAATTGTCATATTTTTATACAACTTCAAAAATAGTTTGTAACCAAACAGGGCCCAACTGTGATTTAGAGGTATAGTACTACTCGTGAAGAGATGTCAATGATTCACATGTTCATAGTATGGATCACTAGAGTAGATAGGAGTGTTTTGTTCTAGGACGTCGCTGGCCACCACGCCAAATCTTCGATGCCGCCGCACAAACTGGCAGCTACATGTGGGAATTGGAAGCGGAAGAAGCGGGATTTGAAATCTAGGTGTGTAAAGAAAATGTGTAACGTATTATACGAGAAGCAGGTTCGTATGCGAACTATGAAAATTCTAATCTGGATCACATGACTTGATCCAAAGGACGGGTGGTAATCATACTTTTGTAAATTCTCCAAGATCATATGACCCAGATTTGAGTTCTTATAGTTTGTACACGAACCTGGTTCTCATATGATACGTTCCCAAAAAAATGAGGGTTATATTAGAAACTTGTTATAAGATCAAAAGTAATGTGGATGTACTTTGAATTGTTAGGATAGCCCTCCAACCGCATGCTTGCGATGTTTTAGGATGAAATTGCTTCGTTTTAACTTCAAATACACTTATGTTTAAACTATCTTCTGGTCTAATTTCCTTGCGAAAATTATTAGGCGTGCATTTGCACATAGTTCCCTTATCATGACCCACGCTAGGGCCCCTGTGTACTTGGTTGCCAACACACCACACAGAAAAAAAGCTAGAGCACCACATTTTTCCTTGTCTTCTAGCTTTGGCGTCAATTTTGAGGGTCAAAAGTTTCTGCGTGTGGCGTGGCTGAGCCATGGCCACGAAACAAGCACACTCTTAATTCATGTATATTTCTTTTTAGATAAAGAAAGAAGTGTCTTAATTCCTATATAAATAGTACCCGGCGGCCACTCTGATCAAAGGTGAAGAGGAGAGATCGAAAACCCTGCTAAGCTAAGAAAAGATGACGATCACTCCTCAAGAAGTCCAGCTCCCGAACATCCTCCTCATTCTCCTCTTTCCTCTTTTGCTCCTCTTTCTCTCGAGGAGACGCTGTCCAACAGGCGGCATCCACCCGCCGCCACCTGTACCAGGGTTGCCATTCCTGGGCAACCTGCAC